>JARQOD010000002.1:534393683-534481445 GCA_033576555.1 Oophaga sylvatica | reverse complement strand
GGGTTATATTGAGCTGATTAATATGCAAGACTGCATGGCAAAAGGTTTACTAGGTTCTCTGCCTCTCCATTACGCTGCTTTCAAATTAGGTAGTGAAAATCTGGTGACAAATTCTCAATAAAGAGCTGATTACAGCATTTTATTCCTTCACTCTTTTCCTAAGATATGTTTTTTTAAAGTTTAGGACATCCAATATGTAAATTTTCCCTTTTCTTTTCCCCCTCTGGTGCTTCCACTGTAGCTCTTTTCCTCTCCCAGCAACATGATAGTAAGCAATGGGAATGAGTTCTCAGAGTAGTCCTGTGAGCAAGATGACACTGGAAATGCCGGTTCTTGAACTTTTCTGTGGGCATCTTCCTTTTTTCCTCTCAAGCGGCTACCTTCTTATGAGTGGACAGTGTCATAGAGGGGAAAAAGTAAACAACCTCTGATAAGAATTTCTGTTACTGTCCCCTTGGTTAAAGGGGAAATATATATATTGGGTAACCTACACTTCAAAAGCCCATACATTGGCAAAAGAAAGGGTAAAAAAAAAGTTTATACCAGCTCTTGAACACCTTTTTAGTGAGCTGTACGTAATAAAATAAAAAAGTTGTGAAGTTGTGAAAAGTTCTCTTTAAGTGATAGAAAGTATGTGTTAAACAAACTTGTGAAATTCCAATAAGGGCCTGTGCACACATTGCGGATTTGCCTGCGGATTTTTCCGCGTCGAAACCGCACCTCTTGGCAGAAACCGCAGGCGCGGTTTTGGCGCGGTTTTGATGCGGTTTTTGGCGCGGTTTTGACGCGATTTTTCTCATGCGGTTTTGTATGCGGTTTTTACAGCTAAATAAAGATATGTTGTTTAACAAAAAAAAAAAAAGATTTGTGATGTCATTTCTTGTCCAACCTCTTTTACATTTGTCCAACCCACACTCCATTACACACACACAGATAGAGATAGGCCGCGTCACACTTGCGAGTGTGATGCGAGTAAGTCGCACGACTTTCTCGCATCAACACCCGCACGGCCGCCCGCTCTCAGACCCGAGTGTGCGGCTGCATGTATTTCTATACATGTATTTCTATGCAGCCGCACACTCGGGTCTGAGAGCGGGCGGCCGTGCCGGGTGTTGATGCGAGAAAGTCGTGCGACTTACTCGCATCACACTCGCAAGTGTGACGCCGGCAATAGATAGATAATAGATACCAGTAGTTAGATAGAAAATACATAGATAGATGGATAATAGATAGTTAGAAATATATATAGAAAGATAGATATAGAGATAGACAGAAAGATATATAGGTAGATAGATAGAATGGTACATAAATAGTTAAAGACACACACGCGTACACATACACAAAATAACGCAATAGTTAATAAAAAAAAAATTTAGGAAAAAAAATGGCGTGGGCTCCCGCGCAATTTTCTGCGCCAGAGGGGGAAAGCAGACAGCCGCGGCCAATATTTCTAGCCTGGGAAGGGTTAATACCCATGGAGCTTCCCAGGCTATGAATATCAGCCCGCAGCTAGCCTTCACTGGCTATTAAATTAGGGGGACCCCCCAAAAAAAATGACGTGGGGTCCCCCTATAATGTATAGCCAGAAAGGCTACGCAGACAGCTGCAGGCTGATATTCATAGCCTAGGAAGGGGCCATGGATATTGGCGCCCCCCCTGGCTAAAAAATACCAGCACCCAGCCGCCCCAGAATTGGCGCATCTGTACGATGCGCCAATTCCGGCACTTAGCCCCTCTCTTCCCACTCCCCTGTAGCGGTGGGATATGGGGTAATAAGGGGTTAATATCACCTTGCTATTGTAAGGTGATATTAAGCCCGGTTAATAATAGAGAGGCGTCAATAAGACGCCTATCCATTATTAATCTTATATTAATAAAGGGTTAAAAAAAAACACACGCATAAGAATAAATTATTTTAATGAAATAAAACACAACACGGTTTTCATATCTTTATTACACACTCAGATCCAAGCGACGCCCTCGATCTCCTGTAAAAAAACGTAAAAAAAATAAAACAACCGTATACTCCCTGTCCGACGCAGTCCAATGAATAACGAGTGTCCCACGACGGTGTCCCCTATAGAACGGTGACATCGGGTGATGCCACTGCTCTGTAGGGCCTCCCAGTGATGCACTGACAGGAGACAATGGCTCCTGCACTGCATCACTGAGTTCATTCTCTCACTTTATGGCAATGCTGCGTGGGAATTTTCTCACCCAGCATTGCCGTGAGAGAATGAACTGTAGTGACGTCATTCTCTCCCGGCGGCAGAGCGGTACAGATCGATGGCGTCGGGGAAGAGGTGAGTATGTACTCTGTTATATGTTATATGTCATGTGTGTGTTATATGTTGTACGTCATGTGTATGTTATATGTTCTGTATGTTATATGTTGTATGTTATATGTTGTATGTCATGTAATTTTTTTTTTTCATTCAGCACATTAGCCGGATGATGGGACTACTACTGTCCCATCATTGGCTAATGTGTCAGTCACTGTCACTGTAGCAGGCATCGCCGGATGGGACTTGTAGTCCCATCCGACGATGCCTGCATACACGGAGACACGCACACAGGCCCACATACCGCCGCACATACACAGCCCAGCACACCGATCGCGCACACAGCCCCGCACACCCGATCGCGCACACAGCCCCGCACACCGATCGCGCACACAGCCCCGCACACCGATCACGCAGACACCGGCACACAATCACCGCCCACACACACAGCGCCGCACACTATACACGCCCACGCACCGCCCACACACATAGCGCCGCACACTATACACGCCCACGCACCGCCCACACACATAGCGCCGCACACTATACACGCCCACGCACCGCCCACACACTTCCCTCCTCCCGAACTGCAGCGGTTTCACCCGCAGCAAACCCGCAGATCTTTTTTAGATCTGCGGTTTTGCTGCGGAAGTGCCCGACTCAATGCAAGTCAATGGGCGCCTAACCGCTGCAGTTCCGCACAAAGAATTGACATGCTGCGGAAAATAAAACGCGGCTAAACCGCGCGTTTTTTTCCGCAGCATGTGCACAGCAGACATGCGGTTCCCATTAGATTACATTGCATGTGCACTGTGCTGCGGTTTGGATGCGTTTCCGCTGCGTTAAAAACGCAGCGGAAACGCATCTAAAACCGCAATGTGTGAACGGGGCCTAAGGGCACTAGGATATAGATTAATCTGAATGTCTCGTACATGCCCTTTAAACCTTTCAGTAGAGTATAAGAGACTGGTTTAGAAAGTGAAATCAACTATTCAACCTGCCCCTTCACACACATTACTTGTCAGCATAATATACTCTCTCCTGAGTATAAATCAAATTAATTAGTTCTATGTATTTAAATTTACTATATGAACATATTTTTGTCAGTTAACCCCCTCTTTATAATATGGTTATAGTTTTAATTTTATATATATATATATATATATATATATATATATACTTCAGGAGTTTTAATTGCCTGCGGATCGTGGGAGTTCAGGTCCTTATTAATCGCTCAAAAGATTACTAACAAGTGCGCAGTTTGGCCCCTTTCACACGTCCGTGTCTCCGGTACGTGGGGTGACAGTTTTCACACGTACCGGAAACAGGTACTCACGTAGACCCATTCAAATGAATGGGTCTATGCACATGTCGGTGTGTTTCCATGGACCTTGTGTTCGTCGGCAAAGCACGCTGACATGTCCGTTTTTTGCCATCACCACAGACGGCAAAACATCACGCACATGTGCACACGGAGAACACACATTGATGTCCTCCGTGTGCACGGACGGCCAACAGGGAAGAAGCGCTACTGTAAGCGCTGTTCCCAGGCGGCAGGTGCTGAACACGGCTTTTATCCATTCTCCCCTGCTCTGCCGGAAATCAGCGCAAGCAGGGGAGAATGAATGAATGAAAAACCCAACGTGGGTTGTTGTGAATGGACTTGAAATAAGTTCTGAGCAGAGGCTCCCTCTGGTGGTTACAAGCGGTACTGGACTGTCCAGTGAAGATTGTGAGGATTGGGAATCAGGTGTTACTGACTGGTCTTATATAAGGGAGTCGCCTTCCCATCAGGGTTGTCGGTGATCAATTGTTCTGGTCTCAATCCTTGATTCCTGTTTCCTTTGTAGCCTGCTGTGTCGTGTCTGCATCTCCTGCTAACAGATAAGACATTTTCTTCTTTTTGTTTTTTGTGCTTGATTTTTGCATTTTGTCCTGCACTTCTGTGGGGGCCTTCAGGGTCCCCTCCGGGGGCTTTTGTCCTCTCAGTTTAGTTCAGCCACTGATGTTTGTACATTTGCTTTTTCCAGTTTTTTCAGTGGCTGCTGTTTTGATTTTGTTACACCAGAGAACTAATTTAGGTGGTAGAGGTCGTGTGATCTCAGGTGTTTTTGAAATTAGTAGAGTTGGTGCTTTTCAGGGTTTTTTTGGGATTGCAGTAAGTGCCCTTCCTATCCTTTTCCATAAAGGTAGTTTGGGCCCCAACGTTTGCTCATACTATTTTCTGTCTGTGTCAGTATTTCTTCTTGTCTAACCGCCATTACATGTTTGGGGGCTTTCTATGTTCTTTGGGGATCTGCTCCGGGGCAGATAGCTTTCCTCTTTCTATCTTTAGGTGTAGTTAGTTTCTCAGGCTGTGACGAGGCGTCTAGGACCAACGTAGGAACGCTCCACGGCTGCCTCTAGTTGTGGTGGTTAGTCAGGGTACTGCAATCTCATAGATTCCAACTGCTCTGGTGTATTGCCTTTTTTACCTGCACTCCTCAGCTACCGAAACATAACAGTATCACCGGCCTAATAAATTGAAAATTGTATGGTACTCACAGAAGGGAAAAATATTGTGAAAGAAAAAAGGTTGTCAGAGTTGTCAGAGATATTTTTTTCTGTTTGTTGCATTTTTTTTTTTTTCCTCTGTATCTCTGGGTGCTGGGGAGGATTTTTTCTCTCAATGGAGTTTGCACAGTTGTCTGGCCGTGTGGATCAGCTTGCCACTGAGGTTCGGAGTATTGCTACCTATCTTGCTAGGTTGCCTGTTGTGGAACCTAGGATTCCCATGCCAGATTTGTTTTTGGGGGATCGAGCCAAGTTTCTGAATTTCAAAAATAATTGTAAATTGTTTTTTGCCTTAAAATCTAAGTCCTCAGGGAACGCAGCGCAGCAGGTTCAAATTGTCATCTCTCTCCTGCGCGGCGATCCTCAGGATTGGGCTTTTTCCCTGACACCTGGGGATCCTGTTTTGAGTGATGTTGATGCATTTTTTCAGGCCTTGGGGTTATTGTACGATGAGCCTAATGTCACTGATCAAGCTGAAAAAGCCTTGTTGGCATTAAATCAGGGGCTTGATGACGCTGAGTTATACTGTCAGAGATTCCGTAGGTGGGCAGTCCTGACCAAATGGAATGACGACGCTTTGGCAGCCCTTTTTCGGAAGGGTCTGTCAGATAATGTAAAGGATGTTATGGTGGGATTCCCTGTCCCCTCTGGTCTCAATGATTCTATGTCATTAGCGATTCAAATTGACAGACATTTGCGTGAGCGGAGAAGTATGCGTGGAATAGTGTTGCCTTGTGAACCTGCTTCTGAATCCATGCAGTGTGATAGAGTGGTTTCTGGGGCACAGCGTCATGAGTTTCGAAAGCGCAATGGGTTATGTTTCTACTGTGGTGATGCCTCTCATGCTATTTCAGTCTGCCCTAAGCGGGGAAGACGTTTTGCACGCTCAGTTGTCTTGGGTAGTGTTCAGACTAAGTTTTTATTAACTGTTACTCTGATATGCTCTCTGTCCTCATTTTCTGCTCAGGCTTTCGTTGATTCGGGAGCAGCTATTAACCTGATGGATTTTGATTTTGCTAAACGTTGTGGGTTTCCCTTGATACCCCTACAGAAGTCTATTCCCCTACTGGGGATCGATTCTACCCCTTTGGCTGAGAATAAACCTCAGTTCTCTACTCAGGTGATAATGAGGGTTGAACCTGATCATCAGGAGAGCTGCAAATTTTTGGTTCTGTATAATCTGCATGACATTATCGTGCTGGGTTTCCCTTGGTTACAGTCTCATAATCCTGTTTTGGATTGGAAATCTGTGTCTGTAACCAGTTGGGGCTGCCAATGTGTTAATACCAACACTCCTGTTTTTTCTGCCTCCCCCCAGGCTCAGGATGTTCCTGACTTTTTGATTGATTTTTCTGATGTGTTTAGCGAAAGTAAATCTGCATCCTTGCCTCCCCATAGGAGCTATGACTGCGCTATTGAATTAGTGCCTGGTAGTAAATTCCCTAAAGGTCGCCTTTTTAACTTGTCTTTACCTGAACATGACCTATGCGGTCTTATATCAAGGAGTCATTGGAGAAGGGTCATATCAGACCATCCTCTTCACCCTTAGGTGCCGGTTTTTTCTTTGTGGCCAAAAAGGATGGTTCATTAAGGCCGTGTATTGATTATCGTCTTTTGAACAATATTACTGTGAAATATCAATACCCGTTACCCTTGATTTCTGACCTGTTTTCCAGGGTGAAAAACGCTACTTGGTTTACCAAGCTTGACCTCAGGGGGGCATATAACCTTATTCGCATTAAGCACGGGGATGAATGGAAGACGGCATTTAATACCCCTGAGGGGCATTTTGAGTACCTTGTGATGCCCTTTGGGCTCACTAATGCTCCTTCTGTCTTCCAGTCCTTCATGAATGACATTTTCAGGGATTTTGTGGATAAATTTCTGATTGTTTATTTGGATGATATCTTGATTTTTTCCAATGACTGGGACTCTCATGTGAAACATGTTCGAACTGTATTCCAGATTTTGAGAGAGAATGCTCTGTATGTGAAGGGATCAAAGTGTCTTTTTGGCGTACAGAGGATCTCATTTTTGGGATTCATTTTGTCCCCATCTGTTATTGAAATGGACCCGGTCAAGGTTCAGGCCATCTGTGATTGGGTCCAACCTACTTCATTAAAGGCTCTTCAAAGATTTTTGGGTTTTGCCAATTTTTATCGTAAATTTATTGGTAATTTCTCGGTTATTGTTAAACCATTAACTGATTTGACCAAAAAGGGTTCTGATGTGGTGAATTGGCCTCCTGAGGCAGTCTCTGCATTTCAGGAACTTAAGCAGAGATTCACTTCTGCTCCTGTTCTACGGCAGCCTGATGTTTCTCTGCCATTTCAGGTGGAGGTTGATGCCTCTGAAATTGGGGCAGGTGCCGTTTTGTCCCAAAGAGATCCAGAGACCTCTAAAAGTAACCCTTGTGCCTTTTTCTCTCGAAAATTTTCTCCTACTGAACGTAATTATGACGTGGGTAATCGGGAGTTATTGGCCATGAAGTGGGCTTTTGAAGAGTGGAGACATTGGCTGGAGGGAGCAAAACATCAGGTGGTGGTCCTTACGGACCATAAGAATCTGGTTTATCTGGAATCTGCCAAGCGACTTAATCCTAGACAGGCCAGGTGGGCCTTGATTTTCACACGTTTTAATTTTGTGGTTTCCTTTCTTCCTGCCACTAAGAATGTTAAGGCGGATGCCCTCTCAAGGAGTTTCCTTGCGGACTCTCCTGAGTTATCTGATCCTTCTGTTATTTTGAAAGAAGGTGTAGTTCTTTCCGCCATCTCGCCCAATTTGAGACTGGCTCTGGAGGGGTGTTAGGAGGATAGGCCCGAGCGCTGCCCTGTTGGGAAATTGTTTGTCCCGGACCAGTGGAAAAAGAGTGTGATGTCTGAGATTCATTGTTCCGCGTTGGCCGGTCATCCTGGAATTTTTGGTACCAGAGACTTGGTTAGTCGGTCCTTTTGGTGGCCTACTTTGTCTCGTGACGTCAGGGAATTTGTGCAGTCCTGCGGGACTTGCTCTCGCTCCAAGCCTTGCTCTCGCTCTAGTGGTTTGTTGATGCCATTGCCTGTGCCCAAGAGACCATGGACCCATATCTCTATGGATTTCATTTCCGACCTCCCTGTTTCTCAGAGAATGACCGTCATCTGGGTGATTTGTGATAGGTTTTCCAAGATGATACATCTTGTGCCATTACCTAAGTTGCCTTCCTCCTCTGAATTGGTGCCTTTGTTCCTTCAGCACGTGGTTCGTTTACACGGCATTCCTGAGAACATTGTGTCTGACAGAGGAGTCCAGTTTATTTCCAGATTTTGGAGGACCTTTTGTTCTAAACTTGGTGTTCAATTGTCTTTCTCCTCGGCGTTTCATCCTCAGACCAATGGTCAAACTGAGAGAACAAACCAGACATTGGAGACTTATCTAAGATGCTTTGTGTCTGCTGATCAGGATGACTGGGTCTCTTTTTTGCCTTTGGCTGAGTTTGCTCTTAATAATAGGGCTAGCTCTGCCACTTTGATGTCTCCATTTTTCTGTAATTCTGGGTTTCACCCTCGATTTTCTTCAGGACAGACGGAGGCTTCTGTCTGTCCAGGTGTTGACTCTGTTGTGGAGCGTATGCAACAGATTTGGGACCAGGTAGTGGAGAGGTTGTCCCTCTCTCAGGAGAGGGCCCAGCAGTTTGCTAACCGGCATAGGACTGATGGTCCTCGGTTTAAAGTGGGGGACTTGGTCTGGTTGTCCTCAAAAAATATTCCTATGAGAGTGGCATCTCCTAAATTTAAGCCTAGGTTCATTGGACCTTATAAGATCATGGAGATTCTTAATCCTGTTTCTTTTCGTTTGCTTCTTCCAGGGACATTTAAGATCCATAACGTGTTCCACAAGTCCTTGTTGAAGAGGTTTGTTGAGCCGCCAGTGGTTCCTACTGCTTTGCCTCCTGACCCTGTTCTGGTTGAGGGCAATATGGAGTTTGTGGTTGAGAAAATATTGAATTCTCGTTTTTCTAGACGGAAACTCCAGTATTTGGTTAAGTGGAGAGGTTATGGTCAGGAAGACAATTCTTGGGTGTTTGCTTCGGACATCCATGCTAGGAGACTCATCCGTGCGTATCATAGAACTCATCCTGACCGACCTGGTTGCTCAAGTGAGGGTTCGGTGACCCCTCCTCAAGGGGGGGGTACTGTTGTGAATGGACTTGAAATGAGTTCTGAGCAGAGGCTCCCTCTGGTGGTTACAAGCGGTACTGGACTGTCCAGTGAAGATTGTGAGGATTGGGAATCAGGTGTTACTGACTGGTCTTATATAAGGGAGTCACCTTCCCATCAGGGTTGCCGGTGATCAATTGTTCTGGTCTCAATCCTTGATTCCTGTTTCCTTTGTAGCCTGCTGTGTCGTGTCTGCATCTCCTGCTAACAGATAAGACATTTTCTTCTTTTTGTTTTTTGTGCTTGATTTTTGCATTTTGTCCTGCACTTCTGTGGGGTACATACAGGGTCCCCTCCGGGGGCTTTTGCCCTCTCAGTTTAGTTCAGCCACTGATGTTTGTACATTTGCTTTTTCCAGTTTTTCAGTGGCTGCTGTTTTGATTTTGTTACACCAGAGAACTAATTTAGGTGGTAGAGGTCGTGTGATCTCAGGTGTTTTTGAAATTAGTAGAGTTGGTGCTTTTCAGGGTTTTTTTGGGATTGCAGTAAGTGCCCTTCCTATCCTTTTCTATTTAGGTAGTTTGGGCCCCAACGTTTGCTCATACTATTTTCTGTCTGTGTCAGTATTTCTTCTTGTCTAACCGCCATTACATGTTTGGGGGCTTTCTATGTTCTTTGGGGATCTGCTCCGGGGCAGATAGCTTTCCTCTTTCTATCTTTAGGTGTAGTTAGTTTCTCAGGCTGTGACGAGGCGTCTAGGACCAATGTAGGAACGCTCCACAGCTGCCTCTAGTTGTGGTGGTTAGTCAGGGTACTGCAATCTCATAGATTCCATGTCAGGAGTCGAACCCAGTACCTCTTGTCCACTGGCCAGCAGCTCTACCATCTGAGCTATTCTGCTGGCTGCAAAGTTCCTTGCTGAACCCAGATACCATTGACTGTTCTTCCTGATTGGCTACACCTAATGCTCTCTTGATTGGGCCTCTGATTGCCAATTACACACCCTATATAAACCTGGCCCTGTGGGTGTGTCATTGCGAGATTATTGAGCTCCAAGCCTTTAGTCAAGCGTTTCCTGCTGATCCATTGCTACAAACACTGCTCTCCTGTGTACCGACCTCCGGCTGCCACCTGACTATGTTATCTGCCTGCTCCTCTGTTACCGAACTGCCTTTCCTGTGTACCGACCTTCGGCTGCCACCTGACTACGTTCTCCGCCTGATCCATTGCTACAAACACTGCTCTCCTGTGTACCGACCTCCGGCTGCCACCTGACTACGCTACCTGCCTCTGCTTCCCCTAGTGTTTGCAGTAACATCGGCTCCAACCCAGACGGGATCTTGACAGAATAATCTCGCGCCAAAATGGAGTCCGCTGTGAACACCCTGAGGCGGCAAGTTACGGAGCTTCAAAGTTTTTGTACTGACTCTCAAGGAAAATATGCCAAGTTACAAACTGATTTCACGGCGATACAACAGGAAGTAATTGAGCTACAAAAACAACTTCTGGACGTGCGCAATTCGGGTCCGAATCAAACGCGCGGCTGCCGCTGCCTGCAAAGTTCAGTGGGGATCGCAAGCAGTACCGAGGATTCCTCAATCAATGCCGCATATACTTCCAGATGCAACCTGCTCCCTTTACCAGTGAGAGGAAGAAAGTTTTTTTCATGATAAATCTCCTGACGGATGAAGCTCTTGCTTGGGCTTCACCTTATGTAGAAAAGGACTATGCCCTCCTTAATGACCTGGAAGCTTTCATCGCAGCTATGAATCAAGTTTTTGATGACCCAAACCGCTGTGCCACAGCAGAAACCAAATTACATAATTTGCGCCAAGGACGTCGCTCTGTTGCGGAATATACATCGGAGTTCCGTCGCTGGGTGGCCGACACCACCTGGAATCCAGCGGCCCAGAGAAGTCAATTTCGACGAGGGTTATCAGAACCAGTGAAAGACGAGCTTGCCAGGGTTGAGACCCCTAACCAGTTGGAGGACTTTATTCAACTATGTATCCGGATTGACCAGAGACTTACTGAAAGGAGAAAGGAGAGACTGCGAGCACTTAGGAATAGCCCTGGCTTCTCATTTTCAGCATCGGACCACCAAGAAAAGACGCAAGGCGTGTCTGAACCGATGCAGATCGACGTCATCCGAAGACCACTCTCTGCACAGGAGAAGGAGAGGCGACGTGCAGAACATCTCTGCCTCTATTGTGGGGACCCTGGACACTATGCCATCAACTGTCCTAACAAAAGGACTATAGCCTTTACCAACAACAGGTCTGCCAGCAATATGGACCTTTCTCAGCAGTCGGATTCCATCTTGCAGACTATCTCATCAGTAATGCCAGAAATAGACAAAATACATAATACATCATCTCATTTTGTAATCCCCATTCAGGTTGTAATGGGCACCCAAAAAATACAATGCTCTGCCCTGTTGGATTCGGGAGCAGGAGGAAATTTTATGGACTTAAAATTTACACGTGATAATAATATTTCCAGTAGGACCAAATCCACACCAATTGAAATGGAAACTGTGGATGGATCACCCTTGTCTTCTGGACCTGTCACGCATGAGACAATCGAACTGGAGATTTGTATCGAACCGGATCATCATGAAGCTGTCAGTTTCCACCTTATTTCATCTCCGAAATTTCCGGTTATTCTAGGGATCCCCTGGTTTTCAGTCCATAACCCTTCTATCAACTGGGCATCAAGGACCATCACCTTTCCATCTGACTACTGTAAGAATAATTGTCATAAGGAACCCCCTGTTCTCCAACAAGTCCAAATCTCTGAGATTTCGCATGAGAAGGAAGAGAAACTACCACCTCAATATCAGCAGTTCTCTGATGTCTGCAGTAAGAAGAAAGCAGATCAATTACCTCCTCACCGTCCTTACGACTGTCCCATTGAATTGCTGCCAGGAGCAACCATTCCATTTGGACGGATTTACAATCTTTCCGAACCTGAATTGAAGGTATTAAGAAAGTTCCTGGATGAAAATTTAGAGAAAGGCTTTATTCGACCTTCCACATCTCCAGCTGGGGCACCCCTGTTCTTTGTTGAAAAGAAAGACTCCACTCTGCGGCCATGTATTGACTACAGAGAGATGAATAATATCACTGTCAAGAATCGCTACCCGCTACCCTTGATTCCTGAACTATTTGAGAGACTCCGTTCTGCGAAAATCTTTACGAAGCTGGATCTTAGAGGGGCTTACAACCTCATACGGATTCGCCCAGGAGATGAGTGGAAGACCGCCTTCAGAACGAGATATGGACATTTTGAATCTCTGGTTATGACCTTTGGTCTTAGCAATGCCCCAGCCACCTTTCAACATTTTATTAATGATGTATTTCGAGATTTCTTGGACCAATTTGTTGTGGCTTATCTCGATGACATTCTTATATTTTCAGACACCTTGGAAGAGCATCGCAGGCACGTCCAGTTAGTCTTGGAACGACTACAGGAGAACCATCTCTACATTAAACTTGAAAAATGTGAGTTTGAACAAACCAGTATCCAATTTCTGGGATATATCATCTCCCCAGAAGGTCTGAGCATGGATCCCGGCAAAATCAATGCTGTAGTGGACTGGCCTGTTCCAAGAAATTTAAAAGACGTCCAGCGTTTCATAGGATTTGCAAATTTTTACAGAAAATTTATAAAGAACTTTTCACGGATCATACTACCAATTACTACACTAACAAAAAAGACCAAAGCATTTTTCTGGTCTCCGGAGGCACAGGAGGCTTTTGAGAAATTGAAAACTCTTTTTACGTCTGCTCCATTGTTAGTACACCCAAATCCTGAATTGCCATTTACTGTCGAAGTGGACGCCTCGGACTCTGCAGTGGGAGCCATTCTGTCTCAGCGAGTTGGGGACAAAATGCAACTTCACCCATGTGCGTTTCTTTCCCACACCATGTCATCTGCAGAAAAGAACTACGACATCGGTAATAAAGAACTGTTAGCCATTAAAGTTGCCTTCTCCGAATGGAGACATCTTTTGGAAGGTGCCAATCACCCTGTGACTGTCCTCACGGACCACAAGAATCTTGAATTCCTCCGTACAGCAAAAAGATTGTCTGCAAGACAAGCTCGATGGGCCTTATTTTTCTCAAGATTCAATTTTATAATTTCTTACCGGCCTGGTTCAAGAAATGGCAAGGCTGACGCCCTGTCCAGGATGTGTTCGGAACCTCAGGAGAGGTCTAGTAATGACGATACAATTCTAGGCCCTAAAAATTTTTTGGGAATATTGCACTCTAGAGGACTATGTAATAGAATTAAAGATGGATATCAAGAGGACTCTTTCCTTAACCATCCTTCGGAAGACGTCGATCTTTCATTCAAAGAGGGGTTTTGGATGCAGAAACACAAAATATATGTACCTGAATCTTCTCGCCTTGAAGTCCTCAAAAGTGTCCATGATTCTAAACTCGCAGGACATCCAGGAGTTGAAAAAACACAAGACTTACTACTTCGTTTCTTTTGGTGGCCTAATTGTAGGAAGGACGTGATGAAATATGTTTCAACCTGTTTAACATGCGCACGAAACAAGACCCCACGATCGTCTCCTCTAGGACTCTTGCAACCACTTCCAGTTCCATCCAGGCCTTGGGGATCTATTTCCATGGATTTTATTGTGGAACTACCCCTTCCAAACAGATGACCGTCATCCTTGTCATAGTGGACCGACTCACAAAAATGGCCCACTTTATTCCAACTGAAGGAATTCCTACTGCTGAAAAAACTGCAGAACTGATAATCAAAGAGGTATTCAGGTTACATGGAATTCCTGACAGCGTGGTGTCTGACAGAGGCGTTCAGTTTACGTCAAAATTTTGGAAGAGTTTCTGTACAGCCTTGGGAGTCACGGTGAATCTTTCTACCGCTTTCCATCCTCAGTCCAATGGCCAGACGGAGAGAACGAACCAGACTTTGGAGCAATACCTCCGTTGCTTCATTTCCTATCTTCAGGATGACTGGGTGGACTATTTACCAACAGCAGAGTTTGCCTACAACAACTCCATACATAGTGCTACATCTCAAACCCCATTTTTTGCTAATTATGGAGTACATCCAGTATTTATTCCTAATCTGCCAGTGAACACTCCCATTCCTGCTGTAAATGACAGGCTTGCAAAATTACAGGAATCCCAGAAGGAATTATCAGAGATATTACTCAAGACCCAGGAAGTATATAAGGAAGCAGCAGATAAACATCGGAGAGTGCCCCCTGCTCTTCAGGTTGGAGACAAAGTTTGGCTGTCCACTAAAAACCTTAAGACACATGTGCCATCCTCCAAATTGGGTCAGAAATTCATTGGACCTTTTCAAATTTCTGCAAAAATTAACCAGGTTGCTTTTCGTTTAAAACTTCCCAACAATCTAAAGATTCATCCAGTGTTTCACATATCCTTGCTCAAACCCTTCTGTGAAAACCCGTTTCCAGGAAGAATTCAGCCACCTCCTCCACCAGAAAGGATCCGTGGTGAAGAAGAATACATTGTGGATAAGATTCTGGACTCCCGAAAATTCAGAGGTAAACTGCAGTATCTGGTGCAGTGGAAGGGTTACGGACCAGAGGAAAATTCATAGGAACCAAGGGACAACGTCCATGCTCCTAGACTAACAAGAGCCTTTCATCAGAGGTACCCGGATAAGCCAGCCCCTGAGATGTCCAGAGGCCATCCTGGAAGGAGGGGAGTACTGTCAGGAGTCGAACCCAGTACCTCTTGTCCACTGGCCAGCAGCTCTACCATCTGAGCTATTCTGCTGGCTGCAAAGTTCCTTGCTGAACCCAGATACCATTGACTGTTCTTCCTGATTGGCTACACCTAGTGCTCTCTTGATTGGGCCTCTGATTGCCAATTACACACCCTATATAAACCTGGCCCTGTGGGTGTGTCATTGCGAGATTATTGAGCTCCAAGCCTTTAGTCAAGCGTTTCCTGCTGATCCATTGCTACAAACACTGCTCTCCAATGTACCGACCTCCGGCTGCCACCTGACTACGTTATCTGCCTGCTCCTCTGTTACCGAACTGCCTTTCCTGTGTACCGACCTTCGGCTGCCACCTGACTACGTTCTCCGCCTGATCCATTGCTACAAACACTGCTCTCCTGTGTACCGACCTCCGGCTGCCACCTGACTACGCTACCTGCCTCTGCTTCCCCTAGTGTTTGCAGTAACATCGGCTCCAACCCAGACGGGATCTTGACATTCCAACTGCTCTGGTGTATTGCCTTTTTTACCTGCACTCCTCAGCTACCGAAACATAACAGTGGGTTCCCCTATGTTTTTAACCAACCTGGCAAAACTCACAGGTGTGGGCTGCTATTCTCAGGCCGGTAAAGGACCATGGATATGGGCCCCCAGCCTAAAAAACAGCAGTCCGCAGCTGCCCAAAAAAGGCGCATCAATTAGATGCGCCAATTCTTCAGCTTTGCCCGGATCTTCCCACTTGCCCTGTAGCAGTGGCAAGTGGGGTTAATGTTTGTGGGATTAATGTCATCTTTCTATTGTAAGGTGTCATCAAGCCCATGGGTTAGACACCTCTCCATTACTAATCCTATAGTTGGTAAGGGGTTAAATAAACACACAGCCAGAATAAAGTATTTTAATAAAATCAAACACCACACAGTTTTGCCATCTTTATTGTTCTGCTAATCCAAGCGACGCCCTCGATCTTCTGTAATAAAAATAAAATAATAAAGCACCAATATACCATACCTGTCCGTATTTCTGTCCCACAGCGTAATCCATATCTGGGGAATATTCAGTTTACAACCAGAGCGGTGGTAAATGCGACCACCCCGGCTGTAAACTACTGCTGAATGAATGAGACACTGCGGCTGCAGGCTCAGTGACTAGCGGTGACGTCACTGAGTCTGTGCTCGCTGCCGGCATGAACTCCTGTGACCTCAGCACCGTGGGAAAATGCAAGTGATGAGGTCACTGTGACAGAGCTTGAACTGCCGTGACCTCATCACTTGCATTTTCCCATGGTCCTGAGGTCACAGAAGTTCATGCCAGCAGCGAGCACAACATGACATCACCGCTAGTCACTGAGCCTGTGGCCGTAGTGTCTCATTCATTCTCCTCTGCTCGCGCAGATCGCCGGCAGAGCAGGGGAGAATGGATGATAGCCGCGTTCAGCACCTGCCACCAGGGAACAGCCCTTACAGTAGCGCTTCTTCCCTGGCGGCCGTCCGTGTGGTACTGATGTTGCACACGGGCGGCACACGGTTGCCACACGTCTGCCGCACGTAGTACACACACTGACACATAGACACGTACCATTTTTTTCTGGTACCGGAAATGGTTCTAGGAAGTTTCGCCCCCAGCAGTTCGCCCCCAGCATTTTGCCCCCAGCATTTCACCCCCAGCAGTTCGCTCCCAGGTACACGTCGCCCCCGAACATTTCGCCTCCAGCATTTCGCCCCCAGTATGTTTCGCCCCCGCACATTTCGCCCCCAGGATATTTCGCCCCCGAACATTTCGCCCCCGGCAGTTCGCCCCCGAACATTTCGCCCCCGAAAATTTCGCCCCCGGCAGTTCGCCCCCGAACATTTCGCCCCCGGCAGTTCGCCCCCAGGATGTTTCGCCCGAACATTTCGCCCCTGCAGTCGCCCGATCATTTTGCCCCGGCAGTTCGCCCCGAACATTTCGCCCCCGAACATTTCGCCCCTGTCAGTTCGCCCCCGAACATTTCGCCCCCGGCAGTTCGCCCCCGAATATTTCGCCCCCGGCGGTTCGCCCCCGAACATTTCACCCCCGGCAGTTCGCCCCCGAACATTTTGCCCCGAACATTTCGCCCCCAGCAGTTCGCCCTGAATATTTCGCCCCCGGCAGTTCGCCCCCGAACATTTCACCCCCGGCAATTCGCCCCGAACATTTAGCCCCCAGCATTTCGCCCCCAGGATGTTTTGCCTCTAGCAATTAAACACCTGCCTGAACTGAACGTTCCCTTATCACTAATAATACACCATATGAGTCTAAGATATACAATTATGATCAAATGAGTTTTTTTAATTCTAAAACATTGTTTTCTAGATAAGTCATTTTACAAACAGACAGGAAAATAGTAGGATTTCATTGGTTACTAAGGAGGTCATGCCCACTTGGTAGCAGAACAGATCCTGGCTCCCTGTGATACATTCAGGGCTACTTGTTCACAGCCCTCTGCAAAGCTCCCCTTCACCCTCCGCTCATGTGCTCTGTACTGGACAAGAGGAGGGCTCCTCCCGCCTGTGTAAAGCCGTTACAGGACGGAACACATAGGGGGGGGCTTTGCAGAAGGCTGTAAACCAGCAGCCCTTTATACATCGTAGGGAATATATTGTTACGGTAGTTGCATGCTCCTGTGCAGCCACGGCCTCTAGAATCCATCCACAAGTATTGCTACTAAGGAGAAACAACCTCCTTAGCAACCACTGAAATCCTGCAGCACATGGAGCTTTAACTTGGATGAGACTTTTCACACAGAAGTGAAGCTGCTGGAAGGTCTCCTTTGGAAATGAATATCATGGGCACAGGTACTATAACATAACTTATGTTTTTTGTAAAGTTATGCTTTAACTGTATATATCAAAACTGTTGTAACAAGAAACATAAAAAGGTATAGAGGGGAAGGATTAGAGAAAAAGAGAAAAGACAAATTACAGGTTGTAATGCTTGAATGATTTTACAGCTAAAAACACTGCTCTCAAAACATTCAATATGTGACCATTTCGTACAAAACCCCTCTACTAATTAGAGTAACACAGGTCAAAAGAGTTTTTTAGAAAAATAGCAAATTTTATTACATATAGACTAAAATTACACAAAGTAACAGAGCAACATTACTAAGCAGGCTAAATAGTCAGAGGAGTAATTAATCAAAAATTTTTAACAGGACATTGTAATATAAATGTATAATAAAACAACTCATGGGTAAATGTCTCTATAAATCAGCAAAAATGGTTATTTATATCACAATTTCTTTTATACAAAAATTCACAGTCCCATCAACCATATGCTAATTTTCTATCATACTATTGTAAGTTACCACGCAGAGTAGTCTAGAATGTGGCGTTATTATTGTAAAAATGTCTTCAAATTTTATATTGCATATAATTTGTAGCAGCAAGAAATCTCAAATTATTTGGAACATATGGCAAAATCTATGAACTATCTAAAGAGAGTCCCTAATCTATGGGGAGTATGCTGTTTTAAAGTCTCCAAAAAGATTTGGATACCGGTCCCTATAATAGAATATATAGGAATACCTTACCCACATATTAATAGGCCATAATACCGCTACTAACTCTCACCATAATGTGGAACTACTTGCCATATAGAGATATAGGACTTCTTCGTCAGGAGAAGAAGCGGTGAAACGTGCGTTGAGGCGGCAGGCCCAGGGGAGTTCTCTCTTAATCTATTTCTGATGTAAGTACGGACATTGAAAGTGGAGTGGCTTATAATTGCAAGTACTGCAGCAATGATAGTATGGCGCAGTCCTATATCTGTTGTGGTGTCTCCTGTGTTGTCCTTGCCCTGGTGACTGCCTCATTAACAAGTCGGATTGCTTCAGGTCTTGCAGCTTGTGCTGCGTGACTGTGAAGATTGACTACTTTCACAACTTCGCCAGATTCTTCATTGGTCCAAACACGTCCCTTGCAAGTCGACCGTTTTTCACATACCCAGATGGAATGGACATCATCAGCGGTTCGTTTGGAAAATAAGTAAATGTGATTCTCATGGACCAACTTCCTCCTTCCACGTTTGGACAGAACTGAATTCATAGTTGTAGAAAGTGAATTGCTGTGGAAGCTGACTGATTTTTTGTGGCAGTACACTTCTCTCTTTGTGGAGATTTCAGACACTGCTATATCCTGATGTACAGATGGAATAAAAGCTAGTCTAATGTAACTTGCAGGACATCTGACCTGCTACTTGTTACATCTGCAACAAAACTTGCAACAAAGCTGGTCAGTGCTGGGTCAGGTAAAAGTTCAAAATTGTTTTTGATTTTAGGCCTCTTGCACACTGTAATTTTAAAAGTGCTTTCACACTTGTGTTTGGGGCCGCCAGAGGTCGATCCGCTCTGGATCTGACATCCAGCTGACCCCAGGGCAATACTGGCGGAATGCTGGCATTCTGCTTGCATTGCCCATAGAAGTGAACCGCTGGGTTCCGCTATCTGCAGTCGCCCGTTCGCTTTTGTAATACCGCATTCCGCTATCAGTGTCAGAACAAAAAGAAAAGCATTTTCTTATTTTCGTTCCGCTGCAGGTTAGCGGAACGGCGGCATTACAGAAGCAAATGGGCGGCCTGTAGTGCATATGTAGCGGAAGTGTGAAAGCACCCTTATGTTGCCACTGTTTTAGAACTCCAAAACAAGTGCTTTACTAGCATTTTTGAGAGCGCTTTTGTGAGCGCTCTCAGTAATGACCCATAAGATACAGGCTATTGATGATCGCTAAGTGCTCAAAAATAGTTCCTGTAATAAAATAAAAAGAGCTGGCCGAAACAACACCTCGCTTTGCCAGCCATTGACTTATATATTCAACATTGGCAATCTTCTTAGCGATTTTCCAGTGCTTAGCACTTGGGAAAGTGCCTACTGTGAAAGAGGTCGTAGGGCTATAACACAAGGCCGAAATTCCCTGCCTAATTTGGGGCCGAAACATCTGGGAGCAAAAAGCTGGGGGCAAAACATCCGGGGGCGAACTGCTAGGGGCGAAATGTTTGGGGGCGAAACATCCTGGGGGTGAAATGCTGGGGGCGAAATGTTCGGGGGCGAACTGCCGGGGGCAAAATGTTCGGGGGCGAACTGCCGGGGGCGAAATGTTTGGGGCGAAACATCCTGGGGGCGAAATGCTGGGGGCAAAATGTTCCGGGGCGAACTGCCGGGGGCAAAATGTTCGGGGGCGAACTGCCGGGGGCGAAATGTTCGGGGGCAAACTGCCGGGGGCGAAATGTTCGGGGGCGAAACATCCTGGGGGCGAAATGTGCGGGGGCGAAACATCCTGGGGGCGAAATGCTGGGGGCGAAATGTTCGGGGGCGACGTGTACCTGGGGGCAAACTGCAGGGGGCAAATGCTGGGGGCGAACTGCTGGGGGCGAACTGCTGGGGGCGAAACTTCCAACTCCCAACAAGCTGTGATACTTTCAAAAGGGGGAGCTTCTATGAACTAACCATGCAGGGTGTCCAAACTTTTGCATTGGCCCATTTTCCTTTTTATAATTTTTAAAATGTAAAAGCTGAAAATATTTTTTTTGCCTAAAATACAAAGGAAATGTGTCATCTTTACCTTTAGGCCTTTTAGAGATTATTTAATCTTCAACTTGCTTAACTGTTCACAATAACGGTAATTTTGACCAGAGGTGCCCAAACTTTTACATGCCACTGTATCAGCCATAGTGCTTTCACTTTAAATAGCATGGTGCTCTACAGAAAGCATTGTGTCGCTCTGAGTGTAGTAGAATATAAATACTTACGGTACATATGCTATTTTAGTATTTTTTTCTAATTTTTTTAATGAGCAGTGCCATACAGAAGGAGTGACTATGGCACAGTGTTGACTGTAGAGCACCACCCAAACTATGATGTCTGACAAGAAACCACACTGACTTGAGACACCCAGGAGTGTCTGTGACTTTTGACTTAAAGAGTAACATGTCTGAAAGACTTGGTCAGATTTAAAACAATAAAATCAGCAATACCTACTAAATCCCCGTTCACTCCAGTGCTACCTTTCCCCTGGTCTTTGCTGACAAGAATGCAGCATTGACATCCTATCTACAGCCAATGACTGCTGAAGGCAATCATTGGGCTCTGGGATCTATGCCATCCAACTTGGCATGAGTGCTGAACCTGCAACACTGGCCAGGGCTGTAGTCGTGGCTAACGGTGGCTGCTCTGGCGCACCCTGGCCTCCAGCCACATTAACACAATGTCCCTACTGTTGTTCACCTGGTGGTCCACTAACTTGTAAACCAGGGTCCACTTCGGGTTACTGGGACTTCCTTCCTTTAAGCACAACACAATGACAGTCAGAGTCCAAGCCCATTTTCAACAAAACAACTTTTCTCAGCTCGTCCAATTCAGTTACAGGAACAGCACAAGATTATTCGCTTTCCGAAGGTGAAGTTGAAGGATGGTTCTTCCATTCCTTACCAGGCCGTAGGTCTTGGATGTTAAGAGTGGTTCCCACAAAGTTAGCTGCTACGATTGTTATGCTGCACAGATATTCCTCCACTACGTGTGACTGTCAGCCCAGACTGCTGGGCTCCTTGGCTTAAATGTTTCTGGACACGACTGTCCTGTCCTAGCTCCTAGCTACAACTCTACTGACTAACTCCAGGAAGCTCCCCAAAAACTATTCTCTTAGCTCCTCCTAATTAGCCTAATCTTATTGGTCTACCTAATTCTTATCCTATTCTACTATGCTCCCCCTACTGGTCTAAGTCCTACACTTTCCCTATATCAGTACAACATATAAACATAAGTACAATGCATTACACAGTATAACAACATTATGAGAGATATGAAGTATATCAGCTTTACAGGGACATAGGAACATGTGCAAGGCGAGCGGGGCATAAACTGTCCTCCGTACACCCCTTACATACCCACTGCATTGCCCATGTACTATAGATGGTGTTTCATCACTGAAACCTTATCCATAAAGATTTGGAGGCACTGCTTCAGCAGCAGGGGTTTCAGGAGATAAGTAATGCTTATTTTGTTACATTTACATTGCCTTGAAAACGTATTCATACCCTGTGAACTTTTCAACATTTTTCACGTTACACCCAAAAAACAATTTTTTTTTATTTGGATTTTATGTGACACAAAGTGGCAAGTATTTGGGAAGTGTAAAGGAAATGATACATGGTTTTCTGATTATTTTAAAAATAGAAATCTGCAAAAATGTGATGTGCATTTGTATTAAACCCTGTGTCAATACTTTGTAGGACAACTTTTCACTGCAATTACTGCTGCAAGTCATTTGGGGTATGTCTCTACCAGCTTTGCACATCTAGAGGCTAGATGTAATTCTGAATATTTTTCTATCTACTGGCTAACACGTACAAAGATATACATCTTTCCTGTATCACATCTAGAGGCTGAAATTTTTGCCCATTCGTCTTTGCACACTAGCTGTAGCTCTGTGAGATTGCATGAAGCGTGTCTGTAAGCAATAATTTTCAAGTCTTGCCACAGATACTTAATGGGATTTAGGTCTGGACTGTGACTTCGCCATTCACACACATGCATATGCTTTGATCTAAATCATTCCATTGTAACTCTAGCAGATTGTTTAGGGTTGTTGTCCTACTGGAAGGTGAAATCATTTGCACCCTCTAACAAGTTTTCCTCCAGAATTGCACTGTATTTAGCTCCATCCATCTTCCCATCAACTCTGACCATCTTGGGGCATGGCCTAGCACTCCATGTAAGCAGAGTACTTTCAGGACTCCTCTGCTGTAATCCTGATTCTATCCGGTTAAAAGTGCCTCCAGAGTACCGGTACCGCTCTATACCGGTGGCAGAAGATTGCAGTAACCAGCCTTGATGTGCGGTGTAACTGGGGACTGCGGCAATGGTTAGAAAAAGGCAGAGGGAGCAAGAGCAGGGAGCCAGTTCCATGAGGGCGCCGACAGTGTGGAGACAGTGGAGAAATCCGATGCAGCTAATGCAGTATACACAAAGCGGCTTGAAATTGCTGCTAAACTTGAAAGATTTGCGTGGGTGGATGGAGCAGCACAGGAGATGGCCGAAGGGGGTGAGGAGGAGACCTGGGAGAAACTGGATGGAGAAGATCTGGAGGACTATGCAGCACAGTAGGGGCCAGAGAGAGAGGAGAGAAGGCAGGAGCAGGAAAGCATGATGCAGGAGACTTCTGAGGAGCCTTTAGTAGGGGAGCCCACAATGAGAGACATATATGATCTGGTTAAGTTTTTCAAAACTGCACTAACTACCCTTGCAAGAGAGTGGACGGTATAAAAGAGGAAATGATCAATATGAAGGCAGCCATTAACAAGGCTGATACCAGAGTGGGGGTGGTGAAAAAAAGAGTGAGCACACTAAAGGACCAACTTTCTAAGCTACAGAAGTCACACACTCAATGCCTGCAGCGGTATGCCATTCTGGCTGATAAAAATGACGATCTAGAAAACTGCTCCAGGCGGAACAATATGTGGTTGGTGGGCATCCCTAAAAAGGCAGAAGGGACTGATCCTAAGGTATTTGTTGAGGACTGGCTCCGCAATAAAATTGGCGCTAACAATCTGACAAAGCTGTTTGCAGTGGAGAGAGCACACCGTGTTCCCATGAGGCCCCTCCCTCCGGGTTCCTCCCCCCATACTATCCTGGCCAGGATCCTTAACTATAGGGATAGAGGCATTATCCTACAGAAGGCAAGAATGGCTAAGGATATAAGTATTAATGGCCAGTGTCCATATACCCCGACTACTCGGCTGACGTTCAGGGGCAAAGAATGCGGTATGGTGGGGTGAAGAAAAGGTTGAGAGATATGGAACTGGCATACTCTACTTTGTATCTTGCTAAGCTCAGGGTTGTGGTGCTGGGATCTGTTCATTTTTTTCCAACTCCGGAGGAGGCCACTAAGTGGCTGGACTTGAACGAGAAAAGAAAGGGAAAAGTGAGAAGACGCGCTGAGAGACTTGGCGTATACTTGTGAAGAAGGAAAAATGGATGGTGCTGTTATATAGAGTCTTTATGTTCCTGTGTTCTAGTTATTATGGACAATGGAGGGACTGTAGATGATGGCATATATAAGCGGAGGAGAAAAGGAGGGATTGAGATAATGTCTGTGAGTTTGCTAGGTATAGAGTTACCCACTCTCTGGTTTAAAGGGGAGAAACACATTGGGAGTCTTTGGTAATAGTTTATTATGTTCATCAACAGTGGGGAGGGAGGGGCAAGGCCCTTCAGGCTATGGGTTGGTTCTAGGGGTTCATGGGAGAAGTATTGTCCTCTACGGGATTAGGAATGCATACTTATAGAGAAATATGGTGGGTGATAAGATTAAAATTCTTAATTGGAATGTGAGGGGATTGTCTGATGGAACACGAAAAGCGGCGATTCTGGACTATATTAGGAAGGAGGGACCGGATGTGATATGCCTTCAAGAGATGCATTTGATTAAGGAGGAGGTGGAGATGTTGAAGAGAAGATGGATCGGGAGAGCATATCACTCCACATACTACTCATATACCAGGGGGGTCTCTGTTATGTACGGTAGCTGAGGAGGACAGGAACAACAGCAGGGCAGCCGAACACCTGAGATGTTGGTAACTAATGGGTTGCAGAAACCTGAACTAACCACACAACTAAAGGTAGCCGTGGAGCGTTCCTACGTTGATCCTAGACGCCAGAGAGCTAGCTATACCTAAAGATAGAAACAGGAATGCTAACTGCCCCGGAGTAGAGCCATAAAGGAATAGGTAGCCCCCAAACGTATAATGGCGGTTAGACAAGATGAAAACACAAACGCAGGCAGAAAACAGATTGAGCAAACGCTGGGGCCACAAGCTGACTAAATAGGAAAGGACAGAAGAGATTACTCTCTGCAACCCAGAAAACCCTACAAAAATCCAACAATTCTGACTACAAAAATACTGAGACCACACGATCTCGCCACCCACTAAATCAGATCTCAGTGTGAACAAAACCAAGCTGCAGCCGCTGAAAAAGCAGGAACAAGCAAATGAAAAAAAAACAGAGGCTACAGACAAACTGTGAGGAGCTCAGGCCCCAGGAGGGGACCCGGCTGTCCTCCACAAATGTGCAGAAAACAATGCAAATAGCAAGCACAAAAATAAAAGCAGAAAATATCTTATCTGATAGCAGAAGATGCAGGCAAGACTCAGCAAACTTCCAAATGAACCAGGAACCACAATTGAGACAAGAACAATTGATCACCGGCAACCATCATGGGAGGGAACCTCCCTTATATCAGACCAGTCCGTGATCCCAGATTGCCATTCCTCGCTGAAAGGTTCAGTACTGTCTGTAACCACCAGAGGGGCGTCTGCTCAGAAACCATCTCTAGCACATTCATAACAGGTCTCGTTGGTGGGAGCGTCCACACCCTTTGAGGAAATTGAAAGCCATGTCGACAGTGAAGGCCAATACATTCTTGTAATCTGTAAAATTTATGAACAATTGTTATGAATAGTGGCCATGTACATACCACCTCCATACTCGGTGAAGAAGATCCAGGAGGTGATAGAGTTGTACAAAATGGGTGGGGGACTGCCGTTATTAATTTTTGGTGATTTTAATAGTGTGATGGATGAGGAATGGGATAGGCATAAACAGGGAATAGGAAAAGGTGGCCGGAAATTTACATCATATGGGAACTATGTTAAAGAGCTTGGCATGGTAGACCTGTGGAGGGTAAGGAATGAGGATGTGGTGTGCTACTCCTGCTACTCTACTACTCATGGATCTCTCTCATGAATTGATTTGGCACTAGGTAATGAATTGTTGACACAATTGGTTTGTGGAGTGGAATATCTTCCGAGAGTGATCTTGGACCATAAACCTCTGGAGCTGCTTATTGAAAAGATGGGGGGACGTCTAGACAGTGGAGTGGATGGAGGCTCCATTAGCTATGGCTATAGGCAAGGAAAATGGGGGTAGCAGGAAAATAGTCAGCTCACCAGTCTCAGCAGTAGTCCAGAAGATTTTCACACTCAGCAGTAGTCCAGGATCCTCATGCGCACCGAGTCACCTTGATTAGAGGCATTGGCTGCAGCAAAACATGTAAAAAAAAATCTCCAGCGCAAAAATGAATAAAAATTCAATTTTTATTAGATAAAATTAAAATCCATCTTGATAGAAAAAAGACATATACAGGTGGGGTCCCTGGTGGTCTGAAACCGACGCGTTTCGACCTAGCAGGTCTTAGTCATGGTTTACACAAAGCCCTATACTGCAGACTTAAATACGATATAGACATGTGGAACACAGGTGAACATAACACAAATTGGTAACACGAGGTAACACCCTGAGAAATTAACCCCTTATAGGAAAAAAAAAAGATAGGACAGAATATAAAAACTGTATAATGATACACAAAACCGCAAATATAAACATGTATAACATATACTTATAAATAATTTGCCAGATGAAAAAATATTTGAAAGAAACCAGAATTAATTAGAACTAACGTAAAATCATGAAAAAAAAATCCAAAAAACCTGAATATACCTGGAAAAAATATATTAATCTAATTGCAATATTAAATCTAACCGTTTGTTCAAGCCTAATGGTACTCGTGTATTAAGTTTGAAGATCCAAAATGATTCATGATTTAATAATTTTTTCCTGAAATCTCCTCCTCTAGTGGATTTGAAAACCTTCTCTATTGCTGTAACTTTAAAGGGTATGCCACACTAAACAGCGTCGCTAACGAGATCGCTAAAATACGTCACTATTTAGCGATCTCGTTCGTGACGCTAACGTGTGTGGCATGTAGCAACGACGTGGCCCCTGCTGTGATCTCGCTGATCGTTCACTAGAGTTCTGGACCGTATTTAGATCGTTGGCGTCCCGCTGGTGAGCCTATATCGCTGTGTCTGGCACCTTTTGTGAGCGATGTGCGCTGTTTTTTACATAGCAATGACCGTTAAAGTCGTTAATGAGATCGCTAACCGCTTATGCGTCGTTAACGAGATCACTAAGTGTGGCAGCTAATAGCGACATTAAAACGATCACAAAAACAATCTCATTAGCTTGCGTCGTTATTGAGATCGCTAACGAGATCACTAAGTGTGGCAGTACCTTAAGGCTGTTAGTATTGCCAGCATGAATTACTTTGCAGTGACTAGACACTGCTGATAATATTGTAACTATTTTCATTAGTGGCTTCTGATAAATGTTTCCTAATCCTTTTCTTAAGAGATCCAATTGTGCAGCCTACATATTGCAATTTGCATGAAACACATTCTATCAAATAAATTACATCTTCCGAGTTACAATTTAAATAAGACTGGATGGGATACGATATGTTAGTAACAGCAGATATAAATCTAGTGGTTTTTTGCACATAATTACAGACTTTACAAGGATGATGTCCACATTTATAAAAACCTTTGTATGTCAGCCAAGTACTTTTTTTAGCACACCGTTCACTGCTTGTAAAAAGGCTAGGAGATAAAATATCCCCAAGAGAAGAGCATTAACTATGGCTGGAACATATTAATATGGAAGCAATAAAGGCGAGTGGCGTAGGATGCCATGATGGCATATTTGAGGGGTCTTCTGTTTCAAGAAATTTCTAAATGTAAGTCTAAAACTAGATCAGAAGACAGGGCAGTGATGGAGGCTTTAGAAAGGGCGGAAAGGGAACTAATAGTGAACCTATCAGTGGAGAGTCAGAATGGGCTCAAGTAAGCTCAGGTGGGAGTCAATGAACTATATATAAGGAGAGCAGAGAGGAAAAGAGCTTTCCAGAAGGCACAATTGTACGATGAGGGTGAAAGGGTGGGGCATTTGCTATCAGTAGTGGCAACAGCATAGAGGGAATCCTCACTTGTATACAAGCTGAAGATGGAAGTGAGGACGGAGGTGGTGGATATACCGGAAGACTTTAGATGGTTTTATGAGCAGCTATATTCTTCTGAGTCAGGAGTCTCATCAGCAGAGATTGAAGAATTTCTTGGGGCAGCGGTACTCCCTAGGATTGCAGAGAGTGACAGGAGGAGACTGGAAAAGCCTGTAACATAGGAGGAGGTTGAAACAGCAATACTATCTAAGGCTTCGGAGCGGACAGACTCCCGGGTGAGATCTATAAACAGTTGAGATGGTAGCACCTAGACTAAAGGCGGTCTTCGAGGAGGCTTTGGAGTGTGGTGCACTGCCGTTGTTCATGAGGGAGGCTGTAGTATTCATCATTCCTAAGGAAGGTAGAGACCCGAAGTTGTCAGAGTCCTACAGGCCCATTTCGTTGCTGATGGTGGATGTAAAAATTCTGGCCAAAAGTCTGGCCAACCGATTAACGACTGTGGTGCAAGATCTTGTCCACCCCGATCAATCCGGATTTATGCCAAATAGGTCTACAGCAATAAACATACGTAGACTCTTCCTTAATCTGCAGCTGCTGTCGGATAACGGGGGTCGTAGGGTGGTAGTGTCGCTGGATGCACGTAAAGCATTCGACAGCATCGAATGGAGCTATCTTTGGAAGGTGTTGGAGTGCTTGGGATTTGGGCCAACCTTAATATCATGAATACGGCTGTTGTACACATTTCCAACTGCTAGGGTCAGGGTTAATGGGCAGACATCCAGACAATTCGCTCTTCATAGGGGGACCAGACAGGGGTGTCCACTGTCTCCGCTGCTTTTTGCGTTGGCAGTGGAGCCCTTGGCGCAGACAATTACAAAGGCAGTCTCGGTCAGGAGATTTAAATATGGACCTATAGAGAAAAAATTGCTTTATACGCAGATGATGTGTTGCTTTTCCTGGAAGACGCTGATGGTCCTTGCGGGGTATGATGAGCATCCTTGGGAGATTTGGGGCTATGTCGGGCCTGGAAATTAATTGGGAGAAATCCAACATTCTAACTGTGGACGGTATTGGTGAAGACCTTAGGATAGAGGGGGATGGTAGTAGGTTGGCGGTTGTGCTGCAGTTTAAGTACCTGGGGATTCAGGTATCGCTCCCGTTCTCGAGCTACTGTATATACTCGTGTATAAGCCGAGATTTTCAGCACCTTTTTTCGTGCTGAAAATGCCCCCTCGGCTTATACACGAGTCATAGGGCAGAAACCAGCGGGGGAGGGGATGCCGCGGCAGGAGCCGGTGGCTGGGTTCATACTCACCCCTCCCCGTGCCATCGCTGAGGGTCCCTGCAATCCTGCGTTCTCCCCGGCTTCCTGCAGCTCTCCAGCACTGAGCGGTGATGTAATACCCGCTCATTAAGGTCATGTAATATGGACGCGATGCCACTCCCATGGGCGTGGCCTCCATATTCATGGCCTTAATGAGCGGTATTACATCACCGCTCAGTGCTGGAGAGCTGCAGGAAGCCGGGGAGAACGCAGGATTTCAGGGACGCTCAGCGATGGCACGGGGAGGGGTGAGTATGATGGAGGAGAGGACAAGGAGCACGGAGCTGGACTCGGGATAGAATGGTGGACGGGAGAAGCATGGAGGAGGACGGGGGGGAGAACGGAGGATGGGGGAAGCATGGAGCAGGACGGGGGAGGACGGGGGAAGCATGGAGGAGGACAGGGGGGAGAACGGAGGACGGGGAAGCATGGAGGAGGACAATGAGCAGGGAGCAGGACGTGGGGGAGGATGGAGGGCACAGAGGAGCACGGAGCAGGACGGGGGGCACAGGAGGATGGAGAAGGAATGGGGGAGCACAGCGGAGGATGGAGCAGGAGGGGGGAGTACAGAGGAGAAAGGGGGAGCACAGAGCTGGATGGGGGAGCAAGGAGCAGGACGAGGGCAGCACAGAGCAGGAGGGCAGTTTATACACCCGGCTTATACACGAGTCAATAAGTTTTCCCAGTTTTTTGTGGCAAAATTAGGGGGTCGGCTTATACACGGGTCGGCTTATACACGAGTATATACGGTATATAGACCTGAATCTGATCCCATACTGGGTAAGTTCAGAAGCAAAGTGGGGGCGTGGTAGATTACGTCTATCAGTAGTAGGAAGGACCAATCTGATTAAAATGGTGCTGATGCCCCAGGTGTTGTATGTGCTGCACAATGCCCCCATATGGTTACCTAAACGGTGGTTCCATAAAATCAATTCTATATTTAGGGATTTTGTGTTGGGGAAAAAACAACCGATGATTTGAGTGGAAATATTACAGAGGCCCAAAGATGAGGGAGGCTGGCACTCCCGAGCCCGTGGATTTATTATCTAGCAGCTCAGGGCGAACAGCTGAGGGGATGGAGAGAGACAGAGGGCACGGGTTCAGTGTAGCGGATATTGACTCGGGTACTGGGGAGAGACTCATTGGTTCAAGGACTGGAGGCAGGTACTTTTAGGAGACTGGGACTGTCATGCCCCACTCAGGCTCTGGTACAGAAGTTGTGGGAGGAGATTAAAAGGATTAGGGGAGTGGAGGCCCTGACTAACTATTCACCTATATGGCAAAATGAAAAACTGACAGAGTTTAACAAAATGGGGGAATTTAAAAACAGGACAAGGAAAGGAATTCAATACATGGCCCAATTACAGGACTCGCGAGGACTAGTGACTTTTGAGAAATTACAGGAGGAATATGAGTTATCTGAGATCTGTAGATTCCAGTATAGACAGCACTGTCATGCTTACAAAGCCCAGAGTAAGACGGTTTTTATGAGGGTCCAAAAAGACTATTTGTGTAGTGATGAGGGAACAAAAGGAGTTATGTCAGGTATTTATAAGTACTTAATGCACACCTTTTTAATCAATTACCCGATTAAGGCTAAAGAGAAGTGGGAAGACTAATTGGGACCGATAGAAGGCGATTATGGAATACATACCCTAATTGTCACTGAGTGAGCGAGGTAGACTCACAAATATATGTGCTCCATAGAGTATACAGGACCCCTGAAAGACTATATAGGGCAGGACTGAGACAGACTTCTGGATGCCCTCGTTTTCAGGCTGATGGGACTGGGATCTTACATATGTTGTGGCAGTGCCCCAGACTGGACTCATACTGGACAGCGGTTATTAACACTATAGAAGGAGTGTATGACTGTAGAATCGAGAGGGATCCTGTGGTTTGTATTTTAGGTTATGTGGAGGAAATTCAGATTCGAAATCAGTTCAAATTGGCGATAGCTAGGTTGCTATACATTACACGTAAATTAATAGCCAGGCATTAGATGAATGAAGAACCGTTATAATACAAGAATTTTTTAGACAATCAGACTTTATTGTAAATATGGAAAAAGGTATTTATGCCAAAAGGAAAAGGGAAAAAACATTCAATGCATTGTGGACACCATGGGTGGAGAGATGATGATTCCGAAAGAAGGCTGTACTTCTGAGTATTTGTTGCTGATATTTCTGTAAGGGGGGGAGAAGGGGATGCATGGTAATTGAAAATATGTGACCTTGTTGGACATTGTAATATCTGGACTGTGCTTCTCTGTTTGAATTTTTTAATAAAAAATTTATCTGATTCAAAAAACTCTGACCAGCTTCCCTGTCCATACCGAAGAAAAGCATCTGCGCAGTATGCTGCCGCCACCACTATGTTTGACGGTGGGGATGGTATTTTCAGGATGATGTGTAATGTTAGTTTAGGCCACACATAGTGTTTTGAGGTGTCAATTTAAGTAAATGGCCATGTCTTGTAGGGTTGCAGCTATGCCATACTGTCCATTTTTATATGATGCATTGAACAGTGCTCCATGAGATAGATGTTCAGAGCTTGGGCTTATTGTTTTAAAACCCAAGCCTGCTTTATTCTTCACCACAACTTTATCCCTGACCTGTCTGGTGTGTTCCTTGGTTTTCATGATCAAGAAAGGCACATCCAGCCCATGAATTGCAGCACTTCCCAGGACTCACATCCAAAGATAATATTTCATATTTTTTTATTTGATAAGTTAAAATAGAGGAGATACAATGCATTTCAGATACAGTATATATCCTTCATCAGGTATCATAAAAACACAGTACAAATCCTAATAGTATAAAATTCAGTTACACTTATATATAGTAGCAAACCTTTTTCCCCAGTCTCAGACACTTGATTTAGGGTGTGGACCAAGTTCAGGAACACACCCACTGATTGATCCAACCTTGACAACATAGATGCAAGAAGAAAGAAAAAAAAAAAAACGTTCAAACTCTCTTCATGATATCATTCAATCCATTTGGATATAATGTTCCCAGAAGATAAATCCAAAATGTTTCTTTCCGGTTTAAAAGAGCATTCCTATATGCAACACCAGAGGGTATCTGTTTCACCAGTGTTACTTTTTTGTTAAAAATTTTGTTATGTTTGATTAGCAGATGCCTTGAGAGACTGTTTTAAAAAGCCGTTTTTTCTCTATTTCTGTGACCATTAATGCGGGACCGCAGTGTCTGCACAGTGCGTCCACATATTGCAAACCGCAACTGCATGTGATGACATATGTAACATAATCACTGCTACAGTTGAGTCTTTGTGAAATCTCAAAGACCTCACCAGTATTATTACATTTGATAGTTTTTAGCCCCGTGATCTAGGATCCCACAGGTACAACATTTTTTGGAGGTGCATTTAAAAACTCCCGTTCCTTGAAAAACACCACTTGAAATTTGATCCATACTTTTTTTTTAATGTTTTTTCCTTTTGAATCCAACTGTTTTTTTTAATTTACTGGGCCACCAAGTTTTTCAACGTTTTCTCCCTTCTATATGTAATCCCTGGTTTATCAAGGAGATGTTTTCCCAAAACAGGGTCACGCCTCAAGATATATCAATATTTTGAAAGCACAGTTCTTATGACTTTATTTCCCCTATTGAATGTTGTAAAAAAATTCCATTTCCAGCAATCATCACTTTTTTCTATACCAATAGTCAAATTATCCCCCTTCCTATTTTTTCCTTTTAGACATTCCTCCTGTGTTTTTATTTTGCTATCCCTATATGCACCATTTATCAAATTTTTGGGTTAACTTTTTTCCTTAAATTTTCTTTTTAGAATTTTAGGCTGAGCTACATAATCAGATTGTCTCGTACAATTCTTTCTCATACGAAAAAATTGGCTGTGGGGTTTTCATGATGTTGAGGCATCAGTCCCGTGTGCTCCTCCCCAACCTCTGTGCGCACTGCACTCTGGATCGGCGGCACACCTACTACGCACGTGCGTGCGCTCTCCTGCTTTGTGCGCGCACACAGTAAATAGCCCCAGCTGTCAAAGTATTCACCAATAGCTGGGAGGCATATTGTATATAAGGCACCCTCCCCAATCCCCAATAGGGAGGTGCCTGAGCAACCCCTACAGTTTCTGTTAGGTGGTTTAGTGTGTGCAACTGTACGTTACCAGGTCTCACATTACCAGTCTGTTCATGTTTTCTGTGTCCCATTAGACCAGCATTATTAGTCCTTGTTCCCTTGTCCGCTTTGGCGGTGTCCATACCCTGAAACTGCATCGGCAGTACCTGAACTTTTTCCAGAAACCAGTGTGTCTAACCTGTCGCTATGGCCATCCCGTCTGTTATCCGGAGACTGCATGGTCAGAACCTATCCCTGTGGCCATCTCGTCGGCTATACGATTGGCACAGTCTGAACGTGTGCCACCTTCGTGCGTGACAGCTCCTACCCTATTTGTTCAGCCAGAGTTTTGTTTGTGAATGGTCTATTTGTTTCTGTCATTATTGACCTGGCTCGTGTCCCCGTCCTTTCTACCAGGGGTGAACCTAGCCTCTCTGCTGCCTGAGGCTTACTGCAAAATGGCGCCCCCCCGTAGTAAAATCAGTATAAATAAATCTGGTTTACTCTTTACTAGCCTAACCTGACACACATGTAAAATACATACACTTTTAAATAGGAATATATTTGAAACATCGATCTTTACACTTCTTCAGGGTCTCAATGCCGCCTGAGGCGAAGTGATCAACTTGCTTCATTTTAGGTACGCCCCTGGCCAGGGAACAGTGCTTACTGTAGCGCTTCTTCCCCAGCCACCGTCCGTGTGGTACTGATGCGGCACACAATTGCCACACGTATTGCACACACGGACACGGATATCTCCACTAATGGTTTTTCCAGTAACGGAAATATCAGGATGTGTGAAACCAGCCTAAAGCCACATTCACACGTTCAGTATTTGGTCCGTATTTTACCTCAGTATTTGTAAGGCCAAATCGGAAGTGGGTGAAAAATCCAGAAGTGGTGAAGTGTTTCTATTATACTTTTCCTCTGATTATTCCACTCCTGGTTTTGACCTAAAAAATTCTGAGGTAAAATACTAAACATGTGAACGTGGCCTGATAGAGGGTTTCTGCTACTTCTGACTTCCCACAGACAGAAGTTGCAGTCACAAGATGGCACCGATAACAGGTGGAGACAGTGACATTATACACAGGAGCTCTGTATATAGTGTCAGTGTACAGGTAATACAGTGATCACCGGTGACATTATACACAAGAGCTCTGTATATAGTGTCAGTGTACAGGTAATACAGTGATCACTGGTGAATTATACACAGGAGCTCTGTATGTAGTGTTAGTGTACAGGTAATACAGTGATAACTGATGACATTATACACAGGATCTCTGTATACAATGTCAGTGTACAGGTAATACAGTGATCACCGGTGACATTATACACAGGAGCTTCGTGCTCCATTCTGGCCCACGTGCTCCATTCTGCCCCGCGGCAAATTTAAGGCAACAGAGAGAGAGAGAAAGAGAGGAAAGAAAGAACAGAGAGCGAAAGAAAGAAGAGAGCGAAAAAGAAAGAGGGGAAAGAAAGAACAGAGAAAGAAAGAACAGAGAGAAAGAAAGAACAGAGAGAGAGAGAAAGAAAGAACAGAGAGAAAGAAAGAACAGAGAGAGAGAAAGAAAGAGGGGAAAGAAAGTAAGAAGAGAAACAGAAAGAAAGAACAGAGAGAGAAAGGAAGAACAGAGAGAGAGAAAGAAAGCACAGAGAGAGAAAAAGAAAGAACAGAGAGAGAAAGAAAGAATAGAGAGAGAAAAAAGAAAGAAGAGAGAAAGAAAGAACAGAGAGGGAAAAAGAACAGAGAGAAAGAAAGAAAGAACAGAGAAAGAAAGAACAGAGAGAGAAAGAAAGAGGGAAAAGAAAGAACAGAAAGAGAAAAAATGATTAGAGAGGGAAAGAAAGAAAGATTAGAGAGGCAGACAGAGAGAGAGAAAGAAACAGAGAAAAGAAAGAAAGATTAGAGAGGGAAGAAAGAAGAGAGAGAAAGGACAGAGAAAAGAAAGAAATAGAAAGGAAAGAAAGAAAGAAAGAAAGAAAGAAAGAAAGAAAGAAAGAAAGAAAGAAAGAAAGAAAAGAAAGAAAGAAAGAGGGGAAAGAAAGAACAGAGAGAGAAAGAAACAGAGAGAAAAAGAAAGATTAGAGAGGGAAAGAAAGAACAGAGAGAGAGAAAGAAAGAAGAGAGAAAGAAAGAACAGAGAGGGAAAAAGAACAGAGAGAAAGAAAGAAAGAAAAAGAAAGAACAGAGAAAGAAAGAACAGAGAGAGAAAGAAAGAGGGAAAAGAAAGAACAGAAAGAGAAAGAATGATTAGAGAGGGAAAGAAAGAACAGAAAGAAAGAAAGAAAGAAAGAAAGAAAGAAAGAAAGAAAGAAAGAAGAGAGCGAAAAAGAAAGAGGGGAAGAAAGAAAGAACAGAGAGAGAAAGGACAGAGAGAGAAAGAGAAAGAACAGAGAGAGAAAGAAATAACAGAGAGAAAGAAAGAAAGAAAGAAAGAAAGAAACAAAGAAGAGGGGAAAGAAAGAACAGAGAGAGAGAAAGAAACAGAGAGAAAAAGAAAGATTAGAGAGGGAAAGAAAGAACAGAGAGAGAAAGAAAGAACAAAGAAAGAAAGAGGAAAGAAAGAAAGAACAGAGAGAAAGAAAGATTAGAGAGGGAATGAAAGAACAAAGAGAGAGAGAGAAAGAAACAGAGAGAGAAATAAAGATTCTATAAAGATACTATAGCAGCCCGGCTCCAATTGTAGTGCTCACCTGAGCCTCCCGATGCAGGACATATCATGATCCGCTCACATGGCCGACATCCCTAATTCCAAGGCGATCCCACTGTCCGCGCTGTCGGAGGAGGACACGTGATGGATCTGAAGCATTCCCTGAAGTGCCTCCATGGTTCCGTCACAATCTACTCCCGAAATTACCTAATTTCCGGTCAGCTTCCAGCACATTTCTTCTGGTGGAACGTCATGTGCGAGTTTTAAAGTGCTCCTCAGGGCTCCTGTGTCCACGGGAAAAGTAATCTCCCAGCCGGGACAGCGGGGCAGACTCTCTCTCAAAATCGGGACTGTCCTGCTGGATCTGGGACGGTTTGGAGGTATGAATGCTCTCCACCATACACCTTGTACACGCACGGCTCTGCACACCTCATACACACACGGTTCCGCTTTGTATGCCTCGTACACACACAGCTCTACACACCTTGTACACACGCGGCTCTGCACACCTCGTACACACACGGCTCCGCTCCGTACACCTCGTACACACACGGCTCCGCTCCATACACCTCGTACACACGCGGCTCTGCACACCTTGCACACACGCGGCTCCGCTCACCTCGTACACACACGGCTCCGCTCCGTACACACGTGGCTCCGCACACTTTGTACACACGCGGCTCCGCTCCGCACACCTCATATACACGCGGCTCCGCTCCATACACCTCTACACACACGGCTCCGCTCCGTACACCTCGTACACACGCGGCTCCACACACCTCGTACACACGCGGCTCCGCTCACCCCGAACACATGCGGCTCCACTCCGCACACCTTGCACACACACGGCTCCACTCCGTACACACGCGGCTCCGCACACACGTGGCTCCGCTCCGCACACCTCGTACATACACGGCTCTGCTCCATACACCTCGCACACATGCGGCTCCGCTCCATACACCTCGTACACATGCGGCTCCGTACACCTCGTACACACGCGGCTCCGCTCACCTCGTACACACGCGGCTCTGCTCCGCACACCTCGTACACACACGGCTCTGCTCCGCACACCAAGTACACACGCGGCTCCGCACACCTCGTACACATGCAGCTACGCTACGCACACCTCGTACACACGCGGCTTGCTACGCACACCTTGTACACACGCGGCTCCGCACATCTCGCACACACGCAGCTCCGCTCCGCACACCTCGTACACACGCGCCTCTGCTCTGTGCATCTTGTACACACACGGCTCCACTCTGCACACCCCATAGACATGAGGCTCCGATCCGTACACCTCATACACACACAGCTCTGCTACATCCACCCTGTAAAACCCTCCTGACCCCAAACATTAACTTCCCTCATCCAGCACATTACCAGCACAGCAGAGTCCAGGACCTGCATACACTGAGGCCCCTGATCATGTGACTCCTGACTCCTCCCCTCCTTTTACCTCATCACAGGTCCTGTGCGCACAGAACAGCAATATAAGAGCAACAGGACCAGATGCAGGAGATAAGAATCTGCTGCCCTCTCTCTTCAGGGAGGCACTGCCACCTGAGGCAGAGAGCTCAACTCGCCTCATGGTAGGTGCGCCCCTGCTTTCTACTTATCCTGAAACTGTGCCACGTGCCACGACTTCGAACCGTCTGATCACATTTTTGTCTTTGCCATCCTGTACCGTGTTCCCATGCCTCTGACCCTCAGAGCAGCTGCTGCAGAAGCTCATGCGAAAACGAGGTAGTCGCCCAATCACACCCTTCCAGGGTAAGCATGGCCCATTGCTCAGTGGGTCCACATCCACCAGCGTTAAACATGGTTTATTATTGTACCAAAATGTACCTTTAGGCTGTAATGCTGCATAATGTAATGTACATGAGCATTTGGTCAGATATCAAGGCAGATTTATCTGCTAAAAGATTTGCAGTGTGACAGCAAAGAAACATTTGCACAAAATGTAACACAACTGAGTTGTGCCAAGAACATTGGCACTCCTCACACCTTCATTATCCTTACTAGTTTGAGCGCCAAGTGTTTTTCTTGACACAACCTGTCCCTGGCACTTTTTTCCTTGTTGCTCAGGCTAATTCTGAGTAATTTATAATTGCTTTGCACTTGGAATAAAACATATACTTTCATTGGGGCATATAGATTATGTAAAAAAGATAAAGCACAAATACCATCAAAGAAAATAAAATAACCAAATATGAGCAAACATGAATAGACATGGACCTGTTTGTATCAACCACAGAACGGCTCTTCATTCGTCCTCTTCAGTATAGTCGTATGCTGTAATGCCTGATTATTTCAATGTAAGCTAATACCATTAAACATCTCCTACACTCTATACCCTTCTCACCTTGAGTTTGCGTTTTCTTGTACGCATTGCATAATTTCATTTCTCCGTTTTCAGATATGGACTGGTCATGTCCTATGCAAAGAAATAAACCCATAACCGTATTATAACCTCTTTATTTGATTTTGTTCTTAGTGCACCAAATTCTACAATCAGTTTAATAAAGAGCTACAATCAGTTTAATAAAGAGCACCATGTTGCTACATGCCTTCCTAAGCAATGAAAATATTTCACAATATTTCAGTAAGAAGGTTATAATAATCATATAAAGAACTGGCAGAGAATGCCATGTGAGCAGTGTGCCAATTATGACTTGTTCGAATTTCCTTATACTGATATTGCGTCAGCGTGGGATGATTGGAGATGAATTCCAGGAGGAAGTGTACCATCAGCTCCTGATAATTACTGGGATGTATCGTAAATACAGGCTCATCTGTCGTTATAAAGGACTAATTCTTAAATATTGAGGAAAATGAAAAAGTAAGCACAACCTGTTCCCATACGTCCAATCAAGAGTCAATGACTTCCAAGGTCAATAACCTCACTGCATAGCAATTGTGTAAAAACAAGAAAATAAGTAAATTACTCATCTATTTATATAATCGTCTTATCCCTGTCTGTCCAGGAAATCCCGCGTCGCTGACAACCGCATACAAAGCTTCTCCCGTGCCTCTCCCATACTCTGGAACTCTCTACCCAAACACATCAGACTCGCGCCTACCATGGAAACCTTCCAAAAGAACCTGAAGACCCACCTCTTCCGACAAGCCTACAACCTGCAGTGATCATCAGTCTACTGAACCACCGCACGACAGCTCTACCCTCTCCTAGTGTATCCTCACCCATCCCTGTAGACTGTGAGCCCTTGCGGGCAGGGTCCTCTCTCCTTCTGTACTTGTGTGTGCCTTGTATTGCTCATGTTTACTGTACTTGTCTATATTTGCCCCTCTTCACATGTAAAGCGCCATGGAATAAATGGCGCTATAAAATGTATAATAATAATAATAATAATAAATAACATGTGGTAATATACAGTAACATGTGGTAATATACAGTAACATGAGGTAGTACACAGTAAAATGAGGTAATAAACAGTAACATGAGGTAGTACACAGTAATATGAGGTAATACACAGGTAACATAAGGTAATATGAGGTAATATACGGTAACATGAGGTAATACACAGTAATATGAGGTAATACACAGTGACATGAGGTAATACACAGTAACATCTATCTACTATATAATTGTCTAATTCTGTCTGTAACGGAAATCCTGCATCGCTGATTGGTCACGCCCAGCCGAACGCGACCGCCCACCTCTCTGCTAAGCTGCCTCCGGATTGGATGTGGGTGTTGCTGGGGGAGTGGTGCGGGCAGCCCTTGGATACCCGACCGCGGCCTTAGCAACGTCACAGGGACTGTCACAGAACCTGTGTTAGATAGCAAATGGAGGGAGAAATTAGCAAATGGAGGGGAAAATAATTATTGCGGCGTAAAGGCACGATGTGTGTGGGCGGCGGTGGGTGCTGATGCCGGCCCTGCGTAGTTCACTCATAAATAAACTACATACATATTCTAGAATACCCGATGCGTTAGAATCGGGCCACCATCTAGTAGCATATAAATGACAAACATCAATCAGTCTCTGAAAACTAAATAAGAAGGGGCAGATATAAAACATTTACAGCATACCTACTAATGTAGGCCTACACCTCTTCCGTACAGGACAATTTTCTATTTTGAAGACTTGTAACAATTTTATTTTTTTTTGTCCTTATAAGCAAAAATTTGCAACAGTTTAGTTTTTTGAGGGTTTTGTTTTTATGACGTCCATTATATAGCAAAAATAACCTGGAAATATGACTCTCCAGGTCAGGTTTATTCCAGCAATACCAAGCATGCATAGTTTTGTTTTTTTTATATTTCAGTTTGAAGCAAAACTCAGAAATTCATAATATTGCAATTTTCTGAGATCAGCAAGGTTTTCATTTTTTGGTTGATGGGATTGCATGAGGGTTTGTTTTTTAACCTCTAAGCTGACGTGTATAGCGGGCTATAGGGTGCATTATACTCTCTATAGTGGTATATTGGTTCATTATACTTTGTATAGTGGGTTTGAAGCAATTATACTGTGTGAGGAATAGTGTGGGTATCTATCATGTAGTGTGGGGTGCATTATTGTTTATAGGGGAACTATACTGTGTATAGAGGGTACTATACAGTGTATAGGGGCTATGGGGTCATGATATTGTGTATAGGTGGCTATGGGGCATTATTCTGTATATGTTGGGTGTAAGATGGCTGCCGGACAGGTCCTTGAGGGGAGATATGTATAATCGAGGTTGGTAGCTTTGGTGATGTAAGCCCGGGAAAGCAGGCTCAAGCACTTATAGTGCTGAGAGAGTTAATGGAGTGCATCAGGGCGAGCTTTACCAGCAGTCAAAGAGATGGGTAGGACAGGGCTGCTCACATATCCTCACCCTGGAGCATGATATGGCAGATAAAAAGGAGACCTGTTGTCTTATTTAGTGTTTTTGTCTGGAGATGTGTAGACCTCCAGCCTCCAGTATTGCTTGTGTTTGCGAAAGGACTCTAGAGCTGAAAACTAACCTGGTTGGGAAAACACTATGTATGTAATATTTACTTTCTGTTTTTACTCTGCCAGAAAGGGCTGTCTTTTTGTTTGGTTATGCTGAGTGGTTTATGAAGATATAATAACCCAGCCTGGACATGTTATTGAAACCGCTTCCTCTGCCTACCTCATTTGCAGCTGAATGAGTAGAAAACCTACAGGGGCTATGGAAAGCATTTTCCTGTGTAGAAGGGGAATCAAACTGTGTATAGGCAGTATTAAGCTTCAGTCACATTATCAGCATTTGGTCAGTATTTCACATCAGTACTGGTAAGCCAAAACCAGGAGTGGGTCAAAAATGCAGAAGTGGCGCATGTATTTCTATGATACTATTTCTCCCACATCCCTGAGCTGAACCCCTAGCTTTGCTTCTAAAGTTGCATATAGCAAAAATCAAGGTCTCCTATGAATGCCAGCCACATAGCAACTCATCGGTTGTGCAGTTAGAACAGCGTGCATTCCAGGCTGGGATCTGTAAACTTTGTTGTCCTATACAGGTCCTTCTCAAAAAATTAGCATATAGTGCTAAATTTCATTATTTTCCATAATGTAATGATTACAATTAAACTTTCATATATTTTAGATTCATTACACACCAACTGAAATTTGTCAGGTCTTTTATTGTTTTAATACTGATGATTTTGGCATACAACTCCTGATAACCCAAAAAACCTGTCTCAAAAAATTAACATATTTCAACCATCCAATAAAATAAAAGTGTTTTTTAAAAACAAACAAAAAAACCATCAAATAATAAAGTTCAGTTATGCACTCAATACTTGGTCGGGAATCCTTTTGCAGAAATGACTGCTTCAATGCGGCGTGGCATGGAGGCAATCAGCCTGTGACACTGCTGAGGTGTTATGGAGGCCCAGGATGCTTCGATAGCGGCCTTAAGCTCATTCAGAGTGTTGGGTCTTGCGTCTCTCAACTTTCTCTTCACAATATCCCACAGATTCTCTATGGGGTTCAGGTCAGGAGAGTTGGCAGGCCAATTGAGCACATTAATACCATTGTCAGTAAACCATTTACCAGTGGTTTTGGCACTGTGAGCAGGTGCCAGGTCGTGCTGAAAATTGAAATCTTCATCTCCATAAAGCATTTCAGCCGATGGAAGCATGAAGTGCTCCAAAATCTCCTGATAGCTAGCTGCATTGACCCTGCCCTTGATGAAACACAGTGGACCAACACCAGCAGCTGACATGGCACCCCACACCATCACTGACTGTGGGTACTTGACACTGGACTTCAGGCATTTTGGCATTTCCTTCTCCCCAGTCTTCCTCCAGACTCTGGCACCTTGATTTCCGAATGACATGCAAAATTTGCTTTCATCAGAAAAAAGTACTTGGGACCACTTAGCAACAGTCCAGTGCTGCTTCTCTGTAGCCCAGGTCAGGCGCTTCTGCCACTGTTTATGGTTCAAAAGTGGCTTTACCTGGGGAATGCGGCACCTGTAGCCCATTTCCTGCACACGCCTGTGCACGGTGGCTCTGGATGTTTCTACACCAGACTCAGTCCACTGCTTCCTCAGGTCCCCCAAGGTCTGGAATCGGTCCTTCTCCACAATCTTCCTCAGGGTCCGTCACCTCTTCTCGTTGTACAGCGTTTTCTGCCACATTGTTTCCTTCCAACAGACTTCCCATTGAGGTGCCTTGATACAGCACTCTGGGAACAGCCTATTTGTTGAGAAATTTCTTTCTGGGTCTTACCCTCTTGCTTGAGGGTGTCAATGATGGCCTTCTTGACATCAGTCAGGTCGCTAGTCTTACCCATGATGGAGGTTTTGAGTAATGAACCAGGCAGGGAGTTTTTAAAAGCCTCAGGAATCTTTTGCATTGTTTAGAGTTAATTAGTTGATTCAGAAGATTAGGGTAATAGGTCGTTTAGAGAACCTTTTCTTGATATGCTAATTTTTTGAGACAGGTTTTTTGGGTTATCAGGAGTTGTATGCCAAAATCATCAGTATTAAAACAATAAAAGACCTGACAAATTTCAGTTGGTGTGTAATGAATCTAAAATATATGAAAGTTTAATTGTAATCATTACATTATGGAAAATAATGAAATTTAGCATTATATGCTAATTTTTTGAGAAGGACCTGTACAGTGGGTATGGAAAGTATTCAGACCCCTTTAAATATATCACTCTTTGTTTCATTGCATCCATTTGGTAAATTCAAAAAAGTTCATTTTTTAACTCTGCACCCCATCTTGACTAAAAAAAACGGAAATGTAGAAATTTTTGCAAATTTATTAAAAAACAAAACTGAAATATCACATGGTCATAAGTATGCAGACCCTTTGCTCACTATTGAGTAGAAGCACCCTTTTGAGCTAGTACAGCCATGAGTCTCCTTGGGAATGATGCAACAAGTTTTTCACACCTGGATTTGAGGATCCTCTGCCATTATTCCTTGCAGTTCCTCTCCAGTTCCGTTAGGTTGGATTGTGACCATTGATGGACAGCCATTTTCAGGTAAATTCACCTGAGGAAGGTATAGGAAAGATGTGTATCTTCGTACCGTGTTAGCCAGTAGATAGAAAAATATTTAGACTTGAGAGTCCTCAGTGGTTGATACCTTTTAATGGCTAACTGAAAAGATGGTAACAAATTGCAAGCTTTCGAGACTACTCAGGTCTCTTCATCAGGCGAAGACTAATACAAAATCTGAAGAATCACATATTTATACACAACAGGACACAGGAATAATGCAATAGATAAGACAAGTGACGTGAAGCAGAACTGTCATTATGGTAGAGGGATGAACATAAATATTGGAACAATTCATAGATAAGGAGTGAAAGTTTTATTACCCTCTGATTGGAGTCTGCTATTGTGTTTTGATGCCCCTAGAAGGTCAGAGAAGCAGATTCCTTAATTGATGTACACAGACATGAATCCGTGTGATATATTCATTCCAGCACTAAGATTGTCAAAGGTCATCATAAGTTTATATTCCCAAACCTTTCTATCTTTCTCAGATTTGAAGTTAGATTTTAATACAAGTAATTCCATATCCATCATGCTATGACCGGGCATACAAAAGTGTTTGGCCACAGGTAAATCCATTCTTTTTTCTTATTGTGTGGCGATGAGAATTCATCCTTGTTCTCAGTTTTTGCCCTGTCTCCCCCACATACAGACCCCCTGTTGGACATTTCGTACAAATAATTAGGTACACCATATTAGATGTGATGCAGCTGAAAGTACCTGGGATCTTGTAGTCCTGATGGGAGTTGGGGATCTTTATCTTGTCCATGGTCATTATAGATGCACAGGTTTTGCATTTCTTCTTGTTGCAAGGAAAGGTTCCTGCAGCTGTTGGGGAGGACAGGGAACTTCTGACAATGATGCTTCTTAGATTTGGGGGCTGCCTAAAACATAGTAGTGGGGGTCTGGAAATATGGATTATAATCGGGCATCTTTTTGTAGTAAAGGTTGTAGTTTCCGTGCAGCTCCCCTTAGCATCTCCAGATTTGGATTGTAGGTGACCACTAGAGGCACCCGGTTATTTTCTTCTTTAGCTTTGTAATGTAGCAGGTGATTCCTTGATATTCTGGTGGCTCTTGTAATTTGGTTTTCAATTGTTCTTGGATGGTAGCCCTGGTTCAAAAAGGTCTTTCTGAGGCGAATAAGGTGTTCATCTCTATCCGTAGGGTTGGAACATATACGGTTGTATCTGATGGCTTGGCTGTAGACAATAGAGTTTTTTATGTGTTTTGGATGGAAACTGTCCCATTTAAGGTATGTTGACGGTCGATTGGCTTCTGATACAGGGATGTCTCTATTTCATTGTTCTTTAGCTTAATGTGGTGTCTAAAAAGTTAATTTCAGTGCTGGAGTAGTTAAGTGTTAAGTTGATGGTGGGATGAAATTGGTTGAACTGTTCATGGAACGTCTTTAGCTGTTGTTCAGACTCCGTCCAGATGATTAAAATGTCATCAATGTAGCGGTAGTAGGCCCGAGGCCTGATGGGACATGAGGACAAAAATTCGCTTTCAAGCTTGGCCATGCAAAGATTTGCATACTGTGGAGCCATTTTACTTCCCATAGCTGTGCCAGTCTCCTGAAGATAGATCTTGTTGTCAAATTCAAAGTAATTGTGGGTGAGGATGAATTTTGTGAGTTTCACCACAGAATCAGCATCATTCCCAGTGTTTCCCATGAAGACTTTGCAGGCATTTAATCCATCCTGGTGTGGGATATTAGAGTACAAAGATTCCACATCCATGGTGGCCAGGATGGTTCCTTCTGGTAGGGGACCTATTGCTGCTAGTTTATTCAGTAGGTCAGTTGTGTCCTGAATGTAGCTGGGTGTATCCTTTACCAGGGGTTTAAGAATACCCTCTACTCATCCAGATACCTGCTCAGTAAGAGTGTCCACACATGAAATAATCGGCCTCCCTGGATTCCCAGCTTTGTGGATTTTGGGAAGCATGTAAAACGTCCCTGTTCTTGGACTTTCTGGTATCAGGTCATCAGCTCTTATGGATTTGTCAGACAGACAAGATACCAACTTGCTCAGTTCCTTGTAATAGTCCTGTGTAGGGTCCGACTCCAGTTTTCTGTAGTAGCGTGTGTCCGTAAGTTGTCTGTTTGCTTCCTTCATATAGTCTGATGTGTTCATCATGACTATTGCACCTCCCTTGTCAGCAGGTTTAATGATGATTTCTTTGTTGGTTTTCAGAGACTGTAAATCTAACTTCAAATCTGAGAAAGATAGAAAGGTTTGGGAATATAAACTTATGATGACCTTTGACACTCTTAGTGCTGGAATGAATATATCACACGGATTCATGTCTGTGTACATCAATTAAGGAATCTGCTTCTCTGACCTTCTAGGGGCATCAAAACACAATAGCAGACTCCAATCAGAGGGTAATAAAACTTTCACTCCTTATCTATGAACTGTTCCAATATTTATGTTCATCCCTCTGCCATAATGACAGTTCTGCTTCACGTCACTTGTCTTATCTATTGCATTATTCCTGTGTCCTGTTGTGTATAAATATGTGATTCTTCAGATTTTGTATTAGTCTTCGCCTGATGAAGAGACCTGAGTAGTCTCGAAAGCTTGCAATTTGTTACCATCTTTTCAGTTAGCCATTAAAAGGTATCAACCACTGAGGACTCTCAAGTCTAAATATTTTCCTGAGGAAGGTAGCGATCCACTGCCAAAACGCGTAGTGGTATAATAAAAGGTTTGTTTACCACTAATCCATTGCAGTGAGCTCTATAGCCATAGTGCTCCTTAAATTGACCACATATATATTTTTTCCAAAAAATGTTGACATTCCCCTTGAGGGATTGTGGCTGGAGCAGCTTGGAGCTATAGAGTTCATATCCAGGCAACAGGACTTTTAGTGACGTCACATCCTGTGAAGTGGTATCACGTGACTGGATCTTGGGCCCACGTGACCAGACCAGGAAGCACAGCACAGGAGCGATCTCGGAGCTACAGAGCAGGAGTACAATAATAATAATAATAATTTTAATTCTATAGCGCCAACATATACCGCAGCACTTTACATTATAGAGGGACTTGTACAGACAATAGACATTACAGCATAACAATAAACACAGATCAAAATAGATACCAAGAGGAATGAGGGCCCTGCTCGCAAGCTTACAATCTATGAGGAAAAAGGGGAGACACAAAAGGTAGATGGTAACAATTGCTTTCATTGTTCGGACCAGCCATAGTGTAAGAATCGGGTGTTCATGTAATTCTGCATGAACCAGCCAAAGTATGTAACAGTACAGATGCAGAGGGCTATTAAATCCATAAAGCAGGTGAGAACATAATACGAGGTACCTGATTATGGTAGAAAAATTTTTTGAATGGGCCAACAGGGAAAGTTAGGTTAATGCGTTGAGGCGGTATGCCAGTCTGAACAAATGCGTTTTTAGGGCACGCTTAAAACTGTGGGAAGTGGGGATTAATCGTATTAACCTGGGTAATGCATTCCAAAGAATAGGCGCAGCACGTGAAAAGTCTTGGAGATGGGAGTGGGAAGTTCTGATTATTGAGGATGCTAACCTCAGGTCATTAGCAGAACGGAGGGCACGGGTAGGATGGTAGGCTGAGACAAGGGAGGAGATGTAGGGAGGTGCTGAGCCATGGAGTGTTTTGTGGGTGAGGGTAATAAGTTTGTACTGGATTCTGGAATGGATGGGTAACCAGTGTAATGACTGCACAAGGTAGAGGCATCGGTATAACGATTGGTGAGGAATATGATTCTGGCTGCAGCATTCAAGACAGATTGGAGAGGGGAGAGTTTGGTAAGAGGGAAACCAATTAGTAGAGAGTTACAATAGTCCAGATGAGAATGAATAAGAGAAACAGTAAGAGTTTTTGCAGAGTCGAAAGTAAGAAATGGTCGAATTCTAGAGATGTTTTTGAGGTGGAGATAACAAGAGCGGACCAGTGATCGGATGTTGGAGGTGAATGAAAGCTTGGAATCAAGTATGACCCCAAGACAGCGGGCATGTTGCTGGGGAGTAATAGTGGAACCACACACGGATATGGCAATGTCAGGCAAAGGTAGGTTAGTAGAGGGAGTGAGTCGCACAAAGGTACCAGGGCTTTGGGGTACTCAGTACCGAGCCCGTTAACTTCAATGGGGAATGTCACGGGTAGCGCAGCTCGGTCCGTTGCCCTGGGCGCTCATTCAAAGGGGGATATTTACAGGGGATTTAGTAATGTTCATGACGCCACCTGTGGTTTCTGATCAGGGTGACCAGCGCTGCAGGGTGAATCCTCTGAGGGGTTGTTATTGGGCAGCAAGGTGTTAAGTCTTCCACAGGTAAGACTAGATCCCTCAAAGTATATGGCGGTGCAGGGTGCAGGCAATAAAGCAGACACACACAAGTCAGTCTCTTTCCATACCTTTACTGGTGGTATTTGCAGTTACGTCCCGGGAAGCTGCTCAGGGTGGAGGATGCACATACAGTAATCACTGAGTAGGTTTAAGGCCTCCTTACTTCTTAATGTGTGTGAGTTTCCAACTTGCATGAAGCTAAGTTTAACTCCGTGTAGAACAGCTACGCCCGGCCGACATTGTGGTGGAGCCTTCTTGTGGACAGAACTAAGTCTATGTGGCTGATCAGGCCTGACTCCTGTTCTTCCTGACCCCGGTTACGCATCAGCACAAAAGGGCCCCTCTGCGACCTGAAGTCCAGCAGGGTCACCGGTTTCTCCCACTAGCCGTGAAGGAACTAGCAAGCTGTAATGTGTGTAGTACAGTTCATATAGCGTCTTGTGCTTGGGTGCGATGAAAATACATGAGACACAGGTTTGATATAGAAGGTCTTGTATTACTTCATACAAGTTGGCAAAAATAGTCACACAGTTTGCAGACACAGAAGCAGGAGACACAGCAGGCCAGAGTAATCTAAGCTCAACAATCACTCTCCACAACAGGTTCAGGATCTTCTTCTCTGTTACCGTAAGTCCATGCAAACGTGGATCTTTCAAAGAGCAGGGTTCCAGAGTCCACAAGTGTTTCAGAGTTCCTCAGTAGGAATAGCTGGAGTACAAGGTCCAAGGCTTCAGGAGTCAGGTCACAGGTTCACTGCAGGCTAGATTCAGAAGCACTGATTGCTCAGCTGTGGCTGCTTAAGAAGCAAGAGGGAGAGAATCAGGGCGGGAACATGAAAGCTGAAAACTCCATATTGACTGAGGGCAAGATAGCTGCAGCAAGACAGAAAGTAAAATGGCTGACGGAAAAACTGAGTTTCAAGAACATGTACAAAGAACCTTACACAAGCTCGGACCCGGCGTCCGGTAGTGCAGAGTGGAGGTTAAGTCCACGTTGCTATTTCACCTCAGTCACTCTTTCTTCCTTTTCACCACTCGCCTGTCGCCCTACTCACACCCTTAACATAAGCACAGGCAACAGTAGGTGTAGTCATCAGCTTCTTTCTATCACCGCTCACTGACCGTTCCTCAGTCGACTCGTTGTTATAATAACTGTAGTCCCCTTCCTTCTTCTCCTTCATAGGCTCTGTCCAGAGTAGCTATCAGGACCTTCAGTCAGACTGATTTCATGCTCACTCCGAGAGTCACTTTCCACGTTCATAGAGAACCAACAGTCAGAGTCAACTCCAGAAAGACAACTGAATAAATGTCTGTCTCATCTGACAAGAATCACCCGAATCACTCCCTGGCAAGAATGTCAAAGACAAAAGACAAAAAGCCAAAAGCTCACTGCTACGTCTCCCACACCCTTATATAGTCTAAGGCTCCCTCTGGTGGCAATACAGGGAAGTGTGGAGTGTGAATGAATATCAGGTGTTTGTGATTTACCTTTCTGTGCATCCTCCAGGGAACATATGTCACCAAGCGCAGCTGGGCCACACAGGAGGAAACACGAGGAGTTCCGTTTTTGACAGGTTCAGTTTCAGATAGAGGGAGGACATGATGTGAGAGGCAGCGGTAAGACAATCACTGGTGTTTTCTTAAAAGGCAGGCATGATAACGGGTGAAGAAGTGTATAATTGGGTGTCATCAGCATAGTGATGGTACTGGAAACCAAATCTCCTGATTGTTTGTCCAATAGGGGCGATGTACAAAGAGAAGAGGAGGGGCCGTAGGACTGATCCTTGAGGAACCCCAACAGTAAGGGGAAGATGAGAGGAGGAGGAACCAGCAAAAGATACAATGAAGGAACGGTCAGAGAGATAGGAGGAGAACCAGGAGAGTACGGTGTCCTTGAGGCCGACCCCCTCCAGGTGAGAGGCTAATCCCGCCACTTTTCATTGTAACATCCCAATTCAACCACCTGGGGCTTCTCATGCTGCACTCTTCCATGTTTATTGTCTTTATTGATAGGCTGGGAAACTTTATGGCTATTGTCTCCTTCTAAGAATATTTACACCAGCCCCCAGCTGTCAGCTTTCCCTCAGCTGGTTAGGAAAACTAAGGCGGACCCCACACCATTTTTTTAAAATTTTATGATTTAACACGTGCAATACTCAGATGTCGGGTGCTGACTAAAAATCTTACCAGCATCACCTGGTCAAAGTGATTGCAGGGAGACCATTCGACAATTATGAGAGATGTGTTCAGCTAACTGTGTTGCTTTTACCGGTACGCGTCACAGTGATGATACACGAATGTCATCTGCGTGTCAACAGCATGCACATATGCAGAACGTTATGCAGACCGTGCTACCAGGAAAAAAACAAACATGTTTTGCACACAAACACACACTCTGTGGAAATACACTAACATGTATGCAGACCCTTAGATTTGTAAGGCAAGGGTGCACACGATCCTGTGTACCAAGCGCTGCCGTCTATTGAACGCAAGTGAATCCGCATGTGTTCACTGAACCATGTGGATTCACCACGTCCAATACATTCTATGGGTGAATTTTTCAAGAGAAATTGACATGCTGCGATCTGGAGAGATGCTCCGCATGTCAGTCTCCACAGGTGATTCGTGTGTATCTGTGGACGCGTAGTGGACATGGGATTTCTTGAAATCGCATCCACTATGTTGTAACATCTGGCTGCTGCGGGGTTTGACTCTGCATAAGTACACAGCCTCAAACACGCAGCAATTACTGACCATGTGCACATGTCCTAAGTGTCTCCAGTACGTGTGAAAAGTGTCACCAGACACACTGGAGACACTGACATGTAAAAGAGGCCTTATATGAGTCTAAGGGTATGTGCACGCAACATCTTTATCAGGTCAATTTGAAGGTGGACCTGCCTGACAAAGCACCCAGAAAACAGTCAATAGACTGAACATAAGCATTTCCATGTAAAGATTTTGTGTGCATAGGTTCAGGCTTTTGAACGTCTATTAATTGCTTCAGGTTTAATAAGATGCCAAGCAGCTAAAAGAAGTGATATGGTCCTTATTCAGGAGTCTTCTGCTCAAAAGACACTATATACTTTACAAGTAAATAAAAAGGTTCAAGTACGCAAGGAAGACGGCAGCCATGTTTTTGAATGTTTACCCAGTGGTTTTGCTTCAATAACCTTCAATAACTGCTAGTAGTTTCTTGATGGTTGAATGGAGAAAAAGAAAAAACGCCAGTAAAAGAGACAACCAAGTTTCTTTAATTATTAATAAAATTGGCTGCTGTGGCCATTCATATCCAAATAACTAATGTTGTGGCGTGTCCTTTATTCGGAGACAGGGGAAGGGTATGTTGGGAAGGGGGGGTAGGTGTGTTAGGGAGAGTCACGGGAGATCGACCTTTCCAGGGTCAAGTAACCGCCGGATCAGACCCGAAGGGTTGGAGGGAGGTGGGCATGACACTGGCAGGGAGGAAGTAATGAAAAGGACAGATGGGGATACATTGGGAAAAAGCAGGGGGGTAGGGTGGGAAGTGACATAGGCAGAGGAGGGGTCAGGACAGCAAAAAGGATGTGAGAGGGGCTATACCCCTCTTTGGCCAAGGACATCCTGACAGCAAGTCCCACCCACCATAAGGAGGAGAAGATCGATCAGGTTGCAGTGGCCACATCAGCGATGTTCATAATACCAATTACAGGCGGAGTTAATTTGGCAGTTACCTTCTAAGCCCAGGGAAGGGCAATCCCTCAGCCATGCTTCCCTGGAGGTTTCCCCCACAGGGAGTTTTTCCTCTCCTGCCAAGCGGCGGATGGCTCTTCGTGAGCCGGAGGTTCTGTACACTCAATTTAATTATAATTGCGTTGGTGGGTCCTCGAAGCTGGTAAAAAATGAAGGAATGGGGATTCCTGCATTGCGGGGATCCCCTCCATTGGATGGTTATGTGTTGGTGGTGGTCGGGTGAAACTTGGGTGATACCCGGCGAAGAAGTCGGGGTTACATTATAGGGGCACCCGGTGAAGGAAGTCGGGTGCACGGTAATTGATGTGGGTACCCGACAACGGAAGTCGGGTACAGGTTAACGTTGTGGAGGCAACCTCTTCCCTCGATTCATGGTGCTTCCGAGCAGGAAACAGATGCGGCTGGAAGTAATGCTGAAAGGGAAGGGGCAATACCAATGAAACAATCACCAGACCAGGACAATGGTAGCTTCAAGGGCCCCACCAAGTGTCTTTAACATGTTGAGAAACACGGCCAGAGTTTAAAAACCATTGTGTACATATACTCTTAAGGCGCATTTACACTGCACGATTATCGAGAACGAGCATTCATACGAATTCTTGTTTCCTAATAATAGTGCTGCGTAAACAGGGTGTAGGTCACTTGACAAATGAGCAAATCACCTGTTTGCCAGGAGAAATTATTTTTAAGCTTACTTAATATTCATAGTTTTGAGCAGTGCATCTTCCTGTGGGAAGAAGATGTGCTGCTGAGAAAATTAGTATTTTATGTGTACAGAACAATCTGTTACAAGCTTTCTGTGCTGCTTGGAAGGGTGGTCGGCCTGTCTAAACAGACTATCAAAGAGAACCTGTCAGCATGATTTTGTAATGTAAAGACATGGCTGTAATGTAATCATCATTTGAAGTTTTCACCTAACTATGATTTCAGGTTCACAAGGACTGGACTGTCTCGTCCTCATCTGTGGTTCCCCAGCCCTTCTGCCGCCTACGGACTGTGAATAACCTGCCTACTCTTTTTGAAATCTCAGCAGTGACCTATTATTCACAGACTGGAGGCAGGCGGAAAGGCAGGAATCACATACAGGGAGCACTAGACTAAATGCACAGTCCGGCCCCTGTGCACCAAAATCTGAATGATTTCTTCACCAAAGCTATCAATGTAATCAGTATTCCAGCCATGTCTTTACTTTACATTGCAAAATCATGCTGACAGGTTCTCTTCAAGTGATCACCAACTGGCAATTAAATAAACAATCGGCAGTCGTTTAATACTACAAGTTGGCCAGTGTAAACCCACCTTAACTTGTAATAGCAGATGTCCCAAACACAACAAACAGGACTCTATGAAAACTCCATTCTTGAACAAATAAAAATTCCTCAGTTTATAGGTCAAGAATAAAGGTCCAGTCACACTGAGGCATTGGCATCTTGGGTCCATAGGGTTTACATTACACTCAGAGACCAGAATAATGTAGTCTGCTGCACTATTACCTGAGTTATCCATTATAAGTGCATTGAATCAACCAGGCTCCATTTCTAATCAGAGGTTTGGGTACTTTGATGTAAGTTTTTTTCAAGTAAATAGACATTGAGGAACACTAATGGGTAGTAAAAGAGATGGTAATGTTGTAAACAAATCAAGCAAGGATGAAGTTGAAACTACTCAGTAAGATCCCAAGCCGCACATATGTTGCAGGTTCATGTATTATTTATTTCATAGGACTGAATTACCATCAGCTCTTCTCCCCTTTGTTCATTCTATATACACTCATCACCATACAATGGCGGGGCTTAGGCAGAATTGTAAAGCTGTATGTAAACACAGCGGATATTTTCCTCCATAGAGAAAGTCTAACATCTGTGACAAAGTCTGTGTGTGTCAGACACTAGTGCTCTTTGCTCAGTTTAGAGTGAACCAATATAAATATAGACATACGAATAACACAGAGGAAGATGACAGCCAGGAAACACAGACCGGCTGCCAGCTAGAGCCACATGTTATAATAACAGCAGTTGAGGAGTGGTATGTGCCCTGGCAGCCGCCATGGTTTGGGCTTGTAGCCTGGCATTCAAAGCAAACTCTTGAGTGCTCATTGTCGTCAATGCCAAAGTTGATGGTTTGTTGTTGCCATAGCCCCTGTACTGTACATCACGACATGTTAGACTTAACAGATCCTTATTACGGCCCTTGACTGACTTCATTAGTCAATAATTGCATATAAACTTTCTTTCAGACCTTGAATTAACAAACTCTCAAAATTCTTTACATACTGATCTGCTTGAAGAACCCTACACTTATGTTTGCTTTCATTTGGATTATTGTTACAAATCCATACATTCCCACATTGTATTATGAGAACGTTAAAAGTACATTTGTGATATCATTACATTTTCTCCATTCACGGTATGGTAACCTTTCATTAATTCCCAATAGTGTTAACAATTTGCAGATGAATAACGTTCATTCAGTTCTAGGCTCTAAGACTGAATATACCCCCATTTATTCCAATGTTTAAAACTGATATCTAAAATTACTAGGACAAATACAAAGAATCACAGGGATGAGAAACAGTGTGTATGAAATATCCTGCCATTTTTGGTGACACAAATTAAGTAAATTACAACACTTTATAACAACAGCTTGAAAAAATTATTATAAAATCCGAAATGTTGGCCTACTGTATGTTGAATAAATGCACTCAATACTTGGTCGGGGCTCCTTTTGCAACAATTACTGCATCAATGCAGTGTGGCATGGAAGCGGTCAGCCTGTGGCACTGCTAAGGTGTTATGGAAGCCCAAGTTGTTTGATAGCTATGTGGTATTGTCAAGAGAAAGATGAGAGACACCAGACACAACAATGCAGACGAGCTGAAGGCTGCTATCAAAGCAACCTGGGCTTCCATAACCTCAGCAGTGCCACAGGCTGATCGCCTCCATGCCACGCCGCATGGATGTAGTAATTGATGCCAAAGGAGCCTCAACCAAGTATTGGGTGCATTTACTGAATATACATTTCAGTAGGCCAACATTTAGATTTTAAAATCATTTTTTCAAGCTGGTGTTATAAAGTATTCTAATTTACTGAGATAATGACGTTTGGGTTTTTATTGGCTGTAAGCCATAATAATCAAAATTAACAGAAATAAACACTGGAAATAGATCACTCTCTACTGACTCTATATAATATATGAGTTTCACTTTTTGTTTTGAAGAACTGAAATAAATTAACTTTTTGATGATATTCTAATTTTTTGAGAAGCACCTGTATATAATTTGCTTAACAATGGGAGTTTATCCCACTATACAACTATTGGGTGGTGTACAGTACAGACCAAAAGTTTGGACACACCTTCTCATTCAAAGATTTTTCTGTATTTTCATGACTATGAAAATTGTAAATTCACACGGAAGGCATCAAAACTATGAATTAACACATGTGGAATTATATACTTAACAAAAAAGTGTGAAACAACTGAAAATATGTCTTATATTCTAGGTTCTTCAAAGCAGCCATCTTTTGCTTTGATTACTGCTTTGCACACTATTGGCATTCTCTTGATGAGCTTCAAGAGGTAGTCACCGGAAATGGTTTTCACTTCACGGGTGTGCCCTGTCAGGTTTAATAAGTGTGATTTCTTGCCTTATAAATGAGGTTGGGAGCATCAGTTGTGTTGTGCAGAAGTCTGGTGGATACACAGCTGATATCCTACTGAATAGACTGTTAGAATTTGTATTATGGCAAGAAAAAAGCAGCTAATTAACCTCTTCATGACCCAGCCTATTTTGACCTAAATGACCTGGCCATTTTTTGCAATTCTGACCAGTGTCCCTTTATGAGGTAATAACTCAGGAACGCTTCAACGGATCATAGATTCTGAGATTGTTTTTTCGTGACATATTGGGCTTCATGTTAGTGGTAAATTTAGGTCGATAATTTTTGCGTTTATTTGTGAAAAAAATGGAACTTTGGCCAAAATTTTGAAAATTTCGCAATTTTCAAATTTTGAATTTTTATTCTGTTAAACCAGAGAGTTATGTGACACAAAATAGTTAATAAATAACATTTCCCACATGTCTACTTTACATCAGCACAATTTTGGGAACAACATTTTTTTTTGTTAGGAAGTTATAAGGGTTAAAAGTTGACCAGCGATTTCTCATTTTTACATCAAAATTTACAAAACCATTTTTTTTAGATTTGAAGTCACTTTGAGGGGTCTATATGGCAGAAAATACCCAACAGTGACACCATTAGAAAAACTGCACCCCTCAAGCAACTCAAAACTACATTCAAGAAGATTATTAACCCTTCAGGTGCTTCACAGGAACTAAACAACGTGGAAGGAAAAAATGGACATTTTAATTTTTCCAACAAAATTTTTTTTTAGCACCAATTTTTTCATTTTTTCATGGGCAACAGGATAAAATGGACCCTAAAATTTGTTGGGCAATTTCTCCTGAGTACACAGATACCTCATATGTGGTCATAAACCACTGTTTGGGCGCACGGCAGGGCTCAGAAGGGAAGGAAGCGCCATTTGACTTTTTGAATGGAAAATATCTGGAATATTTAGCGGATTGCCATGTCGCATTTGGAGATGAGTCCCTGGGTGCCTAAACATTGGAGATGCCCCACAAGTGACCCCATTTTGGAAACTAGACCCCCCAAGGAACTTATCTAGATGCAGAGTGAGCACTTTGAACCCCCAAGTGCTTCACAAATTGTTCCGTAAAAAAAAGAAAGCACTTTCTTTTTCACAAAAATGTTCTTTTAGCCTCAGTTTTTTCATTTTCACATGGGCAACAGTATAAATTGGATCCTAAAATTTGTTGGGCAATTTCTCCTGAGTACACAGATACCTCATATGTGGTCATAAACCACTGTTTGGGCACACGGAGGGCTCAGAAGGGAAGGAGCGCCATTTGACTTTTTGAATGGAAAATTAGCTCCAGTCGTTAGCGGACACCATGTCATGTTTGGAGAGCCCCTGTATGCCTAAACTTTGGAGCTCCCCCACAAATGACCCCATTTTGGAAACTAGACCCCCTAAGAAACTTATGCAGATGCACAGTGAGCACTTTGAACCCCCAGGTGCTTCACAAAAGTTTATAACGCAGAGCCGTGAAAATAAAAAATCATTTTTTTTCTCAAAAAAATGATTATTTAGCCCCATATTTTTTATTTTCACAATGGTTACAGGAGAAATTGGACCCCAAGAGTTGTTGTCTAATTTGTCCTAAGTACGCTAGTACCTCACATGTGGGGGAGAACCACTGTTTGGGCACACGTCAGGGCTTGGAAGGGATGTAGTGACGCTTTGAAATGTCGACTTGATGGAATGGTCTGCGGGCGGGCAGAGCCCCTGATGTGCCTAAACAGTAGAAACCCCCCACAAGTGACCACATTTTGTAAACTAGACCCCTCAAGGAACTTAACTAGATGTGTGGTGAGCACCTTGAACCCCACGTGCTTCACAGAAGTTTGTAATGCAGAGCCGTGAAAATAAAAAATCATTTTTTTCCTCAAAAACTGATTTTTTTAACCCGCAATTTTTTATTTTCACAAGGGTAACAGGAGAAATTGGACCACAAAAGTTGTTGTACAGTTTGTCCTGAGTACACTGGTACCCCATATGTGGGGGGGAACCACTGTTTTGGCGCATGGGAGAGCACAGAAGGGAAGGAGCGCCATTTTGGAATGCAGACTTGATGGAATGTTCTGTGGGCGTCATGTTACGTTTGCAGAGTCCCTGATGTGCCTAAACAGTATAAACTCCCCACAAGTGACCCCATTTTGGAAACTAGACCCCGCAAGGAACTTATCTAGATGTGTGGTGAGCACTTTGAACCCCCAAGTTCTTCACAGAAGTTTATAACGCAGAGCCGTGAAAATAAAAAATCATTTTTTTTTCCACAAAAATAACTTTTTAGTCCCCAATTTTTTTTTCCCAACAGTAACAGGAGAAATTAGACCCCCACAGTTGTTGTGCAATTTTTCCCGAGTACGCTGATACCCAATATGTGGGGGTAAACCACTGTTTGGGCACACGTCGGGGCTTGGAATAAAGGGAGCACTGTTTGACTTTTTGAACGCAAAATTTGCAGGAATCAATGGTGGCGCCATGTCGCGTATGGAGACCCCCTGATGTACCTAAATAGTGGAAACCCCTCAATTCTAACTCCAACCCTAACCCCAACACTCCCCTAACCCCAATCCTAACCCCTACACACCCCTAACCCTAATACAAACCCTAACCATAACCCTAACCCCAACACACCCCTAACCCTAATCCCAACTCTAACCATAAACCTAACCACAAGCCTAACCCTAATCCCAACCCTAACCCCAAAACACCCCTAACGCTTATCCCAACCCTAACCCTAATCCCAACCCTAACCCTAATTCCAACCCTAACCCTAATTCCAACCCTAACCCTAATTCCAACCCTTACCCTAGTTCTAACCCTAACCCTAGTTCTAACCCTAAGGCTGGGTTCATATTGCGTTTTACCAGCCCGTTCAACACGTAGCGTTGACGGGCTGGTAACGGTATAGCATAACGCGATCGCGTTATGCTATACCCGCTAGTGCAGAGGAATCAGCAATGATTCATCTGTGCTAGCGGTGATGGAGCCCAGACGCTGCAGCCTGCGTCCAAGGCTCCGTCACTGAATGACGACACGTCGCGAACGCATGCCGCTTCATGGCATGCGTTGCGATGCGCACACAAATGGGGTGAATGGCAGCGTTAACGGACTGCGTTACACCGCGTTATACCGCGGTGAAACGCAGTCCATCTAACGACTGCCATAATGCAATATGAAACCAGCCTGACCCTAAGGCCCCGTGCACACGTTGCGGATTCACTTGCGGATTTTTCTAAAATCCGCAGGTAAAACGACCTGCCTTTTACCTGCGTATTTAGCGCGGATTTGCTGCGGTTTTTCTCTGCGGTTTACGCCTATAATGGAATAGGTGTAAAATCGCTGCGGAATCCGCACAAGAATTGACATGCTGCGGATTTAAAACCGCAGCAAATCTGCGCTGAAAATCTGCAGCATGTGCACAGCGTTTTTTTTTACCATTATTTGCATTGTACTGTACATGTTTCTGGATCTGCTGTGAATCCGCAGCGCCAAATCCGCTGCGGATACGCAGCGAAATCAGCTGCGATCAGCAGCGAAATCAGCTGCGGATCAGCAGCGAAATCAGCTGCGGATTAGCAGCAAAATCCGCTGCGGATCAGCAGCGAAATCAGCTGCGGATCAGCAGCGAAATCAGCTGCGGATCAGCAGCGAAATCAGCTGCGGATCAGCAGCGAAATCCGCTGCGGATCAGCAGCGAAATCCGCTACGGATCAGCAGCGAAATCAGCTGCGTATCAGCAGCGAAATCATCTGCGGATCCGGAGCAAAATCCGCAACGTGTGCACAGGGCCTAATAGGAAAAAAAAAATTCTTTATATTTGTCCCTACCTATGACAGGGGGGTTCACTTAATTTTTTTTATTTTGATCACTGTGACAGTTTATCACAGTGATCAAAATAAATTTTTTGACTATGCAGGGCGCACTGCGCATGCGCCGGCGTGGGCGCACTGCGCATGCGCCTGCCATTTTCCAAGATGGCGGCGCCCATGAAGAATCCTGGGCAGCCGCCGGGAAGGATCCAGGGACATCGGGACCGGGAGAGGTGAGTATGGGGGTCGGAAGTGAGGGGGGGATCAGAAGGTGGGGGCAGCGGAAGCCAGGACGAGGGAGCTTTTAGTGACGGCGGTGACCGACTGCTGCCATCTTCGGTGGCGGCGGCCGATCGCCGCCGTGAATCCGTGTGGGGGGTCAGGGCTCGGTGTCCACCATGGCAGATGCTATTGCAGCATCGGCCATGGCTGGATTGTAATATTCACCAATTATATTGGTGAAATATTACAGATTGCTCTGATTGGCTGTTTCACTTTTAACAGCCAATCAGAGCGATCGTGGCCACGGGGGGGTTAAGCCAACCCCCCTGTGGTGAAGCACAAAGGGTCCTGTGCCGGCGGGTCGGGTGACCTTTCAGTGACCCCGGTCACCCGGCCCGCAGGGACACGATCCTTTCAAGACGCCACATAGGCGTCAGGGGTCGGATTGGCACTGACTTTCATGACGCCTACGTGGCGTCATGGGTCGGGAAGGGGTTAAAGAAAAATGAGTGGCCATCATTACTTTTAGAAATGAAGGTCAGTCAGTCCGAAAAATTGGGAAAACTTTGAAAGTGTCCCCAAGTGCAGTTGCAAAAACCATCAAGCGCTACAAAGAAACTGGCTCACATGAGGACATACAACAAATCACAGCAAGGCTATGAGGTATTGAATCTCTGAGTCTAGCCGAGCACATCATCCGAATCGGCGTTCCTTCCCCCATACGCCGGTGCCCGACAGCCAGTTGTAGCACTCTGTCCTATGGAGTTATAAAGCTCAGCCACCAGGAATTGCATACAATAGGCAAATATGGACATTATGCGCAGATAAAATCCAGCCAAATCCAGTGGCACTGCTGCAATTCCATTCAGAGCTTCTGGGGGAAAGTTGTGGGCCAACCACAGTTTTAGACTGAAAATCCAACTCTCAGAGATGGGAGGGGAGAGTGTTATGTTTTGGCAGCTGAGGAGGGCAGGAGCAAAAAACTGCAAAGGCAGCCAAACACCAGAGAGGTTGGTATCTAATAGGTTGCAGACCCCTAAACTAACCGCACAACTAGAAGCAGCCATGGGACGCTCCTATGGTTAGACAAGAGGAAAAAACGAACACAGACAGCAAATAGAATGAGCAAATGCTGGGGCCCAAAACTGTCTAGATAGGATAGTACAGGAGAGAATACTGTCTGTAACCCAACAAAATCCTAGGAAAAATTCCAACACTTCTAATTCCAAAAATGCTGAGACCACAAGGTCTCGACCACCTATATCAGATCTCTGGTGTGAATACGCAGCTATCCAGCAGTAAAATATCACAAGAACTGAGCACAAGTGCAAATACAAAAAGAGAACAGAGACCAGCACAAGCCCCCTAAAGGGGACCCGGTTGAACTCAAAGGCAAGGCAGCAAAAGCAAGGGAAATCAAACCACAGAAAAAAAAACAGAAAGTAACTTATCTGAATGATAGCAGGAGACAGCAGAAAAGCAAGCTGAATTCCAACCTGGACCAGGAAGTAACAATTGATCACCGTCGAGGATCATGGAAGGCCAGCTCACTTATATCAGGCCAGTCCATCCCCCCTGTTAACCATTCATCCATTACAGGTGGTGACCCCTTGCTGTTCAACATAGGTTCAAAACCCTCAGCAACCACCAGAGGGAGCCTCAGCTCCAAAGTCGTCGCCAACACGTTCACAACAGTACCCCCCCCTTGAGGAGGGATCACCAGAACCCTCACGTACGCAACCAGGCCGATCAGGATGAGCTCGGTGATAGGCACGGACTAGTCTCTTAGCATGAGTGTCTGAAGCAAACACCCAAGAATTGTACTCCTGACCATAACCTCTCCACTTAATCAAGTACTGGAGTCTCCGCCTAGCAACACGAGAATCCAATATCTTCTCAACCTCATGCTCCAAATTGCCCTCAACCAAAACAGGGTCAGGAGGCGCAGCCATAGGAACCACTGGCTCGACAAACCTCTTCAATAAAGATTTGTGGAATACGTTGTGAATCTTAAATGTCCCTGGAAGAAGCAAACGGAAGGAAATGGGATTAAGAATTTCCATGATCTTATAAGGTCCAATGAACCTTGGCTTAAATTTTGGAGATGCAACCTTCATAGGGATATTTTTTGAGGACAACCAAACCAAGTCCCCCACTTTAAACCGAGGACCATCAGACCTATGCCGGTTGGCAAACCGCTGGGCCTTCTCCTGAGAGAGAGCAACTTATCCACTACTTGGTCCCAAATCTGCTGCATACGCTGCACAATAGAGTCAACCCCCGGACAGACAGAAGCCTCCACCTGCCGCGAAGAAAACCGAGGATGAAACCCGGAATTGCAGAAAAAAGGAGACATCAAGGTGGCAGAGCTAGCCCTATTATTAAGAGCAAACTCCGCCAAAGGCAAAAAAGAGACCCAGTCATCTTGATCAGCAGACACAAAACATCTCAAATAAGTCTCCAAGGTCTGATTTGTTCTCTCAGTTTGTCCATTGGTCTGAGGATGAAATGCAGAGGAGAAAGATAATTGAACACCAAGTTTAGAACAAAATGTCCTCCAAAATCTGGAAACAAACTGGACTCCTCTGTCAGACACAATGTTCTCTGGAATGCCGTGCAACCGAACTACCTGCTGAAAAAACAAAGGCACCAACTCGGAGGAGGATGGCAACTTAGGTAGTGGCACAAGATGTATCATCTTGGAAAACCTATCGCAGATCACCCAGATATCGGTCATTCTCTGAGAGATAGGGAGGTCGTAAATAAAATCCATAGAGATATGGGTCCATGGCCTCTTGGCACAGGCAATGGCATTAACAAACCACTAGAGCGAGAGCAAGGTTTGGACCGAGAACAAGTCCCACAGGGCTGCACAAAGTCCCTGACGTCACGAGACAAAGTAGGCCTCCAAAAGGACCGACTCACCAGATCTCTGGTACCAAAAATACTGGGATGACCAGCCAACGCAGAGCAATGAACTTCACACATCACATTCTTCCTCCACTGGTCTGGGACAAACCAACAGGGCAGCGTTCAGGTTTATCCTCCTGAAATTCCTCCAGAGCCAGTCTCAAATTGGGCGAGATAACGGAAAGAACCACACCCTCCTTCAGAATAACAGCAGGCTCAGTTACCTCAGGAGAATCCGCAAAGATACTCCTCGAGAGGGCATCCGTCTTAACATTCTTAGTGCCCGGGAGAAAAGAGACCACAAAATTAAAACGTGTGAAAAACAAGGCCCACCTGGCCTGTCTAGGATTAAGTCGCTTGGCTGATTCGAGATAAACCAGATTCTTATGGTCCGTGAGGACCACCACCTGATGTTTGGCTCCTTCCAGTCAATGTCTCCACTCTTCAAAGGCCCACTTCATGGCCAATAACTCCCGATTACCCACATCATAATTACGTTCAGTTGGAGAAAATTTTCGAGAGAAAAAGGCACAAGGGTTACTCTTAGAGGTCTCTGGATCTCTTTGGGACAAAACGGCACCTGCCCCAATTTCAGAGGCATCAACCTCCACCTGAAACGGTAGAGAAACATCAGGTTGCCGTAGAACAGGAGCAGAAGTGAATCTCTGCTTAAGTTCCTGAAACGCAGAGACTGCCTCAGGAGGCCAATTCACCACATCAGAACCCTTTTTGGTCAAATCAGTCAATGGTCTAACAATACCGGAGAAATTACCAATAAATTTACGATAAAAATTGGCAAAACCCAAAAATCTCTGAAGAGCCTTTAATGAAGTAGGTTGGACCCAATCACAGATGGCTTGAACCTTGACTGGGTCCATTTCAATAACAGACGGAGACAAAATGAATCCCAGAAATGAGACCTTCTGTACGCCAAAAAGACACTTTGATCCCTTCACATACAGTGCATTCTCTCTCAAAATCTGGAACACAGTCCGAACATGTTTCACATGAGAGTCCCAGTCATTGGAAAAAATCAAGATATCATCCAAATAAACAATCAGAAATTTATCCACAAAATCCCTGAAAATATCATTCATGAAGGATTGGAAGAAGGAAGGAGCATTAGTGAGCCCAAAGGGCATCACTAGGTACTCAAAATGCCCCTCTGGGGTATTAAACGCCGTCTTCCATTCATCCCCGTGCTTAATGCGAATAAGGTTATACGCCCCCCTTGGTAAACCAACTACCACTTTTCACTCTGGAAAATAGGTCAGAAATCAAGGGTAACGGATATTGATACTTCACAGTGATCTTATTCAAGAGACGATAATCAATACACGGCCTCAATGACCCATCCTTTTTGGCCACAAAGAAAAAACCGGCACCCAAGGGTGAAGAGGATGGTCTGATATGACCCTTCTCCAATGACTCCTTGATATAAGATCGCATAGCATCGTGTTCAGGTACAGACAAGTTAAAAAGGCGACGTTTAGGAAATTTAACACCAGGCACTAATTCAATAGCGCAATCGTAGCTCCTGTGAGGGGGCAAAAATGCAGATTTACTTTCACTAAATACATCCGAAAAATCAGTCAAAAAGTCAGGAACATCCTGAGACTTGGGAGAGGCAGAAAAAACAGGAGTGTCAGCATTAACACATTGGCATCCCCAACTGGTCACAGACACAGATTTCCAATCCAAAACAGGATTATGAGACTGTAACCAAGGGAAACCTAGTACAATAATGTCATGCAGATTATACAGCACCAGAAATTTGCAACTCTCCTGATGATCTGGTTCAACCCTCATTATCACCTGAGTAGAAAACTGGGTTTATTCTCCGCCAAAGGGGTAGAATCAATGCCCAGTAGGGAATAGACTTCCGCAGGGGTATCATGGGAAACCCACAACGTTTGGCAAAGTCAAAATCCATCAGGTTAATAGCTGCTCCTGAATCAACAAAAGCCTGAGCAGAAAATGTGGACAGGGAGCAAATCAGGGTACCAGTCAACAGAAATTTAGTCTGAACACTACCCAAGACAACTGAGCGTGCAAAACGTCTTCCCCGCTTAAGGCAGACTGAAATAGCATGAGAGGCATCACCACAGTAGAAACATAACCCATTGCGCTTTCGAAACTCATGACACTGAGCCCCAGAAGTCACTCTATCACACTGCATGGGCTCAGAAGCTGGCTCACAAGGCAACACTATCTATACCTCTGCGCTCACGCAAACGTCTGTCAATTTGAATAGCCAATGACATGGAATCATTGAGACCAGAGGGAGCAGGGAATCCCACCATAACATCCTTTACATTCTCTGACAGCCCCTTCCGAAAAAGGGCTGCCAAAGCATCATCATTCCATTTGGTCAGGACTGCCCACTTTCGGAATTTCTGACAGTACAACTCAGCGTCTTCAAGACCCTGATTTAATGCCAACAAGGTTTTTCAGCTTGATCAGTGACATTAGGTTCATCGTACAATAACCCCAGAGCCACAAAAAAATGCATCAATATCATTCAAAACAGAATCCACTGGTGTCAGGGAAAAAGCCCAATCCTGAGGATCGCCGCGCAGGAGAGAGATGACAATTTGAACCTGCTGTGCTGCGTTACCTGAAGACTTAGGCTTTAAGGCAAAAAACAACTTAGTTATTTTTGAAATTCAGAAATTTAGCCCGATCCCCCAAAAACAAATCTAGCATGGGAATCCTAGGTTCCGCAACCGGGAACCCAGCAAGATAGGTAGCAATACTCCGAACCTCAGTGGCAAGCTGATCCACACGGCCAGACAACTGTGCAAACTCCATTGAGAGAAAAAAAAAATCCTCCTCAGCACCCAGAGAAAAAGAGGGAAAAAATGCAACAGACAGAAAAAAAAAAATCTCTGACAACTTTTTTCTTTCCACACTATTTTTCCCTTCTGTGAGTACCATATAATTTTCAGTTATGGACGGTGATACTGTTATGTTTCGGTAGCTGTGGAGGACAGGGAACAACAGCAGGGCAGCCGAACACCTGAGATGTTGGTAACTGATGGGTTGCAGATTCCTAAACTAACGACACAACTAGAGGTAGCCGTGGAAAGCGTTCCTACGTTGATCCTAGATGCCTCGTCACAGCCTGAGAGATAACTACACCTAAGGCAGAAAGATGGAAGCCCCAAACATATAATGGCGTTAGACAAGACGAAAATACAAACATAGGCAAAAATAGACTGAGCAAACGCTGGGGCCACAAGCTGACTAAATAGGATAGGACAGGAGAGATTACTTTCTGCAACCCAGAAAACCCTACAAAAATCCAACAATTCTGATTACAAAAATACTGAGATCACACGATATCGCCAACCACTAAATCAGATCTCAGTGTGAACAAAAACCAAGCCGCAGCCGCTGAAAAAACAGGAAAAAGCAAATGAGCAAATAACAGTGGCTGCAGAAAAACTGTGAGGAGCTCAGGCCCCAGGAGGGGACCTGGCTGACCTCCACAAAAGTGCAGAAAACAATGCTAAATGCAAGCACAAAAGAAAAGCAAAAAATATCTTATCTGAAAGCAGGAGATGCAGGCAAGACTCCAGCAAACTTCCAAATGAACCAGGAACCACAATTGAGACAAGAACAATTGATCACCGGCAACCATCATGGGAGGGAACCTCCCTTATATCAGACCAGTCCGTGATTCCAGATTGCCACTCCTCGCTGAAAGGTTCAGTACTGTCTGTAACCACCAGAGGGAGCCTCTGCTCAGAAACCATCTCTAGCACATTCATAACAGGTAGGGACAAGTTTTTTTGTATTTAAAGAAGCTTGTAAATTGTATTTTAAACTTTGTCCTTACTCCTCTGGAGTTGAGGAGCAACGAGTGGGAATTGAGATTTCACCGTTGCAAGGGGATCCTCAATCCTGGGATTTTTCTTTGCCAGAGGGGTCTATTTGTCTCCAGTCCATAGAAGATTTTTTTAGGGCTTTAGCCCTTATCTATCATGATCCTGATTGAATTTCCTTGGCTTAATCCAGGCTGCGTCGCTTTCATCAGGGAAATGGTTCAGTGAAGACTTATAGCTTTGAATTCCACAGGTGGACAACCAATACCAAATGAAATGACCCGGCTCTTAGAAGCCAATTTTGTCATGGTCTTCCTGGTGCCACTGCTGTCCCGATCTGCCATCTTGTGACCCCAACTTCTGACTGACTGGAAGTCAAAGCTATCGGTCAAAAACGTTCAGTGTAAGGGGCAGACAGCTGCATTTTGTCTTGCAATTATCACATTGCAATTTTCGGACTGGGCGGTGGCTCTCCTGACCTTTGCATGACAGCTGCATAGAAATACATCACTCTGTCACGCTCAGGTCAGGAGAAGTGCTAGGCCACTCCATTCACTGCGATGCGATCCTCGCACGAGAAATATGTCCGTCCGTCTGTGCCCTTAGTCTGGGAGTCTCAGTCTGGCTCTCATAGTCCTACATTGAGTATTGACTTTCGGCTCGACTAGCAAAGACTGGAGCCACCCAGCAGACCAGAAAAAACAGAAGACCAACAGGAGTGGCACCAAGAACCTAAAAAGATGGTGGCTAGTAAGTACATTACTAGGGGATGGGAACTTGCAGTAGTGATACCACTCCAACAGTGAAATCAATTAAAATGCTGTAGACATGCTATATATATATATATATATATGTATATACATAGACGTGTGCAAGAAGTTATCTTGGTGCGTTACTTCTTATCTGAATACTGCCGAGGTGTTATGGAAGCCCAGGTTGCTTTGATAGCAGCCTTCAGCTCGTCTGCATTGTTGTGTCTGGTGTCTCTCATCTTCCTCTTGCCAATACCCCATAGATTCTCTATGGCAGAGGTCTCAAACTGCATTCAGTTCAGGTCAGGTCAGGTCATGTTTTCAGGATTTCCTTGTATTGCACAGGTGATAATTTAATCACCTGCACAGATAATGATTCCAGCACCTAGTGCAATGCTAAGGAAATCTTGAAAACACGCACGGTTTGCAGCCCTCGAGGAATGCAGTTTGAGACCCCTGCTCTATGGGGTTAAGGTCAGATGAGTTTGCTGGCCAATTAAACACAGTGATACTGTGGTTTTTAAACCAGGTATTGGTACTTTTGGCAGTGTGGACAGGTGCCAAGTCCTGCTGGAGAATGAAATTTCCATCTCCAAAAAGCTTGTTGGCAGAGGGAAGCATGGAGTGCTCTAAAATTTCCTGGTAGACGGCTGCGCTGACTTTGGTCTTGATAAAACAGAGTGGACCTACAACAGCAGATGACATGGCTCCCGAAACCATCATGGATACTTTACACTAGACCTTGGAAATTAAGGTCCCAGAGTCTGGAAGTAGAGAGTTGAGGTCTAGTGTGAAGTTTCCACAGTCAGTGATGGTTTAGGGAGCTATGTCATCTGCTGGTGTAGGTACAACGTGTTTTATCAAGAATTGCCCTGTAGTAATCCTACCTTGCTGACTCTCTAATTGCCACATTAATTGGTAGTACACCTAGTTTATTTTCCAATCTATAAGGAAATAGGGGGACACAATAGCTAGAACGTGCTTGTTATGTATGGTCCAGCCATCATTATAATAAATAAGGGTTTCCACTTTCCATATAAAGCTACATGATCCGGTCATCAGCCAGGATCTGTCTGAGTGTAGTTACAGTGTACTATTCCGTGCATGGAGGAAGTGGAGACAGATGAATAGGCAGGAGCAGATTATGATTAACATTTAGAAGGCGGGAAAAGGGGAGAGTTAGGTTAGAGAGTTGGGGTGATAGGCTTGTCTAAACAGATGTGTTTTTAAAGTACGCTTAAAAACATTGGGGCTAGATATTAGTCTTGTTTTGGGTACTGCATTCCAGAAAAGTGGCCCAACAAGAAATCTTGGAGACGGATGTGCGAGGTTCATATTATGGAGGGTGTTATTCTTAGATAAGTTGCAGAATGGAGGGCACTGACAGGATGATAGACAGAAATGAGGGAGGAGATGTAGGGTGGTGCAGAACTGTGGAGAGCTTTGTGGGTGAAATTGATGACTTTGTATTGTATTCTCTAGCGAATGGGTAACCAGTGCAGTGACTGGCACAGGGTAGAGGCATTGATGAAGCCAGCGTCGGACTGGAACACCTTGGGCCCACCAGAGAAAATCATTCTTGGGGCCCACTATGTAGCTACATAGAAATAAATACAAGACCACAAATTGTGCAGTAAAACACACTAATATCAGGGTATAATATAAGTAGTACATGTCTTAATTATGTAGCAGGAGTTGGGGTAGCCTCCCTCATAGATTATAAGGCAGCCCCCTCATAGGGGATAATGCTGCCCCCTCATAGAGGATAATGCTGCCTCCACTCATAGGGTATAATGCTATATATATATATATATATATATTATATTATAAATAGAGGATAATAGATAGATACCATATATACTCGAGTATAAGCCGACCCCCCTAATTTTGCCACAAAAAACTGGGAAAACTTATCGACTCGAGTATAAGCCTAGGGTGGAAAATGAGATTATGCCCCATATGCTGCCCCATGTATTATGCCCCACAAGATGCTCCATAGATTGTGCCCCATATGCTGCCCATGTATTATGCCCCATAGATGCTCCATAGATTGTGCCCTCATAGATGCTCCATAGATTATGCCCTAGAGTGCTCCATAGTTATGCCCCCATGATTATGCCTATAGATGCTCCTAGTATTCCCATAGTCCCTAGATATGCCCATAGAAGTCCATGAGATTGTGCCCCTAGATGCTCTTAGATTATGCCCATGTGCCCATAGATTGATGCCTCCATAGATTGACCCTATGTGCCCATAGATTATGCACCATAAGTGCCTTAGATTTGCCCATAGTTGCACCATGATGCTCCTTAGATTAGCACCCATAGATTATGCCCCTAGATGCTACTTAGATTATGCCCTAGAGCTCCATAGATTATGCCCCCATAGATTACGGCCCCCAGATGCTCCATAGATATGCCCATAGAAGCTCTAGGGTATGCCCCATAGATGCTCCTGTATGCACCATAGATTATGCCCTAGATTTTGCCACATAGTGCTCTTAGATTGCCCCCATAGATGCTCTTGATTATGGCCCCATAGCTCCTAATTGTGCCCCTTAAATGCACTTAGTATGCCCATAGATGCTCCATAGATTATGCCCATAGAGATCCAGATTGTGCCCCATAAAGCTCCTTGATATTCCTATGATGTCCATAGATTATTGCCCCCATAAATGCTCAAGATTATGGCCCCATAAATGCTCGACGTTATGCCCTAAATGCTCCCCAGATTAGCCCACATAAATGCCACCGATTATGCCCCATAGATTAGCCATAAATGCTCACAGATTATGCCCCATAGGTTATTGCACCCATAAATGCTCCTCAGATTAGCCTCCATAATGCCACGTTATGCCACATAAATACTCCACAGTAGCCCCTAAATGCTCCACAGGAGTATGCCCAAGATGACCCAGATTATGCCCATAGTTATGCCCCTAAATGTCACAGATTTGCCCAGATTATGCCCATAAATGTCACAGTTATGCCCCATAGATTATGCCCATAGATGCTCACAGACTGGCCCCTAGATTAGGCCCATAATGCTCACAGATAGTTTCCCAGTTGCCCAAATTGTCCCAAGATTATGCCCATGATTATGCCCCATTGTCCACGATATGCCCTATAGATATGGCCCATAAATGCTCCACAGATTTGCCCAAGAGCTGCAAAAAAAGACATTATCACTCAGTCCTGGGGGCAGTGCTGGTTGTCCTGAGCAGCGGGGACAGGCGTCATTGGTGACAGGTGCGGTTGTCGCCGGAATGCTCAGGGCCGGCACTGGTATTTACCTGTCACGGGTACTGCTGAGGCCGCGTTTGTCTCCAGCAGTGAATGCTCAGGCAGAGGAGCGGCGTCACTATGACAGCATCGCGCCTTGCTGAACATCGCGCAGAGAGGACGGTGACACAGCGGCGCTCAGCGTTGGACAGGGTGGCAGGTAAGTAATGATATTCACTGCTCCAGCCTGTGGGCATGGAGTGCACAGTGAATATCACATTCTCTTTAGCAGCGGGGACAGGGTCTTGCTCTGTACCGCTGCTGCTGTTGGCACGGGGCCCCAGGCAGCTGCGTGGTGTGCGATAGCGACACGCACCGGCTGGGGGCCTGAGAGCGGGGCTCTAGCAATGGTCCTGTATTCCGAGGGCCAGGCCCAGATGCAGGGCCACGAGATCCTCCGGTTCTCGGTGGGCCAGTCAAACCTGGATGAGCGGTCTGCTAGAATACAACCTGGCTGCTCTTTGGAAGATTGAAGAGCAGAGGATTGGTACAGGTAGACAAAGAGAAAAGGTGAAGTAGTCCAGACAGAGTGGAATAAGAGCGATCAGTAAAAGTTTTGCAGTTTCAAAGGTGAGAAAAAGGTTGGATTCTGGAGATGTGTTTAAGGTGAAAGTAACACAAAAGAGTGAGCGACTGGATATAGGGAATACAGGAAAGTTCTGTGTCAAATATGACCCAAGACAGTGAGCTTGCTGCTTGGGAGTTATGGTTGCACCACTCAAGGAAATTTAAAAGTTGGGTATAGGTAGATTGGTAGATTACTAGAGGGAGGAAACACAAGGAGTTCAGTTTTGGAGAGATTCAGTTTTAGATAGAGGGGCAACATGATGTTAGCGACAGCAGACAAACAATCCCTGGTATATCGCATTAAAGTGAGGGTGATGTCAGGTGAAGAGGTGTATAGTTTGGTGTCATCAGCATAAAGATGATGTGTAAACCAAATCTGCTGATTGTTTGTCCAATAGGGGCAGTATATATAAAGAGAAGAGGAGAGGGCTAAGGACTGAGACTTGAGGAACTCCGATAGTAAGGAGAAGATTAGAGGAAGAAGAGCCAGCAAAAGAGACTGTGAAGGAGCGGTCAGAGAGATAGGAGGAGAATCAGAAGAGCATGGTGTCCTTGAGGCCGATAAAGCTGAGCATAGTGAAGAGGAGCTGGTGATCCACAGTGTCAAATGCAGTAGAGAGATCCAGGAGAAACAGCAGGGAGTAGTGGCCATTGGATTTTGCTGTTAGTAGGTCATTAGAGACTTTAGTAAGGACAGATTCAGTAGAGTGTGAAGAGCAGAAACCAGATTGTAAAGGATCGAGAAGAGAGTTATCTGAGAGATAGCGGATGAGACGGAAGTGGACCAGGCGTTCCAAGAGTTTAGAGAAAAGAAGGAAGATTAGAGACTGGTCTGTAGTTAGCGTCGCAGTTCTGGTCCAGGGGTGGCTTTTTTAACCCCTTCTGATGAAGCTTGATGTGAAACGTGCATCAAGGGGTTCTATATGACATACATTAACATGGTGGGTCTGCATGCTTGGGTTTGCCACGCTCCATATTGGATGGTCAAGGTACTATCTGACTGTCATATCATTATATCACAGCACTAAGAAGTTTATATTTTATACAATTACATTTGGCTAGTATCTGTTTCGTGAAGTTATCATTGGATCCTTATTAGACCATAGGTGATTGGTATTGATATTGCATAATACTACAACACTTTAATTGTACTGTTTCCAGCCACACTGGCATGTTCCATTTAAACCCTGCTGGCTTATATGGGATATAGCATTTCTGTTGCACTAGATACCCTATTCAGCTTCATTGTTCCCTCCACTATAGATGATGTCCTGGTTTTCTTTTGAACTGATTCCCTTAAAGTGCATGTGCATTTTTTATTATCATTGATTATATAGCATGGTGACACATGAATATCTGGGTTATGGGAATCATTGCATTATTTTGTAAATCAAGTCTATAACCCTTTATTTTATTGCTAATCAATTATGACGATGTATACAATGACTCAGATGTGATTGATAATTTATAACTAGACTGCATCTATGGAATGTTATTATTGAGCTGGTGTACTGTTCTTTCATGGTGCATAATCCTCAAATATGTGTATTTTTTATTGTTTTTATATATTGTTCTGTACATTTCAATAAATATTTTCATTTTTTGTATTTGAGTTGTATTGGGAGTCTTTTTTTCTGTTTTGGATGGCTTTTTAAGTAAATGAGTTATGATGGAGTATTTGAATGAAGAGAAAGATACCCGAATAAAGAGAGATGTTAAATATTTTAGTTAGGTGGGTAGTGACAGCTGGGGAGCGGGACTGAAGGAGATGTGAGGAAATAGGGTCACTGTTGTAGGGCAAGAAGAAGCAAGGAGTCTGGTCACTTCTTCTTCTGTGAAAGGCTCGAAGATGGAAAGGGAATTTGAAATGCAGGAGGGAAAGGGGATTCAGGTTCTGAGGGGATTGTTCAAAAATGTCCTGACGGATATGATTGATTTTTTTGTAGGAAATAAGTGGCCAGATCATCAGCGCTGAGGTTTTGATGGAGACCTATACTTAAGGGCTCAGGAGGGAGTGTAAGGTTTCAAAGAGTTGTTTTGGATTGTCGGCTATAGACTTGTTTAGCCAGATGGAGGGCAGAAGTATAAATTTTGAGCATGAACTTATAGTGGATGAAGTGATTCTCTCCACAGACACTCAAACAAGCAAAATCTGGTTGTTTGATTGTACCCTAATGTCTATGGTCATTGAGACATCTGATGGCTTTTATGTTTCGTTCTGCTGATGCAAAGGTTGGTGGTCTAATCCTTCACCTTCTAATGGAAAAAAAAGAAGGATCATTTACCACGTGTAAATCTCAAAGCGGACAAATCTCCATATTAGAGGTATGCACCTCACGGAAGGATAATTCTCAGAGTATAAATTAATTTGAGCAACAGCAGGAGTCTAATGAATACAACAAAGCTTACTATGCTCATTTCCATGCCTCCTAGAACCTCGCTGTTATTGGCATCTGCTCACTGATGTCTTTCTCAATCTTTTTATAGTAAGTAACCTCTTGGAACCATTCCATAAGTGTAATTTAATGGGCCAAAGTCCAATATAGAGGAAGAAATAACAAGCAAAGCAAAATACCAATTTGCCTTTTCATCGTTATAAAAGTCCAAATTAAAATATTGTTCAGTTCAAAAAGTGGCCCCGAAAGGGCGCATTTCATTCTTATAGACATATTTAATGTGCTAAAGCTGACAGTAATTAAATCTTAATCTACTTTTATTTTCCATTACAAGCTATAGTAAGATGAAAGCGTGTGTTCTTGCCTTCTCGTTAATTCCTTGACAGACTTCCCACAATGCCAGGAATGCAATATTGGTTAGGCACTTTGGTCCCTGCAATCTTTGCCTGTCTTGGTCCTGTTGGCACGATCCTATTGGCTTTCTGAAATGATAGTTGCCTGTAATTTGAAATCTGATTCCCAATCAAAGACTTTCTATGTTCTGCCTTAAGCTGAGATTCGCATACTCTGCACTTCAGAAAAATGTGTAAATTCTATTAAGTTCTGTGTTATAATATTGTTTATATTTTAAATTCCGAAAATTGTACTTATATGTCTAATCCTATGTTTACAGCTGTTTCTACCATGTCTACCACTGAAATTAAACGAATCCCAAAGAAGAATTTTTGTTTGCATTCCTATTTCTGCCTCCATGTATCAGCGGTGTCATCTTGCCTTCTCAGCTTATATGCGTAGCAAAATACAGAGAGTTGACATAGCTTAAACTATGCAGGGTATCTCTGGAATACAAACTGCAGCTCTGAGAAGTAAAATATTATTGGTATCATCTGGGTGTAATCACAAGGTGCAATCACATCACATTTTTTCAATATTTTTGCAAAATCTCTGGGGTTATTTTTACACTTTTCTTACTGTAAATTTATAAATATATTTAGACTTGAGAGTCCTCAGTGGTTGATACCTTTTAATGGCTAACTGAAAAGATGGTAACAAATTGCAAGCTTTCAAGACTACTCAGGTCTCTTCATCAGGCGAAGACTAAAACAAAAACTGAAGAATCACATATTTATACACAACAGGACACAGGAATAATGCAATAGGTAAGACAAGTGACGTGAAGCAGAACTGTCATTATGGCAGAGGGATGAACATAAATATTGGAACAGTTCATAGATAAGGAGTGAAAGTTTTATTACCCTCTGATTGGAGTCTGCTATTGTGTTTTGATGCCCCTAGAAGGTCAGAGAAGCAGATTCCTTAATTGATGTAGAAAGACATGAAACCTTGGGATATATTCATTCCAGCACTAAGAGTGTCAAAGGTCATCATAAGTTTATATTCCCAAACCTTTCTATCTTTCTCAGATTTGAAGTTAGATTTTAATACAAGTAATTCCATATCCATCATGCTACGACCGGGCATACAAAAGTGTTTTGCCACAGGTAAATCCATTCTTTTTTCTCTTATTGTGTGGCGATGAGAATAAGAGAAAAAAGAATGGATTTACCTGTGGCAAAACACTTTTGTATGCCCGGTCATAGCATGATGGATATGGAATTACTTGTATTAAAATCTAACTTCAAATCTGAGAAAGATAGAAAGGTTTGGGAATATAAACTTATGATGACCTTTGACACTCTTAGTGCTGGAATGAACGTGTCACATGGATTTATGTCTTTCTATATCAATTAAGGAATCTGCTTCTCTGACCTTCTGGGGGCATCACAACACAATAGCAGACCCCAATCAGAGGGTAATAAAACTTTCACTCCTTATCTATGAACTGTTCCAATATTTATGTTCATCCCTCTGCCATAATGACAGTTCTGCTTCACGTCACTTGTCTTACCTATTGCATTATTCCTGTGTCCTGTTGTGTATATAAATATGTGATTCTTCAGATTTTGTATTAGTCTAGCCTGATGAAGAGACCTGAGTAGTCTCGAAAGCTTGCAATTTGTTACCATCTTTTCAGTTAGCCATTAAAAGGTATCAACCACTGAGGACTCTCAAGTCTAAATATTTTTCTATCTACTGGCTAACACGGTACGAAGATACACATCTTTCCTATATGTAAATTTATAGAAATTTTACAAGAATAATACAAACTCAAAAAAATTTCAGGTTAATGTCCAGTGTTCTGAGCCGTCAACAATTAAACGATTATTAAGATGAGAAAGAGATAAAAGAAAGAGATAAAAGAAAAAAATGGGGGAGACCAAGGGGTATATACCACAAGACAAGTTGGTACCTTTCTAAAATTATGGGTAAACAACTTTGTTCAAGCATGTGATGCTCGTTCAAACTCACCTGTGGTAAGTAAAAGGCCTGGGTAACATGAAAATCACACCTGAAACCAGATAAAAAGGGGAGAAGTTGATTCAATTTTTGCATTGTGTGTCTGTGTGTGCCACACTAAGCATGGAGAACAGAAAGATGAAAAGAGAACTGTCCGAGGACTTGAGAACCCAAGTTGCTGAACAATATCAACAATCTCAAGGTTACAAGTCCATCCCCAGAGATTTGTCAACAGAGCGCAATATAATCAAGAAGTTTACAACCCATGGCACTGTAGCTAATCTCCCTGGGCATGAACAGCAGAAAAAAAATTGATGAAAGGTTGCAACGCTGGATAGTCCGAAGGTTGGATAAGCCTAACAAACAGGCAATCCCTGCATGTATTCAGGCTGTCTGGCAGCCGCAAATAATGCAGCCACGGGGACTCAGACATAATTTACAAGCACGCCCAAGATTCTCGGAGAACACCTGAGCATGCTCGGAAAATTCGAGTAACGAGCACACTCGCTCATCACTAATGCCCTAACTCATATTTGCCGTAAAATGTGTCTCTGTTCCACATATATAAATATGCACATGCATTTTAGGTCATGAAAAGTTGCATATTCAAGCATTTATCAAGACCAACCATGTCTTACTGATATCTCTAAGAGGAACTTGTATTATCTTGCAGGTAATAGAATATCTCCAAACACAATGCCTTAGGACTCTTTTACACATCCGTTTTTTGCCGTCTGGCATATCTGGCTTGTTATGCAAAAAACAGATCCGTTTTTTATTCCGCTGGATTCGTTTTTTTTTTTGGATTGCGCCGCATGTGCTTGCGTTTCATCCGTTTTTTGCTGGATCCGTCTAAAATTTAGTTTCCGGCGGCCGGACACAACGCATGTTGTAATGTTTTTTGTGTCCAGCGAAAAAAACCGGACAGCAGCGGATGCGGCGCAACCGGCTCTTGTGTACAATGCAAGTCAATGGGAGAATTCGGCCACCGGATCAGTCTTTAGCCTGATCCGGCCACCGCATTCTGTTTATCAGCTCTGAGCATGCCCAGTCTCTCTCTCTCTCCCCCTCTCTCTCTCTCTCTCAGCAAGCGCACACTGCATTTTTCAGGTTCAAAAGTTCAGCACGGATCCAACTAAAAATCGGATCCGTTGCATCAGTTTTTTCACCATCTGTGCCGGATCCGTCTTTTTACATATTGGACGGATTGTGCCGGACAGCGAAAAACTGATGTGTGAAAGTAGCCTTAATCTTCTTCAATATATCTATTGCAAAATTTGCCAGATTGAAAAAGTTATAGTTTTATTACCTTGATCTGAAATGCGATACCTTGGCATGCTTTAATTTAGTGATAAAATATGTAATTGGTGGAGAAAGGTTGAACTTGATGGTCGATAACTATGTAACTCAACATCAGCAGGATAATTCAATAATTCTCACAGTTGCTTCCCGTATTGTTTGCCTCTTTATGATTGAGACTCTATTATGGGTGCTGGTTATGACGATTTAATTTGTTTTACACCCGCTCTGCTATGTCATTTTTATTTTCTTTTTAATATTTGACACCCTATTGGGATGTAAACTAAGACTTTTAGTGGCAAATTCGTTTCATAAGGTTCTGAAATGTGGTTGGATAATGACTGTTATAAGATTCAAATCATGAACATTTCTTCTTATCTACTCTTGCAACCTGTAAAAGTAATTGCACATTTTGTGAATATTATTCATTATATTATTTTTTTGCTAAATGTATTTTTCCAGCATTCCTTTTATTAGGTTGTAACAATTATGTCACCTCGACGTGCATTTTACCTTTAGCTTTTTCAAGGGGTGACTAACTACAGTGTTTCCTTGATACGCGTTTCGCATGTAGCTTTTTCAAGGAGCTGGGAAAACCTACAGTCGTAACTCTGTCAGTGTAACGTAGAGGGCCCAGAATTTCTTAACTCCATGGGTAAGCACTGCACATAATATTTATACTAAATACTGTTTACATTCCCAAAGGATATTGAAGGCTATTGTCATGTTTACTTATGCTGAAAGTTTTATGCGGGGGCATGTACTTATACAGTTTCTAATATCTATTCACTCAAATCTGATGGTGTTTTTACTTGCTGGGGTATTGTTTTACCTCGGTGACTTGAATACCTCTTTGATAGACGTTTTATGATTGTGCAATAAAAAATGTTTTAAAGATATCTCAATAAAATATACATTTTTTATATTAGTGGTTTTCAGTGACTTTATGGTTTTGTTTTTGTAGGTCGTTTTCTGTTAGATTGTTCCCTGCATTAGTTCCTATTACGCAGTTCCACATCAGTAATAATGCCAATAGATAATTGAACTCTTAAGAAAATGGAACAATAGACTGCGCAGTTGTCACTATGTCATGAGGCTTGTTCTTCAATCACAAAATATTCCATCATGCAATTTGTCTTCATAAACGGTTTGTTCCCTTTCAGAAAACTTTTCTCCATAGGCTCAGTTTGTTGTAAAATAACAAGCTGCTTCACATATGATCGGTTGTAGCAATTGTGAGGCAATGATGGGAGTCATATATGAGGGTCACTACATGTACCACAGGATGTGTAAGGAAACATACTGAACCCGCTTGAGAGCGTTGTACTGTAATTACAGCCACAGCTGTGGATACAACACAAAATAAAAGTAAGTGTGGCCTGGGACAAACTATTTGACCGAGCCAGATTTAGTAAAACCAGACATGGGCTTTTATTCTTGAAGAGATTTGAAGGAAGGTAGTGGGACGGATGTCTCCCTCCAGTTCGGGTCTTGGAAGTGCCCTCTGGCCATGATTCACATTTAATCCTGCATGTAAGAGTTGGGTGAGTCAGTTGTTTCCAAGTGCAGTAGAGCTGGAGGTTCTCTGTGTGCCTGGCTGTGTGAGACTAAACACAGACCAGAGCCACAGACTTGATCAAAGCCATTACCCCACCCAGGATTAATACGGCGGTGCCTGCGCCAAAGGCAACGGACTGATACGGACATTCCATCTGCAAAAGTTGATAATAAAGTTTTGAATTTATTTAGTAAGTTGGCAAATAAAGACGTTTAAGTTGAACTTACTTGCATCACTGCCTCATTACCTTACTGATGGGAAAAGCCATTGTCTTATATACGGTGGAGAATGCAGACAAGAGGGAGGATCTACTAAAGCAGATGGTCCACTCTATAGCACAACAGCAGCAGACTAAACGCCTGTTAGCACAACAGATTGCTGAACTGAGAGAGACACTCTCTCCGGCGGCCGCGGTCTGTCCCAGGACTTGGGATAAAGTCAGTTCGGTGCTGAGGAAGATGAGTCCAGAGTATGACATGGAAGCCTTTCTCACCTTATTGGAAAAAAACAGCAGGGCAACAGAGCTTGCCGAATCCCCAAGTGGGCTGAAGTGGTGGCCCCATTCCGGATGAGAGAAGCCCAGAAGGCTTATCTTGACCCCAGCTGGGATGACTCCCAGGACTATAGGAAACTGAAAGGTGAGATCCTTGCCCAGATGGGAATCAATAAGTATGTACAGGCACAGTGAGTGAACCAGTGGTCATTTATGGAGGCCCGACCCACTAGGTCTCAGGCATATCAATTGTTGCATCTAGTAAAAAAAAATGGCTCCAGCCTTAGACATTGAAGCCAGCCCAGATGCTAGAAAAGTTAGTAGTCGACCCGTTGGTGCGAACTCTGCCAGTAGCCATACAGCGTTGGGTGGGGCAAAGGGACCCGGGCAACCTATATCAGGTAGTTAGCCTGATTGAATGCTATATGGCCACCCAGCACTTGGTACAGGACCCTGCCCTAACACAGACATCACTCCACCTCCTTCAAGCCAATGAGCCTGAAAAAGGGACACAACCCTCTGTTGGGGTCAGTCAGAACCAAGCGCATAATGAGGGCGTTCCCTGGAATGAGGGTAGCAGGAGTTTCCCCTAAACCGGTCTTGTGGACTAGCAGTGCCACTGCTATCAGGTGCTGTCAGTGTCAAAGGCCAGGACATGTGGCTGCCAACTGCATCCTGACTGGTGAGAACCCATTGACTGCGGGTATGCTCACTGGATATCAATGCCCAGAGTGTCTACACCTCAGACACTCTCACTACAGCTAGTGACTCCATCTGTGCCAAGTGTGTGTCAACGGTCACATTGAGGAGGCCATCTTGGACTCGGGGAGCTTAGTTACACTTAGTTACACTCATCCATGTGTTATGTATCTCCAATGAAATACCCACTGGAGGAAAAATCGGGGTCATTCGTATACATGTGGAACGACGGCGAATGTTACCTGTCCACCCCGTGCAAGGAGAGTAAACACTATTGGGAGTAATAATGACTCTCACGGGCTATTTTGGAAAGAGACTTGCCCCTGTTCTGGTCTATGTGGGAGGGTAAAGCTAACCTTCCCATGGTAAAGGTCTGTCTGCAGCAGAACTGGAAGATCCCAGGTCAGGAATACCTGTCGTAAGGGTTCACCTTCATAGAGAAAAAGTGTAATCCTGATAAGTTTCTCATAGAAGTATCCCTGAGTACTTTTGGGACAGCTCAGCTCCAGGATCCCACACACTTATTATGATAAATAGGGTGGCCCAGCAACCTGGGGCACAGACAATTTTTCCTCAAATGGCAGTCAACCAGGAGTTGCTATACTGGGTTCACAAAATCCGTGATGAAGTAGAATAGCTGGTAGTGCCCCAATTTTACTGACAGGCGGTTCTTGGGTTGGCACATAAACACATGCCGGGTGGCCACTTAGAGGTTAAAAACATGCAAGAGTGTAAACTACAATGGTTCTTTTGGTCTAGGATTTATGCCTAGGTCCAAATGTTTTGAGACTCTTGCCCAGAGTGTCACCTGACCACACCCACCGCAAGTTTCCATAGTCCACTGGTTCTTCTACCGATTGTAGAGATAATTTTTGAGCGGTTTGCCATGGATCTGGTAGGGCCAATAGTAAAGTCTCTAAAAAGGAAAAACATTGGTCATGTTTCGGTGGAACCCTTAGGAGGAGGAAGAATTACAGTCCATGAAGATGGCATTGTGCGGGCAGCCTGTCCTCACCAATCCCAATCCCAATGTTCTTGGTGGAACATTGAGCTGGGAAGTAGCAAGGAAATGGGGATGCCCTGTCATGGACATTTTGTATATTAACAAGTGTTCAACCCTTCAAGTTTGAACAGTGGGAGGGGGTTATGTGAGGCAGCGAGTCATATAGAGTCATATAGAGGGTCGTTACATGTCCCCCTTGATATGTATGAAAGCATACTGAACCCACTGGAGAGCATTGCAATTACAGCCACAGCTGTGGTTATAATGCAAAATTAAAGCAAAGTTTGGACTGGGTCAAGCTACTTGACTAAGTGAGACATAGGAAAACCAGACATGGGCTTTTACTTTTGGAGAAATCTGTAGGAAGGTAGTGGTATGGATCTCTCCTTCCAATCTGGGTCTTGGAAGTGGTCCATGGCCATGATTCACATTTAATTCTGCAGGTAAGGGTTGAGCGGGTCATTTGTTTTCAAGTGCTACAGAGCTTAAGGTTCTGTGTGTGTGCCTGGCTGTGTGAGACTAAACACAGACTAGAGCCACAGCCTTGAGAAAAGCCATTACCAGACCCAAGATTTATATGGTGGTGCCTGCGCCAAAGGCAATGGACTGATATGGACATTCCAACTGCAAAGCGGATGATAAAGTTTTTAATTTATTTTGTAAGTTGGCAAATACAGACATTTAAGTTGAATTTACTTGGGTCACTGCATCGTTACCGTATTGATGGGAGAAGCCGATGACTCACACAATGATAATATGATGTCAACACTGCCGCCAATCAACACTGTCCAGAGCAGTGACTAAAGGGTATGCCACACTAAACAACATCGCTAACGGGATCGCTAAAAAACTTTACTATTTAGCGATCCGTTAGCGATGTTGTTGTGTGCGGCATCTGTCAGCGACGAGCTCCCAGCTGAGATCCTGCTGTGATCTCGCTCGTCGCTGGAATCGTTCCGGACCCTATTTTATCGTCGGCGCTCCCGCTGGGTAAGTATTATCGCTGAGTGTGGCACCTTTTCTTAGCGATTTAGCGGTACTTTTGTACTGCTAAAGTCGTTAAGGAGATCGCTAACCGCGATAGCGTCCTTAACGATATCGCTAAATTAAGCCGCACTCAGCGATATATAAACAATCCCGCTAGCGATCGCATTAGTATGCGTCGTTATCGTTATCGCTAGCGGGATTGTTTAGTGTGGCAGTACCTTAAGATATAGCACTTGACCCATAGAGGGTGTGTAAAGCACAGTTAGCTAATTTACAATGAACTGAGATTATGCAGATAAGTTTTATGAAAGGGGATAACCCATGTTATCTTCCATTTATTTTATTTTTTAGGAATTCACCAAATACTATAAATACCAGATTTCAAAATCAATTAGCTTATTCATTCTAATGATCTTAAATGTAGGTCCCAAACTTCTGCTAATCAAATCCTAGAAAGAATTATTTGTGCTAGTTAAGCAAAAAAAAATCTAAAATTAACTTCAGTGTCAAGGAGGAAAGTCTTAAGGTCTTTACAAGAAAGCAGGAACATAGTGATAAGGTCATCAGTTGTAGGAAAAAGTGACTAATCCCTGATTTGGAAGAGTATCTGAGAGGATTCCATACAAACATGTTACACAGAGTCTTAATTAGAAACAGAATCTTACATTATAACCAGATCAATCAGAACTCTACCAAAAGAAATCACAATAAATTATTTTGTGATGCAGTTCTGAGAAGATACAAGCAACTTTGCTGTGTTACTCACTTAAGTTACAGGAAGATTTCCTATTACGTAGCCCAGTTTCCTGATTTTAATACAATGGAGACGTTGAGACACAAATCTACATTTCATGTAACACGGTCTAGTAAGCTTCAGAATTAAATATTCATCCTTTACCGAAGGTCTAAAGCAAAGTACCTCATCTCTTTCCCTAAGTAAAATTGAAATAACTACTGATTATGAGTTATTAGGAGCAATGTTCGGATGACGTTCCAAAAGAAACTTTTAGGGATCTTTTAGTGTTCATTAAAATGTGAAAATGATTTACCTTAAATGTTTATATGACCACTTGAAGCTAAAGGCCCAAAGCTTGAGCTGCAGTACTGAGAGATTCTGACAATGACACGTCTCTTTCTAATTCCAGTCAAGTGCATTGTTGTCATTAAATCATTGGGTCAATGTAAAATGTATCTGCCACTTACATAAGTATACAGCATAAGAGGATTGGCAAAATAATGTGTAATGCCTCAGGGTTGGGCATCACATTGTTGTTTAATTTATGTTCAATGCTGTAGAATGTTCTCCTTATTCTGTAACCTGTTGAAGTGTCACATATACGGAATTCTATATTGTTTTATAGGAAAGATGTATATCTTCGTACCGTATTAGCCAGTAGATAGAAAAATATTTAGACTTGAGAGTCCTCAGTGGTTGATACCTTTTAATGGCTAACTGAAAAGATGGTAACAAATTGCAAGCTTTCCAGACTACTTTAATTGAAAACCAAATTACAAGAGCCACCAGAATATCAAGGAATCACCTGCTACATTACAAAGCTAAAGAAGAAAATAACCGGGTGCCTCTAGTGGTCACCTACAATCCAAATCTGGAGATGCTAAGGGGAGCTGCACGGAAACTACAACCTTTACTACAAAAAGATGCCCGATTACAATCCATATTTCCAGACCCCCCACTACTGTGTTTTAGGCAGCCCCCAAATCTAAAAAGCATCATTGTCAGAAGCTCCATGTCCTCCCAAACAGCTGCAGGAACCTTTCCTTGCAACAAGAAGAAATGCAAAACCTGCCCATTTATAATGACCACGGACAAGATAAAGATCCCCAACTCACATCAGGACTACAAGATGCCAGGTACTTTCAGCTGCATCACATCTAATGTGGTGTACCTAATTATATGTACTAAATGTCCAACAGGGGTTCTATATGTGGGAGAGACAGGGCAAAAACTGAGAACAAGGATGAATTCTCATCGCCACACAATAAGAGAAAAAAGAATGGATTTACCTGTGGCAAAACACTTTTGTATGCCCGGTCATAGCATGATGGACATGGAATTACTTGTATTAAAATCTAACTTTAAATCTGAGAGAGATAGAAAGGTTTGGGAATATAAACTTATGATGACCTTTGACACTCTTAGTGCTGGAATGAATATATCACACGGATTCATGTCTTTTACATCAATTAAGGAATCTGCTTCTCTGACCTTCTAGGGACATCAAAACACAATAGCAGACTTCAATCAGATGGCAATAAAACTTTCACACTCCTTATCTATGAACTGTTCCAATATTTATATTCATCTCTATCTCCCATAATGACAGTTCTGCTTCACGTCACTTGTCTTACCTATTGCATTGTTTCTCTGCTGTGTTGTGTATAAATATGTGATTCTTCAGATGTTGTATTAGTCTTCGCCTGATGAAGAGACCTGAGTAGTCTCGAAAGCTTGCAATTTGTTACCATCTTTTCAGTTAGCCATTAAAAGGTATCAACCACTGAGGACTCTCAAGTCTAAATATTTTTCTATATTGTTTTAAGCATTTATATATGCTACGGTGGGGAAAATAAGAATTTCATACACTGCCGAGTTTGCATGTTTTCTCACCTACAGAGAATGGAGAGGTCTGTAATTTTTATCGTTGGCACACTTCAACTGTGAGAGACAGAATCTTACTAAAAAATCTGGAAAATCACATTGTATGATTTTTACATAATTAATTTGTTTTTTATTGACGGAAATAAGCATTTGATACAATAGAAAAACAGAACTTAATATTTGGTACAGAAATCTTTGTCTTCAATTTCACAGGTCAGACGTTTCCTGTAGTTCTTAACCAGATTAGCACACACTGCAGCACATCTGACAGCGTGACCCCCGCAGGTCTTGGACAGACAGAAGGATTTTACTGGCAGTAAATTTACTGCAGATCAGAATCGCCAGTGTTTCCCACGCTGTCACACAGATGACAACGTGGGAAACACCATAGGAGGCCCGTAAAAACTCAGAAAATCCACAGCAAATCCGCAAACATTTTTATACCTGCGTTCTTGCAGTGGATTTGACTGAGTCAATTGAAGTCAATGGTTGAAAAACGCAAAAAATCCTCAAAAAAAATTGACATGCTGCAGAAAATAAACGCGCTGCAAATACTCAAAGGAAAATTACTGATCATGTGCACAACACTTCAGGATTCTCATTGAATTAGATGGCATAATTATTACCTAGCGTTTTTGGCCAATTTCCAAGCGGAAAAAACGCAGCGAAAATGCACAAAAAACGCACTGTGTGCACACAGCCTAAGGCCATGTTCACATGTTCAGTATTTGGTCAGTATTTTACCTCAGTATGTGTAAGCCAAAATCAGGACAGGAACAATCATAGGAAAAGTATAATGGAAACCCCTCACCACTTCTGTATTTATCACCCATTCCTGGTTTTGGCTTACAAATATTGATGCAAAATGCTGACCAAATACTGAACGTGTGCATGTGGCCTAAAACTGATAGGTCTCATGCACTGCAATACAAAAGTATTTCAGTGAGTGAGACTAGAAATCAAATGTACAAGTCCCAAAGTAAGACTAAGTTAAAAAAAATAAACAAAAAATTCATTACAATTTGTAAAAAAAAAATTATTGCAGAGAACTCTTTTGCAGCTAAAATTGCAGCTTTTACATGAAAATAAAAATAAACAATAAAAGTGTACATATTATCACCACATCCAGAACGTCATGAACTATACAACTGTCACATCGTTTATTACATATGGTGAGCACTGTAAAAATAAAACGTGCAAAATTGTAGTTTTTTTTATCATACTAGCAAAAAATGAAATATGAAGTGATCATAATAAAGTCGTGTGTAAAAGAAATCGCATAAATTAAAACGTCAACTCATTCTGCTAAAAAAAACAAGGCCTTTAAAGGTCTGTGCACACGTTGCGGATTGTGCTGCGGATCCGCAGTGGATTTGGCCCTGCGGATCCGCAGCAGATCCGCAAGTCATGTACAGTACAATGAAAGTGAATGGGAGGAAAAAAACGCCGTGCACATGCAGCGGATTTTTCCGCGTGGATTTGCTGCGGATTTAAATCGGCAGCATGTCAATTCTTTGTGCGGATTCAGCAGCATTTTTACACCTATTCCATTATAGGTGTAAAACCGCAGAGCAAATCCGCACAAAAAGCGCAGCAAATCCGCGCTAAATCCGCAGGTAAAATGCACGTCATTTTACCTGCGGTTTTAGCAAAATCCGCGCGGAAAAATCCGCAAGTGAATCCGCAACATGTGCACGGGGCCTTAGGGCTCTGTAAGCAGAAAGATAAAAAAGTTACAGCTGTCAGAATATGTGGATCCAAAAACAAATTATTAGTTTCTAATATGCTTTACAACATAGAAAACGGTGTAAAAAGATGAAGAAAAATTCTTACAATGCTGAATTTTTTTAGTTCTATGTCTGAAATTTTTTAATGTGAACAAAAATGATTTGTACCTCAAAATGGTACAAAATAAGTGTACAAAATGTTACAAATAAAGGCTCCAATCATCCCGCAAAAAACAGTAGCTTAAAAGGAACCTGTCATCAATTTATGCTCCCTAAACCTGGCCGCATATTTCTCTCTGAAGTGCCACTCCAGATCAGTGACAGGTCTCTTACTAAGTATGGAACAGACCTGTCAATTATCTGGACTGGAGCGGCATTGCTCTTCAAATCATATTTTATCTGAATTGCCAGACCATATCAGAGAAAACATACCTGGCTACAATCGAGCAGCCGGGCCCGGAATTCTGCTGCTTGTGGTTTGGGCAGCATGAATTGGCTGACAGGTTCCCTTTAAAAGCAGCTTCTAACTGTCTAGTGGACTGTCCAGCTTATAGGGAGCCTGGCATCCCTAAAGTGCAAATTAAACTGCTTCAACATTTATATAGGGGACTTGGTCCCTATAGAAATCACAACAAAAATATTCATTGTAACGTTATGATTGCAGAAAAATCTATTTTTATTTAACCGGAGGGCATAACTGTGCACCAAACCATAAGCCACACCAAAGTCCCCTTACTTTCATATTAAAAAAGGTCAATTTTTCTGCAAATATCACTTTAAAATGCATATTTCTGGTATGATTGTTATAGCAGCATAGTCCCCTATAAAAATGTTAATGCAGGGAAATTTTTAACCACATGGTCATTTTTCATCCCATCTCTGACTCATGACACTAGGGACAAATTAAGGTCAAATTTGAAAATACTCAATGGTATCTTCTTCAGAAAATTAGTGGACATGATCCTATTCCTTAAAATTTTGATGATTGTCAATTGAATGCAGGGAAATTATTGAGATTTACATGTTGGGGGGATGGGAGGGTGGAGGGCAGTGGGGGGGACATTTATGATTATTATGATTATTATACTTTTGTGACAAGTTTGACATCTTTGAATTCGCATGACTTACTTTGTGGTAACGTTCCATATTTCATCACATCAAGTTTTAAACATGTCATTTCAGATTGTTATTTTATGACTTGTACAAGAAAAAATTTATTGTATTACTTTTAAAATCAATAAATCATATTGGAAAAAAAAAAATGTTAATGCAGTTTCATTTAAACTTTGGGGGTGACAGTCTACCTTTAAACGCAGGCTCCCTCAATGTACACATCTATTGTTTTAACATTTTACTTTGAAATACTGCAGGATTTCAGAGAATTTGAGTGGAAAATGAGAACAGTCAACTGGACAGGTATGGCAGCAGGATTTATTTTCCTTACCTTTATATCACGAGTTTACTGCATGCAATTTATACAGCGAAATATCACAGTTTAGTAGTCACCTCCTAAGCTCCCTCTAGAGGTGGCTGCAGGAAACCAGATTTTTATAATTTAGCTCATTGTTTATGTAATTTTTGAGAATTACATATAAAGATTAAGTTAAAAAATGAATCTGAACAAAATGATAGAATGCCATAATAATAACAATCCTGGCAGTCTTCTTCTCTCCGACTCTGTAACATTACTGATAGCAAAGAATAAGACAAGAGTTGTCTCGGCTGGAAGCAACTGGCTGTTCAAGCACTGACAGCTTTCTACACTTCTGGTTGTCAGCGCAGTCAGAGTGTGGCTAATGGCGTGTGCTCTGCAACCCACAGCAGGTTCAAAATTAAATTATTCCCCTATTTGGTGCAACATTTGAACATACTTACCACCAAAGTGAAATATAAAATGAATTATTTATTTTTAAAGTGAAGAATTCTTCCATTTAATTAATGCAGTCAGAGCAGTTGCAATGGTAAACTTCATGAGAAGCCAATGTAGCATGAATCTGCTGCAGTTATGTATTACACCAAATTCCAAGCATTAAAACAAATATTAATTTTTGAGCGCTAACATAAAGTAGGACGCAGTATGACTCTTATAGATTGTAAACCTATGAGCACGGCCCTCACTCCACCTGCAACTGTTAAACTATGTGTTAAGGGTATGCCACACTAAGCGAGATCGCTAAACGAGATCGCAACTGCGTCACCATTTATGACGCAGTAGCGATCTCGTTAGCGACTTAGCTGTTTGATTCCAAACACAACTCATCAGTAGTGTTGAGCGATACTGCTCGATATCTAAAAATATCGGATCGGAATGGCATCGCCGATATCACTAAATATCGGCGATATCGATTCCGATACCGGAAGTCCCATGTAAGTCTATGGGAACAAAATATTGCAACTAAAAAAACACTTTCTTTCCTTGTAAACACAAAATATACACACTTAGAATATATATATTAT
>JARQOD010000002.1:534283811-534393583 GCA_033576555.1 Oophaga sylvatica | reverse complement strand
TTGCAATGGTGTCAGTGAGCAAAGTGCTGTGATGCCAGTCCTTTTATAACTTCTGATGAGGTTATGTGGCAGCCAATCACAGTAATTCCACTATCAAGATGGCAACGGCATTTCAGTGAGCTTCAAATCTGAGCACCAGCCAATGCTTGTCAAGTGCTACTAAGCACATCAGAGCACCCAGATACTCAAGTGATACCCAAGTATCATCAGGCACGTTCGCTCATCCTTATTCATTACATTTACAATAGATTGATGATTTAAGGGAACCTGTCATGTCCAGAATTCTATTTACATGGAGCAGCACTTTGACAGCCTGCTCTCCAGCATACAGCTGTATGTGTGCAAACCAGGCAATCAATCAAACTGCCCACAAGGTATTACAGCTGCTGCTCACAGTATAGTGAGTATTGACTGTAACTGCTTTATGCACTGCCACTGTGACTGACAGTGTGCAGTTACAGGGGGGATATGTGTTCATTTTCTCCCTGCAGCCACACTTCTAGTAAGGTAGGCAGGTGTGATTTTAACACTTTTTACCAGCAGCTTGACCCCATATCTGCAGGTGAATAGCGTTTCTGGACATGACAAGTATCATTTAACTGGAGGATTGATCCAGGAGGTAAAAACAAATGGATGATAAAAACAGAAGTTCGCTGAAAAGATTAGGAGCCAATTGAGAAAAGGGGATGGTGAGACAAACTCCTGAAGTACATTTGGTAAATGAATGCAAAGCTGTCTGAATACTCAGACAGCACATATCTGTTTGCGATAACCTTAAAAGGCCTCTGGCGATGTTGTCAAAGTAGTTTGAAAGTTTTTTTTTAAAAAGTCGGTGTGCACTTCAGCAAAGGGAAACGACCATAGGAAAATGGAGCAGGCCTGGTGCTGGGACAGGTGATTAAAGCTGAGATCAGTGATGACGAACCTTTTAGAGACCGAGTGCCGAAACAGCAACCCAAAGCCCACTTATTTATCAGAATGTGCCAATACGGCAATTTAACATCACATCTCAGAAGACTTGCAAAATACTTCTCAGTACACACTCACACACATACACACTAACCCTCTGCAAATACACACACACACAGCCCCTCTACAAAAAAAAAAAAAAATATATATTATATATATATATATATATATATATATACAGTACAGACCAAAAGTTTGGACACACCTTCTCATTCAAAGATTTTTCTGAATTTTCATGGCTATGAAAATTGTAGAATCACTCTGAAGGCATCAAAACTATGAATTAACACATGTGGAATTATACATTACACTTTACAAAAAAGTGTGAAACAACTGAAAATATGTCTTATATTCTAGGTTCTTCAAAGTAGCCACCTTTTGCTGTTGGGGATTTATTCAAAATTGAAGGCATAGTGAACCAGAATGGCTACCACAGCATCTTGCAGTAGCATGCTATTCCATCTGGTTTGCGTTTAGTTGGACCATCATTTATTTTTCAACAAGACAATGATCCCAAACACACCTCCAGACTGTGTAAGGGCTATTTGACCAAGAAGGAGAGTGTTGGGGTGCTACGCCAGATGACCTGGCCTCCACAGTCACCAGACCTGAACCCAATCGAGATGGTTTGGGGTGAGCTGGACCGCTCACCGCTTCAATTTTGAATAAATCCCCAACAGTGTCACCAGCAAAGCACTCCCACACCATCACACCACCTCCTCCATGCTTTACGGTGGGAACTAGGCATGTAGAGTCCAGCCGTTCACCTTTTCTGCGTGCAAAGCAGTAATCAAAGCAAAAGGTGGCTACTATGAAGAACCTAGAATACAAGATATTTTCAGTTGTTTCACACTTTTTTGTAAAGTGTAATGTATAATTTCACATGTGTCAATTCATAGTTTTGATGCCTTCAGTGTGACTCTACAATTTTCATAGTCATGAAAATACAGAAAAATCTTTGAATGAAATGTGTCCAAACTTTTGGTCTGTACTGTATGTATATATATATATACACACAGTCCCTTTGTAAAACATATACACATGCACACTGCCCCTCTGCAAAATACACACACGTACACACGCGCACACACACAAACTGTCCCTCTGTAAAACATACATACATACTCTGCTCCTCTGTACAAAATACACACACACATGCTTCCCCTCTTCAAAAAAAACACACACTGCCCCTCTGCAAAATATATACACTGCCCCTCTGCAAAATATACGTATTGCCCCATGGTAAAATATATGTGGTGCCCCTGAGAGTCCAGTCACCACAGAGGTACTGCACCTCATCCAGAGGTTTAGTATCCCACTCTCAGGTAAGGAGGGAGCACTACCCAGGACTCTAAGGGCCCCGTCTCACATAGCGACACACCAGCGATGCCAACAACGATCAGGATCGCTGGTGTGTCGCTACATGATCGCTGCTGAGCTGCCAAACAGGCAGCTCAGGCAGCGATCAGGACAGCGACACTGCGGGTAACGTCGCCTAGTTACCCACAGTGTACGTTGGATACCAGCCCGCTGATGCAGGGAGCTGGTAACCAAGGTACACAACGGGTTTCCAGGCGCTGCGCGGTACCTGGAAACCCGATGTGTACCTTGGTTACCAGCTCCCCTGCAGCAGCGCCCTGGTATCCAACGTACACGTCGGGTTTCCAGGCACAGCCCAGCGCCTGGAAACCTGATGTGTACCTTGGTTACCAACTGATCGCTGGTCTCCGGCCTGCCACACTCAGCGATACGTGCTGGCGAGCGGGAGACCAGCGATCAAAAAAAGTCCAGGCATTTCTGACACGACTAGCGATTCACAGCAGGGGCCTGATCGCTAGTACAAGTCAGACATAGCGAGATCGCTGCTGAGATCGTTGTTTAGCAGCGATCTCGCTAGCAATCTCGCTATGTGAGATGGGGCCTTATCACTCACACCCAACACACACCAGTTCAGTCAGGGCACCTAGGTGTACCCTTAGGAAGGATGGCCTCATCCCAGGCTGGGTAGGAAAGGGTGTTGGGATGTGGTGGGGGAGGTAGAAAAAGGGGAGGAGCTTATAGAAGAGAGCAGTGGTCTGAGAGACCAGAGAGAACAGTCTAAAAGGGGAGCTCAAGCTGTAAGGAGCTTGTCCCCAGATGGGAGAGAGAGTGAGCAGAGAGAGTGAGTCAGAACGTCAGGAGACGGAGAAGGAGAAGGAGTGCAGTAGAAAAGCTGGAGAGAGAATTGAGAGGGGAGCTCCCGGCAGGAAAGAAGGGATCCTAGGGACACGGGAAGTGCTGAAGCTACCCGTGGGGCCCGTATCCAGAAGTGGAGGGACCAGGTAGCAGTGGGGGATCCGGCCACTAAGAATAATGGAGAACTACAAGACTCAGCTAGCAAGCCGGAGGCTGGGGTAGTTGTACGTACCTCAGGCACATCCACAATCATTCACCGAAAAGGCAGCCACATAGGAGCAAGAGGACTCAGAGGATGTCGCCTGACAAGGTCCGTGGCTGCTGGCTTTGGACACTGTTTGTGAAGGTGCTGGGCAGGAGGGTGGAAGCCCCGGGAACCCCCGCCAGCCCCGAAACCCGGTCAACTGTTAAAATACATAGTCTGGGATCAGATGGCGGATATAAAAGGCAAACTGGCTGACCCATTGCTGCAAGGTGGGACTTGCCCTGTGTGAATCATCAAGAGTGACACATGAGCAGGAACTTCCTCGGTCAGGAGGTTATGGACTCCATGTTGCACAGCTTCTGAATTCACACCTTTGGAGTAGAAAAGTTCACAGAGCAGGCTTCATGGGATAACAAGCTTTTACTTCTTACAACATGAGGTAAAAGGAAAATGCACAGTCATTTCAGCATTGCATCAGGAAACCAGGAACAAAACGAAAGTGAAACTACAAATGAGACTATTTCTTATACAATACATTAAACAGAAGGAAACGTTACACAACATCGCCATCTACTGTCAGGTCAGCATAAAGTCCTCCTTTTACTCATAATAAGTCCTAATCTGTTGCATATGACAACACCCTTTCTCAACAATAAGGACTTATTCAATCAAACCCAACTTTTTTATTAGTCTCTGATGTTTATCAGCATTCAACGCCTTTGTGAAAATGTCTGCTGTCATTTCTTCAGTAGGGTAATACTCCAACTTCAAGACTCCTTGGTCCTGATGATCTCTCAAGAAATGGTATTTCGCATCAATATGCTTGGTTCTTAGATTGACTCTTTCCATCTGAGCAAGAACAAGACATCCTTGATTGTCCTCTTTTAGTTTTGTTGGTTCCAACTGTGGTTGTCCTAGGTCTGTTAACAATTGTCTTAACCACAGTACTTCTTGACCCGCATGTGCTGCTGCAACATATTCTGCTTCTGTTGAAGATAGTGTTACAATTGACTGTTTCTTACTTGTCCAACTTATTGGTCCACCTGAGAGAAAAAAATATGTCTACTGGTAAATTTTCTGTCAGTTGGATCTCCAGCCCAATCTGCATCAACATATCCTGTTAAAATGCAATTATCACCTGTGGGTAATTTCAGCTTAACATTGCTATTTCCTTTCAAATAACGTATTACTCTCTTCACGGCATTCCAATCAGCTTTATATGGTTTTGATACTTTTCTACTCAGGATTCCTATTGCTGCTGCGATGTCTGGTCTTGTAACGGTCACTAGATACAGTAGTTTTCCTATTGCTATTCTGTATTCTTCATTGTTTGGTAGCATATTTTCTTCACTGTTCATCTCTTTGAGATAATTAGTTTCCATTGGAGACTTTACTGTTTTTGCATCCTTTAGTCCAAATTTTTCTGTTATGTCTTGAATCATGTGATTCTGATTCAGTAGGAAACTTCCATCTTCTTCTCTTTCTATCTGTATTCCTAGGTACTGTTTTACATTTCCTAAGTCTTTGATTTCAAAATGTTGTTTCAGGGTTTTTAGAATGTTTTCTTTATCCCTTTCTTGTTTAAAACAAATCAAAATGTCGTCTACATATATGAGTACATAAATCCATCTATTACTCAGCCTTTTTGTGTACAAGCATGGATCAGCTTTGCTTCTTTGAAAATTTTCATTTGTTAGTACTTCCGTGATTTTGTCATTCCACGCTTTAGCTGCTTGTTTTAAACCATGTATGCTTTTCTGTAGTTTACAAACTTTGTTTGGATTTCTTTCATCTTTGAATCCTGGAGGTTGTTCCATGTAAATGTCTTCTGTTAAATCTCCATTCAAAAAAGCTGTCTTTACATCCAGCTGTCTTAGTTCCATCTGTTCCATTGCTGCAACTGTAAGTAAAGTTCTTATTGTAGTGTGTTTGACAACTGGAGCAAATGTTTCATCACAGTCGAAGTCGAGCTATGTCTTCCCAAGAGATAGATTCATACATTTTACTTGTACTTGCCTTGTATGAGAGACATTTTGGTGGTTTTCCTTTGTTTTCTCTTATTGAACGTCTTGGTTCTGTATCTGTTTGTAGTTGTTGTGATTCTTCACTTTCAGTATTTTGTTCTTCATTAATTTCTACTTCTTTCTCAACAGATATTTCTTCAGTTATGTCACTATTGTTTTTCTCATTTTTTGTTTCAACTGAAATCATAATGTCTTCATTTAAATCTTCAATGAATGTCACACTGTTACTCACTGTAACTCTGTCTGTTTTGGGATCTAAGATTCTATATCCTTTGCAGTTTTCACTATATCCAACGAATATTCCTTCCATGGATCTGTTTTGAAGTTTGGAATGTTTTTCTGTTGGAATGAATATAAAAACTTTACATCCAAAAACTTTTAAATGATTGACACTTGGTTTCATACCTTGCCACAGTTCATATGGAGTTTTCTTCAGTTTTGCTGGAAAAAAGTTGGTTCTGTAGATATGTAGCTGTCATTGCTGCCTCATCCAAATATTTCTCTGGTAGTTTAGAATCTGTCAGCATACATCTCATTATCTCTCTTAGAGTTCTGTTTTTCCTTTCTGCTACTCCATTTTGTTCAGGTGTGTATGGAACAGTTTTCTGATGTTCTATTCCATTTTGTCTTAAGTAGTCTTCTATTCTGTGACCTGTAAATTCACCTCCATTATCACTTCTGATGACAATTGGCTTCCTTTGAATTTTGTTACTTGATCTTGTTACATAGTCTACAAGTTTATCAAAAACTTCACTTTTGTTCTTAATTAAGTATGTGACTGTGTATCTTGAGTAGTCATCTATAAAAGTCAACATGTATCTATTGCCTCCTGATGTAGTCACTTTCATGGGTCCACATACGTCAGTATGCACCAAATCAAGTGGTCTTTCGCTTTTCATCTCACTTTCTTTTGGAATAGATATCCTTGTGGCTTTGGATTTTACACAACATTCACATCTTATGGTAATTGAGCAATCGGATATCGTTAAATCTTTTGTCAATTCTTTTCTCTGTAGTTCCCTTATACTGTCTGGGTGTCTATGTCCTAGACGTCTATGTCACATGTGAATACAGTTTTTGTGATCATGTGTACATAACTTCATCTGTTCCTTTGGTTTGTCAAAATGATATAATTGTTCAACTGCCTTGACTTTGGTTATCATCTTGTTTCCTGCAATAATTGCACATTCATTGTCTTTGAATTTTACTGTAAAGGTACTGCCACACTAAGCGATCTCGCTAGCGATCTCGTTAACGACGCAAGCTAACGAGATCGTTGGTGTGATCGCTTTTAGGTCGCTAGTAGCTGCCAAACAGGAGATCTCATAAACGACACATCAGCGGTCAGCGATCTCTTTAACGACTTTGGCGGTCGTTAGGATCTGTCATTAGCATGTACTGAGCACAACCTTTTCCACGCCCCTCAGCACAGATATATGTTATATATGTGTTATGCTGCGTCCTGCTAGCCTGCTTTGCAGCTACTACAATCCTCTCTGTGACGCAAAAGTAAACCTAGTCCCACCTGCCTGCTTCTACAGCTATTGCGATCCACTCCGTGACGCTAAAAAACCTAGTCCTGCCTGCGCCGCTGTCATATGCGTCACAAACGAGGTCGCTCGTCGTTCGCAAAAGGTGTCACACTCAGCGACATAGTTTCACCAGCGGGACGCCAACGATCAAAAAATGGTCCAGAACGTTAGTGAACGATCAGCGACATCACAGCAGGGGCCACATCGCTGCTACATGCCACACACAACGACGTCGCTAACGAGATCGCTAAATAGTGACGTAGTAGCGATGTCGTTAGAGATCTCGTTAGCGATCTCGCTTAGTGTGGCATACCCTTAAGTCCTTTTGCTGTTAAACGTTTCACAGATAATAATCCGCCTTCCAATTTTGGAACATACAACACATCCTGTACAAGTATCTTTGAATCTTGTCCGAACTTGTTTGAACAATTTAGCATATCTTGTCCGATACCTTCTGCGGTTATTTTGCTTCCATCTGCAAGATAAATGGCTTCTTTCTTATTTAAATCAAGATCAGTAAAGAAATTCTTGTCACTTGTCATATGACTCGTTGCTCCTGAATCAATAAACCAACCAAGTGATGATTTCTTGTCTGTTATTTTGAATGTGCCATTCCAATTATTCTCACATGAATCGGAAATTGTGTTTTTTACTTTTTGCGTGTGCTTTTTATGTTGTATTTTTTGTTGTTCTGCTTTCCATATGGTACAGTCTTTCTTTAAATGACCTTTTTTCTTACATCTGAAGCATTCTCTTGTCTCTTTATTAAAGGTTTTTTTTTAATTGTGTAGCTTTAAGAGCGTTTTCACTGTCCTTATCAGAAGAAGAATCATTGCTTTGTTCTTTTCTTCTCTGATATTCATCTATGAGTCTTGTTTTCACAAAATCTAATGTAATGTCAGTTTCTGGTCTCATCTCTAGTGCATTTATTAAAGCTGTATATGAATCTGGTAAACTGCACAATAAAATTGCTGCTATGTGGCTTTGCTTAATATCTTCACCAATAGATCTTAGCTGTGATATCACTTCCATAATAGAGAATATATGCTTCTGCATGTCACTGTCTGCACTTAGTCTCATACTGTAAAGCTTTCTTAATAAAAATAATTTGTGATTTAAGCTGGGTCTTTCATATAGCTTTCTTAATGCTTACCACATTGCTTTCGCTGTTTCTTCATTTCTTATATGTATTAATTGAGCATCATCCACTAATAAGCTAATAATGGTGGCTCTCGCTTGTCTATTTTTCTTATCCCATGTCTGATTATCCTGATCAGGTCTATCTGTAGTGATTACTTCCCATAAATCATCTTTAGACAATAACATCTCTACATTGAACTTCCATAGCTGATAGTTCTCATCATTCAGTTTAGCTACTGTGAGTTTTAGCTCTGTGCTACTTGTCATTTTTAACTTATCTTACTTGTTTGGAGAGACTTGCACTGAAGAATTCTTCTGCATTCACCAGGGTCTTGCTTAGAGTTCCAGTGTCCTGGGTATCTGGTATTCTTGGTGCTTGGGGTCTGTGGTGTCTGAATTCTCTGGTGTCTGGATTCTCTGTATCTGTGCACGCTGTGTCTGGGTGTCTGGGTGCCTGGGCCCATAACCTGTTGCACAGCTTCTGAATCCACACCTTTGCAGTAGAAAACTTCACAGAGCTGGCTTCATGGGATAACAAGCTTTTACTTCTTACAACATGAGGTAAAAGGAAAATGCACAGTCATTTCAGCAATGCATCAGGAAACCAGGAACAAAACGAAAGTGAAACTACAAGTGAGACTATTTCTTATACAATACATTAAACAGAAGGAAACGTTACACAACATCACCATCTACTGTCAGGTCAGCATAAAGTCCTCCTTTTACTCATAATAAGTCCTAATCTGTTGCATATGCCAACACTCCAGGACCTACCTTGGAGAAGAAAGTGGATGAAAAAGAAAAAGTAATTAACTGTACATAGTTTTAAATACCTGGTTAGGTATGTCTACCTCAGTTAACAGAACTGTGAGATCATGAACAATGTGTGATCCAAACTTTACCTGTAAAAAGTAAGCACTTCTTAATGTGCTACCTTTTGGTTTTACGTGACACCTTAGAGTGTGCATAGTTCTCTATATATTGCACACCTGGACCAAAGAAATAAAACCGTCTGGCGTGGCCGAAGAAGTGGTCCAACCTGGAGACCAACTATGCCTTGTATCCACGCCCAAGGCCTATGTTGGGGGTTTGAGACGGGTCCCCCATATTGAAGAATACCTTGGTTCAGAATTTTGCTGAACCCTGTTGAAACTTGTAGAACTTAATGTGGATTTGCACTTAAATGAAGAAAGTTCTAATTGCACTTTAAAGTGAATGTTTTACCTGGAGTAAAACATTGTTTTATTTAAAGTAATGCCAATGGTATATTGTTTTTATGCAACGTTAAAGAAAAAGTGCCTCCCATAAAGGGAAGATCTGTTTAATTGTTTTACCTGCTGGAATGCATTTCAGGAAAATTTACATGTTTCTCTGTAACACCTGTTTTACTTTGTTCCAGCCCGTGGACGTGCTGTGTTTAACGAGGGGGTATGTGGCATTGGAAACTGCACCCTGCTGTGTCATCTGAGTCATTCACGCCTCACTTGTCCTGCACCGTACTCACCACAATGGCCACCATCATCACTTTTTACATCCTAACTGCCCTGGGACACAGCTCTACCCATGGAGAGCTTAACCATCATTGCTGCCCTAACATCATCCCAGAGGATTTGCATTGCAGTGTCGGCTACCCCTTGCCGAATACCATGGGTGGGGTCATGAACATTATATCACAATCTTTATTTCCCCTTTATACCAGTTTTTCATAGGACGCCCAGGGCCACGGACTGGGTCATTGCTGCCGTGATACTTCCCCTTTAAGAAGCGGCCCTGTACCGGGTACCCCACGGCCCTGGTGGGCGCTCCATATACACACACTGCTCTTCTGCAAAATACACACACAGACACTGCCCCTCTGCACAATATATACACACAGCCCCTTTGCAAAATATGTATACACACACTAACTCTCTTCAAAATATGTACTTACACAAACAGATACACAGACACTCCCTCTGAATAAAGCACCCCCCATCCCCAGTCACTGCCTCTCTCAAAACTGTCTTCTTTCATAATTAATAGAACTGGGTGCGCAGGTGGTCTTCTCTTCCATCCTCCCAGTGGATGGCCATGGAACAAGGAGGTGGAATAAGATTCTGCAGGTGAACAACTGGCTACGTCGATGGTGCCGTCAACAAGGATTTGGATTTCTGGATCACGGAGTGAATTACCTATACGATGGACTACTTGCTAGAGATGGGGTGCACCTTACGAAGACTGGAAAACATGTATTTGGAAGTCGCCTTGCTACACTCATCAGGAGAGCTTTAAACTAGAACAATGTGGGAAGGGAAGCAAAACGCCAGAAAAAGCCATACACCTGACAAATGCTATTGAGAACTCGGCTATTAGAAGTGGAAAGGAAGAACGAAGACAAAACAATCTAAATAATAAAAATATTGGAGGAAGAGAAACCAATCACAAACTAAAATGTTTTTATACAAATGCACAAAGCATGGGCAACAAACAAGGAGAATTGGAACTACTAACGCAGGAGAAGAAGTATGATGTCATTGGAATCACTGAAACTTGGTGGGACGATACACATGATTGGAATACAAGGCTAGAAGGATACAACTTATTTGCAAGAAACAGACTTGATAAACGAGGAGGAGGTGTTGCATTGTATGTTAGAAAAGCGTATATCTGCACAGAGATTGACGCTTCAGAGACTGGGAGTTCTGTGGAAACTGTTTGGGTAAGAATACAAGGACAGAACAATGGAAAGGACACCATTGTAGGCATTTACTACAGGCCACCTATGCAAGCTGAAGATATGGATGAACTCTTTATGCATCAAATGGCCAAGTTCTCCAAAAAATATGACATGGTGGTCATGGGAGATTTCAACTATCCAGACATTTGTTGGGAATCGCTCTCAGGCAAAACTAACAGGTCAAGGAAATTCTTATCCTCACTTGCTGACAACTTTATCTTTCAAAAGGTAGGGGAGAAAACAAGAGGAACTGCTACCTTGGATCTAATCCTTATAAATAGGGAGGAAATGGTTGAGGAGGTAAGAGTGGCTGGGACCCTAGGAGGTAGTGACCATGCTATTTTAGAATTTTGGATAACAAGAGGAGGAAGACCTGTGAAGACTCAGACGTCAAGATTAGATTTCAGAAAGGCAGATTTTAAGGGACTCAGAAAGAGAATTGGAGGGATCCAATGGCAGGATATCCTTAAGGACAAAAATGTCCAGGAAGGATGGGACATCTTGAAAAATGAGATTCTCAAAGCACAATTGTCAACAATTCCAAAAAGAGGGAAGAATGGGAAGCATTTAAGGAAACCAGGATGGATGAACACAGAACTTAAACACATGCTAAAAAGGAAGAAAGAAATGTTTATCAAATGGAAAGAGGGAGGCATATCTAAAGAAGAATATAATGCCATCTGCAGAACCTGCAGGGCACAAATCAGATTATCTAAAGCTGACAATGAATTAAGGCTTGCAAGAGATGTCAAAAGCAACAAAAAAGGATTTTGGGGATACATCAAAAGTAAAAGAAAAGTCAAAGATGCTGTAGGATTTTTACAGGATGAAAATGATGAAATGGTAAGAAAGGATGTTGAGAAGGCTGAACTTTTAAATTCCTATTTTGCATCTGTTTTCTCTCAGAAAGGAAATGTAACATCAACTGATCTTCACTGTCCTATTAAAGGAATAGAAGAATCCAGGATATCTATAAACAGAAAGACAGTGAGGAAACACTTAGCTAACCTAAATGAATTCAAGTCTCCAGGCCCAGATGAATTACACCCCAGAATACTGAAGGAGATAGCAGAAGAAATTCTTGAACCACTGTCCATAATCTTTGAAAATTCTTGGAGAACAGGTGAAGTCCCAGAAGACTGGAGAAGAGCAAATGTTGTTCCTATCTTCAAAAAGGGGAAGAAGGTGGACCCAGGGAACTACAGGCCGGTGAGTCTGACTTCTATACCAGGAAAGATCTTTGAACAAATTATTAAAGAACATGTATGTAAGTACCTGCATAAGAATGAAGTGATTAAACAGAGTCAGCATGGGTTTGTAACTAATAAGTCATGTCAGACTAACTTAATTTCCTTCTATGACAGAATCACTGACTGGGTGGATCAGGGAAATGCTGTAGATATAGTATATCTTGACTTCAGCAAAGCATTTGACAAAGTATCTCACACAATCCTTATTGAAAAAATGACTAAGTATGGAATGGACAAGGCAACTGTTAGGTGGATTCATAACTGGCTTAGTGATCGGACTCAAAGAGTGGTCGTAAATGGCTGCACATCCAGTTGGAAGAATGTCTCAAGTGGGGTACCACAAGGCTCTGTTTTGGGCCCTGTATTGTTCAACATCTTTATCAATGATTTAGATGAAGGAATTGAGGGTAAACTGATCAAATTTGCTGATGACACAAAGCTAGGAGGGGTAGCTAATACTAGAGAAGAGAGAGAGAGGATTCAAAAAGATATAAATAAACTGGAACAGTGGGCAGCAACTAACAGAATGGATTTTAACAGGGAAAAATGCAAAGTACTACATCTGGGCAATAAAAATGAAAAAAGCATATACAAAATGGGAGGAATAGGGCTAAGTAACAGCACATGTGAAAAAGACTTGGGTATACTAATTGATCACAGACTGAACATGAGTCAACAGTGTGATGCAGCAGCAAAAAAGGCAAATACAATTCTAGGATGTATCAACAGAAGCATACAGTCTAGATCACGTGAGGTCATTATTGCCCTCTACTCCTCTTTGGTCAGACCTCATCTGGAATACTGTGTCCAGTTTTGGGCACCACATTTTAAAAAAGACATCAACAAACTGGAGCAAGTTCAGAGAAGAGCCACCAGAATGGTGACCGGTCTGCAAACCATGTCCTATGAGGAACGGTTACAGGATTTGGGAATGTTTAGCTTGCAAAAAAGAAGACTGAGAGGAGACTTAATAGCTGTCTACAAATATCTCAAGGGCTGTCACATTGTAGAAGGTTCATCTTTATTCTCATTTGCACAAGGAAAGACTAGAAGCAATGGGATGAAACTGAATGGGAGGAGACACAGATTAGATATTAGAAAAAACTTTTTGACAGTTAGGGTGATCAAGGAGTGGAACAGGCTGCCACGAGAGGTGGTAAATTCTCCTTCAATGGAAGTCTTCAAACAGAGGCTGGACAGACATCTGTCTGGGATGATTTAGAGAATCCTGCTTTGAGCAGGGGGTTGGACCAGATGGCCCAGGAGGTCCCTTCCAACTCTACCATTCTATGATTCTATGATTCTATGATAATACATTTAATGTCCAGCAGCTCTTACCAGTACCTGCCTGCACTGTCTTTGCTCCTCTTCAGCCCCGGCAGCAATGTGATGAGACCAGTAGCATGATGAGTCATCTGTCACGGTTCCACCGCTCAATGTGTCTGGGATGCAGTTATTGACAGCTCCACCGTCCAATCTGGTATAGGGGTGGGCTGAAGCTGTCGGTACTTTGATTGACAGCTTGGCCATCCAATCTGGTACAGGGGTGTGCTGAGCTTTCAGTGTGTTGATTGATGGCTCAGCTATCCAATCTGAGACTGTGAGGCATTGGCTGTCTACATGTGTTCACTATTCCAGTTAATTGCCATGCGTCTTAATTGAGCTGTGTCTCCCAGAACTCTGGCAGACGTACATTCAGCATGTGAAGTCTGCGCACTTGCCAAAGTCAGTCATAGCCTACCGGCTGAGGAATTGGCTTCATTGCCTATTCCAGAAAGACAATGGACTCATTTGTTCATGGATTTCATTACAGATTTGCCTCTGTCTGAAGAGAAGACTGCTATTTGGGTGGTAGTTGCTCATTTCAGCAAACAAGCTCATTTTGTTCCTTTGTCGGGATTAACTAATGTAGAGACACTCTCCAGATTGTTTATTTCTCATGTTGTAAGGTTACATGGGGTCCCTCTGAACATTGTTTCTGATAGGGGCGTACAATTGGTCCCTAAATTTTGGAGAGCTTTTTGCAATAAATTGGTGATTGACTTGTCATTTTTATCTGCTTATCACCCTGAAACCAATGGACAGACTGAGAGGATGTTTAGATGTTCTTTTGCATATTTCTGACGCTGAATTTTAGGGTGAGGACACAGGGGAGGTTTTCTTCTGATGACTCTCCCATGAAGGCCATATTTGTGCAAGTGTCTCTGAACAATAGAACAATGTACTACAACTCCAGAGTCTGCTAAATCTTTATGAAGGTCTTTTGCAGTCATGCAGGGGTTCTGATTTGCCTCTTTAGCAATCCTACAAGCAGCTCTCACTGAAATATTGCTTGGTCTACCAGACCTTATCTTGATTTCCACTAATTACATTTTGAACTGAGGTAAAGGCAACTTGAAAATGCTTTACTATCTTCTTATAGCCTTCTCCTGCTTTGTGGGCTTCCATGATTTTCATTTTAACAGTGCTAGGCAGCTGCTTTGAAGACCCATGGCTCCTGTTTTTTCGCACAAGCTTAGAGGAGGCTGAGTTTTTATAAAGCTTGGAAATTTTCATCACCTGGCCTTTCCTAATGATCAAAGTTATGTGAGCACACAAATCTCCAAGGGTGCCCAATCTTTTGCATCAGCCCATTTTACTTATTGCAATTTATAATTTTTAAAATGTAAAAAATGACAATATTTGTTTCCTAAAATACAAAGTAAATGTGTCATCTTTAACTTTAGGACTTTTAGAGATCATTTCATCTTCAACTTACTTAACTGTTCACAATAACAGTAATTTTGACCAGGGGTGCCCAAACTTTTACATGCCACTGTAGTGTTATTCCCCAAGTACATACACAGTACAGCTCATTCTGCAAGGATACTTGAAAATATGGTTCCCCTATAAGAACTTAGCCTATTTTGGGAAAATGGATGAAAAAGATCATTCCACTACTTTTTTTTTGTTTATGTATTTCAGGTGTTTTGTAACTTTATTCTATAAGTTGATACGATTACAGTGGTACCAAATACATGCAATTGTTGTGTTTTACTGGTGTTTGCAGATTTTACACAATAATAGCACATTTTATTGTGTTTTTTATGGTTTTCATGATGCATGTCGTAACAATTACATTTATATGGGTTTTTTTCTTCTAATTTTCCACTTTGGTTTATTTTTTTTATGGAAATGCTATTTTTACTCATTGGGGGCTTTACATTGTGATACTTTTACTTTGAAAATGTATAGAAAATTCTTTGGTGAGCTCAGTAAAGGAAAATATTATTGCTTGTCAGTGATATACAGTGGAGTCAGGGCCTGGTGAGCTTTAATTAGGTCTGTTTGTTCCCAGGAAATACAGCTGTCGATTACTGTCAGATTACCGTAATGAACATGTGGACATAACTTTTGCACCTGACGTACATAATCCCCAAGACATACATGTACAGCATTTTGCATTAAATAGTGGAATACATGAAAAAAAATTCCAAAAGTGAAACTTCAGGCTCTTCCACCATCTTTTTTGAGGTAGTGTCTTAAATATATCTTTTAGACCTCAACTATCAAGTCTACATTATTAATACTTCTGCTGGTTATCTGGTACCAGAAAGCAATAAACTGTAGGAGGTGAGTTAAAGTAGAATCTTAGGATTATGCAGTTAAAGCAGATTTGTCACCTGATTTCACAATATAAACTGTACACATGATTAAATACACATCTTAAACCTGATGAGGCTGCATACTTACTTTGAAAATCCATAGGAGAGTAGCTATTTAATCAGCAAATTTAAATGAGCATTTTGGTAGTAGGCAAACTTTCACAAAGCTTTATAGTGCCATGGACTTCTATAGCCCCCACCCCATATCTGCCCCCATCACCCCTCCCTATGCCATGGACTTTTATAGCCCCCACCCTGGACCTGCGCCCCCATCACCCCTCCCTATGCCATGGACTTCCATAGCCCCCACCCTGGATCTGCCCCTACTCAACATCCCTATCCCTATCCCCTTTGGTACACTTGCTTTGGCAAAACTAATGTGTATTTAGTCCTGCCAATAAAGCTTCTTTGAATTTGAATTTGAGTCATTCCGTAATGAATGCTGGTATAGTTAATTCTGGCGACAGATCCACAAAAGGGTTATTCCCAATATAGCAAGTTCTAACTTATTCATAGGGTAGGGGAACACTTACAAACCACTGGGGGTCCGACCGCTTTTGCCCCCAGTACTTGTGAGACTAGGGCTCTGTAACCCAGGAACTGGGCTTTGCAAGGTCCCATCTTAAATGGAATGGAGATGTGCATGATCGACCTCTAAGGAATGCTGGAGATAGTAATTCTAGGAAATAACCTTTAAATATGTGATACCATAAAACTTTGTATCTGTTTTAAGATTATATAAAAAAAACAAGATTCCTGTTCAACTTAGTCAGCCTGCTGGAGGAAGCTGACCAGAGTGGATTGTATTGGAGCTTGAGAGAGAGACAAGCCAAAATCTCTCCCTGAGAAGAGACAGCACAGGCCGTGTGCACCAAACTGGAAGTATCACTGGTGTTATGGACAATAGCCGTTTCGTTTGACTGAACCGGGACTAGCGCAGCCGTGCGTGAGTAGCCAGGGTCTATGTTGTCTAGTTAGAGCCTGGACAAGGCTAGGGATTTTGCGTTTATGGTTTTCTTGTTTTCTTTTTAGGTGCTGTGCAACCTGTGAAAGTAGTCGTCACATTGTTTTGACACAAGAATCCAGTGACTGTGTGAATGCTGCCTAATGCCTACCTGATAGCCTGAATCTCTGCAGTGCACAGACAGATATTTCTTGGTTTTAGCACTGTACTTTTGCTCCACATTTGATGTAGTCGTATCTCTGACTGTACAGCACTTATTGTCGGCACATTAAATTGAACCTGTTACATGAAAAAAAACATTACTAACCTGCAGGTATGAGGTTGATTTGCAGGTTAATAGCATTCTGAACCTGCACTTACTGTAGACCCCCGCTGCTGGAAGGAAATTAACTTTGACAGGTTTCCTTTATCTGCCACTCAGTTTTTATTTGACTAAAATTTCTGTTTTCCTGCAAAATTATGCCATTACCAATCAATTCATATTTATCCATTTATCATGTGTCCATACCTTACAGGGAATCTGTCAGCTCGTTAATGCTATGTAATCTGAGGACAGCATGATGTAGGGGTTGAGACACAGATTTCATGTGATGTGTCACTTAAAGGGAATCTGTCAACACATTTGACCTATCTAAACTATTAATCTGAGCATACAGGTTACAGACTACTGAAAAAAGTCCTTCATGTAAAATAAGCTCCAGAGGCAGAGTTATCACCAGGTAACATCCTCCCAGAGCATGGAGGAGGTCATTTATATAAAGTGATAAAAGGTGATTTCTCAATAAGGCATCTAATATGAGACACACAGGTAGGACTTTTTTCAGCAATCTTTAGTGTGTGTGCCCATTGTAATACTTTAGATAGGTCAAATGTGGTGACAGAATCCCATTAAGGCACATTCAGATGTCCATGTAAATCAGTCTCAGATCAGATCACAATGGCCACGGGCAGTGTCAGACTGAAAACATTGGGCCCACCAGTGGATTTGATTCTGAAGGCCCACCTTTCTCCCCCACTCAAAGAGGCCAATAGCAGCTGCAAGGTTTGCACTATTAGCTCTACTGAAGGAGAAGTCAGGGCCCACCGGAGGATTCTCCGGTTCTCTGGTGGGCCAGTCCAACCCTGGCCACAGGTCTCATCACCCAAGTGTGACAGTTTCATAAAAATACCATATTTTTCAGATTATAAGATGCACTTTTTTCCCAAAAAATTTGGGAGGAAAATGGAGGTGCGTCTTAAAATCGGGAAGGTGGGTGGCTGTGGTGGAGTGGGGTCACAGAAGGTAGGGTCGCTGCTATAGGAGGTCGGTGGTGGCAGGAGTGGGTGATGTTGTGAGCCCCGGGCTGAGAGGAGGGGTGTCCTGGCACTGCGAGGTTGCGAGACATGGGCTCTTCTAAGATGTCACCGCTGAACGGAGTCCTCCTTCCCATTGATTACCCTGCGGTGGGCTGCGGAAAAAATGGCTGCCAGATGCGGCGCATGCGCAGATTGAGATCTCAGGAGATCCTGAAACAGCAACCCTGCCTCTTAAATTGATGAGCAGATTGAGATCTCGGGCTCCTGAAGCAGCTACCCTGCCTCTTGTGACCCTACTCAATCGCCGCCAACCCCCTGGTAAGCTACCGTAAAATTTGGGGTGCGTCTTATGGTCGAATGCGTCTTATAGTCCGCAAAATACGGTATATGAAGCTGTCACATTCTGGTCTTGAGAACCACAACTAGTCCATGCATTAGTGATCCTTTGTCAGCCCGAATGACAAGGTCATCTGAATGAGCTTTAGTTAGGCTGTGCGATGTTATTTTAATACTATCAGTGTTATCAGTGTTATCATTGATGGACTAATTGCTGGTCCAACCATGCCACAGCACTAAAATCTGCTAATCAGTGGGGTGGGCTATGTCAGCTTTCTGAGCATTGCTACATCTACAGCAGAAAAAACTTTGATTGTATCATAACTGCTGCACCCAGTAAAGTAAAGATACATTGCTAAAATCAGGGTCTCTTTCCGTATGTTGTGTTTCTCTCAGAAGAGGTAGCAAAAACCTGGTGACAGATTCCCTTTTAGACCTGTCTGTGGCCAGGGTTGTATGCAGTTAGGGGGGTTTACAGCTCTAGGTAATCTGCAGGTAAATAACATTGATGTCTGGCTTCCTGAAGGAGAGGTTACAGGGAGAAGATAAAGTTATATTCTCCCTGCAACCACTCATTTCCAGTCATTAGAATTGAAAGCTCTGTAATCACTCTCCAGTGTAAAGTGCTGCAGACGGATTGTCATGATAATCTGTTGTCCCGCAACACTCTGGCACTTTACATGAAAATTGTGTGGGTCCTGGCAGTTGGTGTTGTATGGGCCTTGCGTCCATAAAGACCCCTTTCAGTGGATGGTTTTGGCTGGTCAGGGCCACTGCTTCCACAAACCAGTGAAGGAGACTTCCGTGCAAACATGTGAACTTTACTGAACTTAATAAGGGTTGTGTACAAGAGATAGCATGTACACAGTCTTCAGCACGTTTCATTCACTGACATCATTTCCTTACACTATAATCTACTCCTGGGCTGATATAGCACACTGTTTTGCCCTCTTCGTCACAGCCTAGCTTGTCGCCACAGTACAGTTCAGCAAGTTTCTCTACAAGTTTCTCTACACCCGCTCAGCGGCTCTACATCCTATTACTATGAACGCCCAGGATCCACTGCTAGTAACCCTCTCTAGTTCCACAGTCTAAGTACTCTTTAGGGGTGTACTTTTGACGTTTATCCTTTAAGGTAGAAGGACACTGTCTTTTCTGTCAGTTCTCATCTTCATCTAGTTCTGGATCACGCTTTAACAGCACTGCAAACTTGTTGCTCTCCAACTTCTCACTGACTATATTGATATGCAAATTGCCTCTTCAAACAAAGAGGACTTGTACTCTATAGCGCCACCTATTGGAAGTAGCGATCCTACAAGTCACAATCAACCCTTTAACGAGTCTTGTAATATGACTTAGGATAAAAGCCAAATCAGAATCTCCATTTGCAGACACGGTGTTTCGGACTGTTGGTCCTCGTCAGTGCAAAGTAGGAGAGATCTGATTTGGCTAGATGAGAGGCTCTGGACTGGGGTCTGGGGGGTAAGGTTACTCCTTGTGGAGAGTGACATACCAGCTCTGGCGTGTCGAGGTAAGGAGGCTTATTCGCCGTGCAATGCTCCTCTGGGAAATTTTAATATGCAAATTGCCTCTTCAAACAAAGAGGACTTGTACTCTATAGCGCCACCTATTGGAAGTAGCGATCCTACAAGTCACAATCAACCCTTTAACGAGTCTTGTAATATGACTTAGGATAAAAGCCAAAGGAAGTAATCTGCTTTCTTGGCAATAGCCCCTCTGACAGTGGGCTATTCCCAAACATTAACTGTATAATAACTTTCCCTGTCTCTGCCTGCTACCTGTGGCTGGGCAGAGTACAGCTTTATACTAGCACGGGAAAAAAATATCTATACACTAAGCCTTTTACACTCTGTTTTATGTCCTAAATATTAATGTATATCTTACTTTATGCTTATCCTACACTACCACATGCTATACTGTATATTGCTTACATTACTATATACACTGCTCAAAAAAATAAAGGGAACACTCAAATAACACAACCTAAATCTAAATGAATGAAATATTGTCATTGAATACTTTGTTGTGTACAAAGTTGAATGTGCTGTAAACATAATCACACAAAAATCATCAATGGAAATCAAATTTTTGAACCAATGGAGGCCTGGATTTGGAGAGTCCCCCAAAATGAAAGTGGAAACAAGTCAAAATGAAAATCAAATAGGTAATTTGCATAAATTGCGCATTAAACTTAAAAGGGTTGTCTGATGCATAAAGTACGCTGCATAAATATTTATTTTTAAACATTTTCTGCTGTATTTCCTATACAACTAATCCCTATATCTGTCTTTTTAACTTTACTTTCTGTGATGCTATGTTTAGGGAAATTTCAAATGGATCGTCATGAGAAGGATGGCTCTGCAGTGACTTTGTCATAGCTTCTATCACATTCTGTGAAATAGGGCGTCATCATGGAGGGGCGCAGCGTTCACTGGCCTCGGCTTCTTTCACTGTTGTCCGCTGATGACAACTGGAATCACTCATGGTGTTTGAGTCAGGGAGAAGTGACAGCAGCTTCTATCACCACCGCCACACTTCAGAGCCACCTTCAGGTACACGGGATGCAGTGATGAGTCGGAGACGGGGCAAGCTTTAACTATAAATTTATAAGGGGAGTTTTTGTAAACTGGTTTTCCATGCAGGGAAACTGTACACAACCACTATATAGAAAACTGACGAATACTCGGGGAAAGTCAGGGCCTATTGGGCCGCGATATGGCCGTCCAATGCCCTCAGGTAATAACAACGATAGCAGAGTGTCACTTAGCTTCTCAGACGTTCTGTGGAGTTGAGATCCAGTTGTCGTTCGGCTGTTGTCGCAGCCACTGGGCCCAGCCGAAGAGAAGCAGACACAAGCCTCGAGCGTTCCCAAGCTCAGGCGCAGATGGGACGCCCTGGAGAAATCCTCCGGCGTAGAGTTCGCCCCTCCAAGAGGCGGGATCATGGCAGCTGACGGGTAGGCCGGATGGGAGCGGGACCCTAGCGATCACAGATGTGACACAGGCCGCAGTCGCGGGCTCAGGTGAGACAGTGGCGGTCGCGGCTGTGGGTGAGCAGGCCGCAACTGCGGGCTCGAGTGTGGCAGTGACGGCCACAGCTGACAGAACTCTCCTGCCTCTACCATCCTTGTCCGCGAGGTACCGCTTTTTTCTACGCAGTGTCTGCGTCCTGTCTCTCCTGCGTCTCTCTCGCTCTGCGTCCAGTCGTCCCGCCCCCTCTTCTTCTAGAAACATCTCTCTGGAATCCTGCCCTTTCTTCCCCGGGAACCGTTCCCCTGGGAACCTAAATGACAGCCCCCTTGGTTATGGCCTGGGCACATAGCAGGGGCTCCCTCCCCTACATCTATGCCTCTTTCACTGAAATGTGACGTCATTAGGGGGCAGTGACAGGAGCAGTATAAATGACCACAGTGCCGCCCCACAGGTTCCTTCACTGATATCAGACATCATCCCGGGAATGGTGATAAAAGCAGGGTAACAGACAGCAGCGCCACTCCATAGCTTCTGAAAGAGTATAATTCACCGCACACATAAAAAGAAGAGATAATGTTGATGCCAAGAAGTGATATTTATTACAGTTCTCCACTTTCAAACTTGTAGTGCCACATACAAAATAGAAATAAAGGGATTGAATACCCATACATTAATACCCATACATAGATTAATACCCAACATTTCGATACTCCCGTATCTTAATCATGGGGTACTTAGTAGTGGGTATATTTAGACTGAGGCACTAGATGAAGACAGAATTAAATGCCCCTTTATGCGGTTCCAGGTACTGTCACTATGTCTAATGTAGTAGGGGCAGGAGGCGTTATAAGTCAAAAAAGCAGAGTTGCTGTGAGTGGGGTAAACAGAAAGGCGACGCACCAGCGTCTTGCCACGGCTGCAGACTGCGGACCTTCTTCCAAAAAGAAATTGGCTTCTCCAAATGTGCTTTTGCATGCCTCAGTCTAAATATACCCACTACTAAGTACCCCATGATTAAGATACGGGAGTATCGAAATGTTGGGTATTAATCTATGTATGAGTATTAATGTATGGGTATTCAATCCCTTTATTTCTATTTTGTATGTGACACTACAAGTTTGAGGCTATGTGCACACGTTGCGGAATTGCAATGGAAATTTCCACGGCAATTCCGCACCTCCCTGCCGCAGGAAATACGCATATTATAGGTATGCGTATTCCCGCTAAAAACTAGCGTTTTGCAAGCGTAATTAGCTTGCAGAATGCTAGCGTTTTTCAAGCGATCTGACAGATTGGTCACACGAGTCAAACAAGTGTTTGACAAGTGTGACCAACTTTTTACTATTGATGCCGTCTATGTCGCATCAATAGTAAAAAGATCTAATGTAAAAATAATTAAAAAAATAATAAATAATGATATTCTCACCTTCCAGCACCCCCCGCAGCTTTCCCGCCTCAGCGACGCTCCCGGCCATTCCCGTTCCCAGGCGTCCTTTGCGACAATCACCCCGATGACGTAGCGGTCTCGCGAGACCGCTACGTCATCTGGGGTGATCTCGCAAAGGACTCCTGGGAACGGGATTGGCCGGGAGCGTCGCTGAGAGGCGGGAAAGCTGCGTGGGACGCCGGAAGGTGAGAATATCGTTATTTTTTATTTTAATTATTGTTTTTACATGGATATGGTACCCAGGGCCTGGAGGAGAGTCTCCTTTCCTCCAGAGCCTGGGTACCATCCGCACATGAACCGCTTACTTTCCGCATGGTGGGCACAGCCACATGCGGAAAGTAATCGGTTCAATGCATTCCTGTTATGTTTCGGTAGCTGAGGAGTGCAGGCAAAAAAGGCAATACACCAGAGCAATTGGAATCTATGAGATTGCAGTACCCTGACTAACCACAACAACTAGAGGCAGCCGTGGAGCGTTCCTACGTTGGTCCTAGACGCCTCGTCACAGAATGAGAAACTAACTACACCTAAAGATAGAAATAGGAAAGCTATCTGCCCCGGAGCAGAACCCCAAAGATAATAGAAAGCCCCCAAACATGTAATGGCGGTTAGACAAGAAGAAATACAGACACAGACAGAAAATAGTATGAGCAAACGTTGGGGCCCAAACTAACTAAATAGAAAAGGATAGGAAGGGTACTTACTGCAATCCCAGAAAACCCTGAAAAGCACCAACTCTACTAATTTCAAAAACACCTGAGATCACACGACCTCTCCCACCTAAATTAGTTCTCTGGTGTAACAAAATCAAAACAGCAGCCACTGAAAAAACTGGAAAAAGCAAAGGTACAAACATCAGTGGCTGAACTAAACTGAGAGGGCAAAAGCCCCCGGAGGGGACCCTGAAGGCCCCCACAGAAGTGCAGGACAAAATGCAAAAATCAAGCACAAAAACAAAAAGAAGAAAATGTCTTATCTGTTAGCAGGAGATGCAGACACGACACAGCAGGCTACAAAGGAAACAGGAATCAAGGATTCAGACCAGAACAATTGATCACCGGCAACCCTGATGGGAAGGTGACTCCCTTATATAAGACCAGTCAGTAACACCTGATTCCCAATCCTCACAATCTTCACTGGACAGACCAGCACCGCTTGTAACCACCAGAGGGAGCCTCTGCTCAGAACTCATCCCAAGCCCACTCACAACAGTACCCCCCCTTGAGGAGGGGTCACCGAACCCTCATTTGAGCAACCAGGTCGGTCAGGATGAGTTCTATGGTACGCACGGATGAGTCTCCTAGCATGGATGTCCGAAGCAAACACCCAAGAATTGTCTTCCTGACCATAACCTCTCCACTTAACCAAATACTGGAGTTTCCGTCTAGAAAAACGAGAATCTAATATTTTCTCAACCACATACTCCAGATTGCCCTCAACCAAAACAGGGTCAGGAGGCACAGCAGCAGGAACCACTGCCTCAACAAACCTCTTCAACAAGGACTTGTGGAACACGTTATGGATCTTAAATGTCCCTGGAAGAACCAAACGAAAAGAAACAGGATTAAGAATCTCTATGATCTTATAAGGTCCAATGAACCTAGGCTTAAATTTAGGAGATGCTACTCTCATAGGAATATTTTTTGAGGACAACTAGACCAAGTCACCTACTTTAAACCGAGGACCATCAGTCCTATGCCGGTTAGCAAACCGCTGGGCCCTCTCCTGAGAGAGGGACAACCTCTCCACTACCTGGTCCCAAATCTGTTGCATACGCTCCACAACAGAGTCAACACCTGGACAGACAGAAGCCTCCGTCTGTCCTGAAGAAAATCGAGGGTGAAACCCAGAATTACAGAAAAACGGAGACATCAAAGTGGCAGAGTTAGCCCTATTATTAAGAGCAAACTCAGCCAAAGGCAAAAAAGAGACCCAGTCATCCTGATCAGCAGACACAAAGCATCTTAGATAAGTCTCCAATGTCTGGTATGTTCTCTCAGTTTGACCATTGGTCTGAGGATGAAATGCCGAGGAGAAAGACAATTGAACACCCAGTTTAGAACAAAAAGTCCTCCAAAATCTGGAAACAAACTGGACTCCTCTGTCAGACACTATGTTCTCAGGAATGCCGTGTAAACGAACCACGTGCTGAAGGAACAACGGCACCAATTCAGAGGAGGAAGGCAACTTAGGTAATGGCACAAGATGTATCATCTAAAAAACCTATCACAAATCACCCAGATGGCGGTCATTCTCTGAGAAACAGGAAGGTCGGAAATGAAATCCATAGAGATATGGGTCCATGGTCTCTTGGGCACAGGCAATGGCATCAACAAATCACTAGAGCGAGAGCAAGGCTTGGAGCGAGAGCAAGTCCCGCAGGACTGCACAAATTCCCTGACATCACGAGACAAGGTAGGCCACCAAAAGGACCGACTAACCAAGTCCCTGGTACCAAAAATTCCGGGATGCCCAGCCAACGCGGAACAATGAATCTCAGACATAACACTCTCTTTTTCCACTGGTCCGGGACAAACAATTTTCCAACAGGGCAGCGCTCGGGCCTATCCTCCTGACACCCCTCCAGAGCAAGTCTCAAATTAGGTGAGATGGCAGAAAGAACTACACCCTCTTTCAAAATAACAGAAGGATCAGATAACTCAGGAGAGTCCGCAAGGAAGCTCCTCGAGAGGGCATCCGCCTTAACATTCTTAGTGCCAGGAAGAAAGGAAACCACAAAATTAAAACGTGTGAAAAACAAGGCCCACCTGGCCTGTCTAGGATTGAGTCGCTTGGCAGATTCCAGATAAACCAGATTCTTATGATCAGTAAGGACCACCACCTGATGTTTGGCTCCCTCCAGCCAATGTCTCCACTCTTCAAAAGCCCACTTCATGGCCAATAACTCCCGATTACCCACGTCATAATTACGTTCAGTAGGAGAAAATTTTCGAGAGAAAAAGGCACAAGGGTTACTTTTAGAGGTCTCTGGATCTTTTTGGGACAAAACGGCACCTGCCCCAATTTCAGAGGCATCAACCTCCACCTGAAATGGCAGAGAAACATCAGGCTGCCGTAGAACAGGAGCAGAAGTGAATCTCTGCTTAAGTTCCTGAAATGCAGAGACTGCCTCAGGAGGCCAATTCACCACATCAGAACCCTTTTTGGTCAAATCAGTTGATGGTTTAACAATAACCGAGAAATTACCAATAAATTTACGATAAAAATTGGCAAAACCCAAAAATCTTTGAAGAGCCTTTAATGAAGTAGGTTGGACCCAATCACAGATGGCCTGAACCTTGACCGGGTCCATTTCAATAACAGATGGGGACAAAATGAATCCCATAAATGAGATCCTCTGTACGCCAAAAAGACACTTTGATCCCTTCACATACAGAGCATTGTCTCTCAAAATCTGGAATACAGTTCGAACATGTTTCACATGAGAGTCCCAGTCATTAGAAAAAATCAAGATATCATCCAAATAAACAATCAGAAATTTATCCACAAAATCCCTGAAAATGTCATTCATGAAGGACTGGAAGACAGAAGGAGCATTAGTGAGCCCAAAGGGCATCACAAGGTACTCAAAATGCCCCTCCAGGGTATTGAATGCCGTCTTCCATTCATGCCCGTGCTTAATGCGAATAAGGTTATATGCCCCCCTGAGGTCAAGCTTGGTAAACCAAGTAGCGTTTTTCACCCTGGAAAACAGGTCAGAAATCAAGGGTAACGGGTATTGATATTTCACAGTAATATTGTTCAAAAGACGATAATCAATACACGGCCTTAATGAACCATCCTTTTTGGCCACAAAGAAAAAACCGGCACCCAAGGGTGAAGAGGATGGTTTGATATGACCCTTCTCCAATGACTCCTTGATATAAGACCGCATAGCGTCATGTTCAGGTACAGACAAGTTAAAAAGGCGACCTTTAGGGAATTTACTACCAGGCACTAATTCAATAGCGCAGTCATAGCTCCTATGGGGAGGCAAGGATGCAGATTTACTTTCGCTAAATACTTCAGAAAAATCAATCAAAAAGTCAGGAACATCCTGAGCCTGGGGGAGGCAGAAAAAACAGGAGTGTTGGTATTAACACATTGGCAGCCCCAACTGGTTACAGACACAGATTTCCAATCCAAAACAGGATTATGAGACTGTAACCAAGGGAAACCCAGTACGATAATATCATGCAGATTATACAGAACCAAAAATTTGCAGCACTCTTGATGATCAGGTTCAACCCTCATTATCACCTGAGTAGAGAACTGAGGTTTATTCTCAGCCAAAGGGGTAGAATCGATCCCCAGTAGGGGAATAGACTTCTGTAGGGGTATCAAGGGAAACCCACAACGTTTAGCAAAATCATAATCCATCAGGTTAATAGCTGCTCCAGAATCAACGAAAGCCTGAGCAAAAATGAGGACAGAGAGCATATCAGAGTGACAGTTAATAAAAACTTAGTCTGAACACTACCCAAGACAACTGAGCGTGCAAAACGTCTTCCCCGCTTAGGGCAGACTGAAATAGCATGAGAGGCATCACCACAGTAGAAACATAACCCATTGCGCTTTCGAAACTCATGACGCTGTGCCCCAGACACCACTCTATCACACTGCATGGATTCAGAAGCAGGTTCACAAGGCAACACTATTCCACGCATACTTCTCCGCTCACGCAAACGTCTGTCAATTTGAATTGCTAATGACATAGAATCATTGAGACCAGAGGGGACAGGGAATCCCACCATAACATCCTTTACATTATCTGACAGACCCTTCCGAAAAAGGGCCGCCAAAGCGTCGTCATTCCACTTGGTCAGGACTGCCCACCTACGGAATCTCTGACAGTATAACTCAGCGTCATCAAGCCCCTGATTTAATGCCAACAAGGCTTTTTCAGCTTGATCAGTGACATTAGGCTCATCGTACAATAACCCCAAAGCCTGAAAAAATGCATCAACATCACTCAAAACAGGAATGTCAGGGAAAAAGCCCAATCCTGAGGATCGCCGCGCAGGAGAGAGATGACAATTTGAACCTGCTGCGCTGCGTTCCCTGAGGACTTAGATTTTAAGGCAAAAAACAATTTACAATTATTTTTGAAATTCTGAAAGTTAGCTCGATCCCCTAAAAACAAATCTGGCATGGGAATCCTAGGTTCCACAACAAGCAACCTAGCAAGATATGCAGCAATACTCTGAACCTCAGTGGCAAGCTGATCCACACGGCCAGACAACTGTGCAAACTCCATTGAGAGAAAAAATCCTCCCCAGCACCCAGAGATACAGAGGGAAAAAAAAAATGCAACAAACAGAAAAATATCTCTGACAACTCTGACAACCGTTTTTTCTTTCACAAATTTTTTCCCTTCTGTGAGTACCATACAATTTTAAATTTTAGGCCGGTGATACTGTTATGTTTCGGTAGCTGAGGAGTGCAGGCAAAAAAGGCAATACACCAGAGCAGTTGGAATCTATGAGATTGCAGTACCCTGACTAACCACAACAACTAGAGGCAGCCGTGGAGCGTTCCTACGTTGGTCCTAGACGCCTCGTCACAGAATGAGAAACTAACTACACCTAAAGATAGAAATAGGAAAGCTATCTGCCCCGGAGCAGAACCCCAAAGATAATAGAAAGCCCCCAAACATGTAATGGCGGTTAGACAAGAAGAAATACAGACACAGACAGAAAATAGTATGAGCAAACGTTGGGGCCCAAACTAACTAAATAGAAAAGGATAGGAAGGGCACTTACTGCAGTCCCAGAAAACCCTGAAAAGCACCAACTCTACTAATTTCAAAAACACCTGAGATCACACGACCTCTACCACCTAAATTAGTTCTCTGGTGTAACAAAATCAAAACAGCAGCCACTGAAAAAACTGGAAAAAGCAAAGGTACAAACATCAGTGGCTGAACTAAACTGAGAGGGCAAAAGCCCCCGGAGGGGACCCTGAAGGCCCCCACAGAAGTGCAGGACAAAATGCAAAAATCAAGCACAAAAACAAAAAGAAGAAAATGTCTTATCTGTTAGCAGGAGATGCAGACACGACACAGCAGGCTACAAAGGAAACAGGAATCAAGGATTCAGACCAGAACAATTGATCACCGGCAACCCTGATGGGAAGGTGACTCCCTTATATAAGACCAGTCAGTAACACCTGATTCCCAATCCTCACAATCTTCACAATCTTCACTGGACAGACCAGCACCGCTTGTAACCACCAGAGGGAGCCTCTGCTCAGAACTCATCCCAAGCCCACTCACAACACATTCCTATGGCGGCGGAATTGCTGCGGTTCCGCAAAAAAGAATGAGCATGCTGCGGATTCTTTCGCTATGCGATTCCGCTGCGGAAAAAACCCGCAGCATGTGCACAGCATTGCGGAATTCCATAGGCCTTAATGAGTTGTATTGTGTAAGCAGTTTTGCCGCGGCAAAACCGCTAGGAATCCGTAACGTGTGCACAGGCCCTGAAAGTGGAGAACTGTAATAAATATCACTTCTTGGCATCAACATTATCTCTTCTTTTTATGTGTGCGGTGAATTATACTCTTTCAATTGTTGTGGAACCTTCACAGGTCCATTTTTACCAGCACCCCTGAGCTCTTCTATCTGACCCGTGTGCACACCCATTCCTTTACCACTCCATAGCTTCTGTCACTGCCCTGAAATGAATGTCTTCAGGGGCAGCACTACTGTCATTCACCCTGCTTCTAACAGCCCCTCGAAATGATGTCTCAGTTTTGTTTTGGTAAAAGAGGCCAATGGGGCAAAACCTGTTTGCCGATGGGCACAGAAGCTGCAGGAGTGCGGTGTGGGAAGGAATGTGGCTGCAGTGAAAGAAGCTGTGGTAAATGATGACAGTGCCACCCCATGATAATGTCCTGTTTCAAGGGGGTGATATAATTTGAGGGGAAGTTAACACTGCGACATCCTACTGATTACGTCCCATTTGAGAATCCCCTCAAACATAACATTAAAGGAAATGAACTAAAAAAACAGGAATTAGCTGAATAGCGATTATAGTAGGGAATTTCCAAAAAAAGCAAATTACAAAAGTGGTTAAAAAGGAATATTTATACAAGGCACTTTATGTATCAGGCATCCTCTTTAAAGGGAACTTGTCAGCAGGATTGTGCTGAGTAACCTACACACACTGTCAGGTCGGCACCATTATACTGATTAAAATGATACCTGATGTTGAAATCCGTCTTTTGACTCTTGTTTAATCTTTATTTGCAGTTTTGAGCTAATGATATGCTTGTGATCCGTGGCGGCCTGTGGGGGGGGTCTTCATGTGGTGCTCTGATTCGGTATTCATAATGAAGACTGCTGATAGGCAGCTGCTTAGAAGAACTTGTGACTGCTGTTTTTTTGGGACAAGGTTAGAGGAGACTGAGTTTTTAGAAAGCTGGGAAATTTGCATCACCTGGCTTTTCCTAACGGTGATAGTGAACAAGCCATTACCCTAATAGGCAAATTAAGATCTGAAAGTTAAAGTTATCTGAGCACACAAATCTACAAGGGTGCCAAAACTTTTGCATCAGCTAATTTTCCTTATTGTAACTTTTAACATTTAAGACATGACTATATATATATATATATTGTTGTCTAAAATACAAAGTAAATGTGTCATCTTTAACATTAGGCCTTTTAGAGATCATTTCATCATTAACTTTCCTAACTATTCAAAATAACAGGAATTTTGACAGGGGCTGCCTTACATGCCACTGTATATACCAGGAGCACATATATACCAGGGCCGAGGTCTTATATATAGAATGGGGCACATATATATCAGGATTGAGGACATATACTAGGATGGGCCCATGTTTGAGGATATATATATACCAGGAAGGAGCCCAAGATGTCGACATTACTACATAATGTGGGAGGGGGGAAACTCCTATGTCCTAATAGGATTTAGAAAACTACAAGGGCCCTTACATCTGACCAACATGTGGGGATAAAATTTTGCATGGGGGCCCATCGGACTCTAGTTACGCCACTGCTTCACAGGTTGCTTTTAAGTGCCCAGTGTCAACAATAGTAGTTTAAAACTTGAACGCAATTACACATTATTCATATTTTTAGATCATAGGATATTGTATACAATTTGAAATACAAAGAGATCTAAAAAGAATTTGATAGGCCAGGTGCCTAGGCATACAGTTATATGAAAAAGTTTGGGCACCCCTATTAATCTTAAGCTTAATGTTTTATAAAAATTGGTGTTTTTGCAGCAGCTATTTCAGTTTGATATATCTAATAACTATTGGACACAGTAATGTTTCTGCCTTGAAATGAGGTTTATTGTACTAACAGAAAATGTGCAATCTGCATCCAAACAAAATTTGACAGGTGCATAAGTATGGGCACCTCACCAGAAAAGTGACATTAATATTTAGTAGATCCTCCTTTTGCAAAATAACAGCCTCTAGTCGCTTCCTGTAGCTTTTAATGAGTTCCTGGATGAAGGTATTTTTGACCATTCCTCTTTACAAAACAATTCCAGTTCAGTTAAGTTTGATGGTCGCCGAGCATGGACAGTCCTCTTCAAATGATCCCACAGATGTTCAATGATATTCAGGTCTGGGGACTGGGATGGCCATTCCAGAACATTGTAATTGTTCCTCTGCATCTGAGTAGATTTGGAGCGGTGTTTTGGATCATTGTCTTGCTGAAAGATCCATCTCCTGCGTAACTTCAACTTTGTCACTGATTCTTGAACATTATTGTCAAGAATCTGCTGATACTGAGTGGAATCCATGCGTCCCTCAACTTTAACAAGATTCCCGGTGCCGGCATTGGCCACACAGCCCCAAAGCATGATGGAACCTCCACCAAATTTTACTGTGGGTAGCAAGTGTTTTTCTTGGAATGCTGTGTTTTTTGACGCCATGCATAACGCCTTTTTGTATGACCAAACAACTCAATCTTGGTTTCATCAGCCCACAGGATCTTCTTCCAAAAAGAAATTGGCTTCTCCAAATGTGCTTTTGCATACCTCAGCCGACTCTGTTTGTGGCGTGCTTGCAGAAACGGCTTCTTTCACATCACTCTCCCATACAGCTTCTCCTTGTGCAAAGTGCGTTGTATAGTTGACCGATGCACAGTGACACCATCTGCAGCAAGTTGATGCTGCAGCTCTTTGGAGGTGGTCTGAGGATTGACCTTCACTGATCTCACCATTCTTCTTCTCTGCCTTTCTGATGTTTTTCTTGGCCTGCCACTTCTAGCCTTAACAAGAACTGTCCCTGTGTTCTTCCATTTCCTTACTATGTTCCTCACAGTGGAAACTGACAGGTTAAGTCTCTGAGACAGCTTTTTGTATCCTTCCCCTGAACAACTATGTTAAATAATCTTTGTTTTCAGATCATTTGACAGTTGTTTTGAGGAACCCATGATGCCACTCTTCAGAGGAGATTCAAACAGGAGAACAACTTGCAAGTGGCCACTTTAAGTAGCTTTTCTCATGATTGCATACACCTGGCTATGAAGTTCAAAGCTCAATGAGGTTACAAAACCAAAAAAAAAAGCTTTAGTAAGTCAGTAAAAAGTAGGTAGGAGTATTTAAAACAAGAAAATGATAAGGGTGCTCATACTTATGCACCTGTCAAATTTTGTTTGAATGCAGATTGCACATGTTCTGCTAGTACAATAAACCTCATTTCAAGGCAGAAACATTACTGTGTCCAATAGTTATTAGATATATCAAACTGAAATAGCTGTTGCAAAAACACCAATTTTTATAAAACATTAAGCTTAAGATTAATAGGGGTGCCCAAACTTTTTCATATAACTGTATTCTGCATTATACAAAAGCAGTTTGGGCTAGTTCATTCAAGTTTGCATTAAAACCAAGCCAAGAAGAAATATATGCAATTATCTAATTGTCGTTTCTGCTCATCGGCAAAGGAAGGGTTATGAAGCTGATTGGATAAATTAAGGTTTTTAAAATATTAGTAAGCAGTAGAGAGAATCCTCTACAGGATTGAGCTTCTATACGCCAGAAACGTCGCAGGTTTTAATTCTGCTTCCTTACATAGTTGTTCTTCAATGGACATTCAATAAAGATTACTTTTACCCAGATGAATGTGCCATCTACTCCTCCTAGATTTTTCAAAGGTTTTATGGACTGATGAGATGAGAGTGACAGCAGGTGACTGTTCTCGTGGCTGGATTACAAATTAGCACAGAATTCCAATTTTCTCATCTGCTCCTCCTGTCACAGGAGTCAGGTTGACTTTTAAACGTGTTGACAATTAAACCACTTACATCCGATCGTTCCTTGGATCCAGTTGTGTCAATCCAGCAGCGCAGGACTTCTCCACCCCTCTTTGGTAGTCCTTGCAATTGTCTGTGGTTGCTGCAGCGGCTGGCAATTATACACTAATAGTGGTTGTGTCACACACAACCCTACCAGATGAGCATTGCATATGGTTACCTATTCTTCATACCTAGGATAAATCCCAATTGCTCTTTACGTCTTTTTTACTGTTAGTATTCCACTTGGACTCAGACGCTAGCAAGGTGGAGGTGGGGTACTTCTGTGGCCTGGTATTATTGAAGAAGGGAGCTACAGGTGCATCTCACAAAATTAGAATATCATCAAAAAGTTTATTTACTTCAGTTCTTCAATACAAAAAGTGAAACTCATATATTATATAGTCATTACAAACAGAGTGATCTATTTCAAGTGTTTATTTTTGTTAATGTTGATGATTACGGCTTACAGCCAATAAAAACCCAAAAGACATTCTCAGTAAATTAGAATACTTTATAACACCAGCTTAAAAAAATTATTTTAAGATCTGAAATGTTGGCCTACTGAAATGTATGTTCAGTAAATACACTCAATATTTGGTCGAGGCTCTTTTTGCATCAATTACTGCATCAATGCGGCGTGGCATGGAGGCGATCAGCCTGTGGCACTGCTGAGGTGTTATGGAAGCCCAGGTTGCTTTGATGGTGTCTCTCATGTTCCTCTTGACAATACCCCTTAGGCCGGGGTCACACTGGCGACAAAATCGGACGACTGCAATGCGATGAAATATCGCATTGCAGTCGGACCAATGTTAATCTATGGAGCAGCTCCCAGTATCAGATTTTTTGTGGTCCGTTTTAAACGTGCGAGTGCAATTGTCACCGATTGTGGGTCGACTATCGCCAATGCAAGTCTATGGGTGCGATGAAAAATCGGATTACAAACGGACCGCACGTGTGAGTTGCGATTAAATCGCATCGGTGTCCTTTAGAAAAGCCGGCAATTCATCCCCTGGCTATACTGTAAAATCACACTGACAGGATTAATAAAGAATAGAAACAATACATATACACACATAGAATATATATATATATATATATATATATATATGTCATTGTGACATATATATATACATATATTTATAGTTCATACACTTCTACATACTGTAATAGCCGCTAATTCAATTACCGGCTTTGGTGAAATTACAGACCTGACATGAAATGACACATGGTTTACATACAGTTAACCATGTCATTTCATGTAGTTTGAAATATGGTTTTAAGTTACAATTACATGAGTGTATGTGTGCAAAATTGCAGACATGTAGGGGTTAATTAAAGGTGTAAATTCGTTGAAAAAAATTGCGTGGGCTCCCGTGCTATTTTCTGAACCAGACAGACAAAGCCAGCGAGTGGGGGCAGATAATAATAGCCTAGGGAGGGTGCATTTATTTTGTGCCCCCCTGGCTACTAACATCTGCCCCAGACACCCCAGAAAAGGCAAATCTATAATTAGATTCGCCCTTTCTGGCACTTTGCCGGTCTATTCCCATTGCCCTGTAGTGGTGGCGAATGGGTTCATAAAGGGTTAAAGTCACCTTCCTATTGAAAGGTGACTTTAAGCCAGGTTAATAATTGAGAGCTGTCAATTTGACAACTATCAATTATTAATCCTATTGTATGAAATGGTTAAAAAATATACACACACATTAATGAAAAATCATTTTAATGAAATAAATAGACAGTTTTTGACCATCTTTTATTGTACAGTTAATCCTCGATTCCCTTGTTCTCCTGAAATAAAAATAAAATAATAAAACAACATTATTCTTACCAATCCGACGCACAGTCAGGTCCATCAGAAAGGGTTAACTAGCTTTCGGCCAAGCAGTGCAGCTAATGCTTGCCGCTGAGCTGAAAGCTCCTGAATGAATGACTTCCTCTCCCAGCGACAGGAGTTTAAAGTGATTACTGTGTGAAGCTTAATTGATTGCTTACAACAGAAATCAGTTCACTTCAGGTCAGCCGGGGACACCGCACAGGATCAGTGACGTCAGAGGGAGTCCCCGCTGACCTGAAGTGAACTGATTTCTGTGGGAAGCTATCAATTAAGCTTCACACAGTAATCACTTTCTCTCCTGTCGCCGGGAGAGGAAGTCATTCATTCAGGAGCTTTCAGCTTAGCAGGCAGCATTAGCTGCACTGCTTGGCTGAAAGCTAGTTAACCCTTTGTGAAGGATTACAGCGTGGGACGTGACAGAGCGGCAGATAGGTAAATATAATGTTGTTTTATTATTTTTTCTTTATTATAGGAGATCAAGGGCTTCGCAAGGATTAAGAGTTAAATAAAAGATGGTCAAAAAATGTGTTTTTTTTCATTAAAATTATTTATTCTTAATGTGTGTGTGTGTGTGTTTTTATTTACTTCAATAGGATTAATAATTGATAGTTGTCTAATTGACAGCTCTCAATTATTAACCTGGCAATAGCAAGGTGGCTTTAACCCATTATTAACCCATTCGCCACTGCTACAGGGCAATGGGAATAGACCGGGAAAGTGCCAGAAAGGGCACATCTAATTATATATTTGTCTTTTCTGGGGTGGCTGGGGGCAGATGTTAGTAGCCGGGGGGGCACAAAATAAATGCACCCTCCCTAGGCTATAATTATCTGCCCCCACTCGCTGGCTTTGTCTGTCTGGTTGAGAAAATACAGCAGGAGCTGTTATGAATGTGCTAGAGATGGTTTCTGAGCAGAGGCTCCCTCTGGTGGTTACAGACAGTACTGAACCTTCCAGTGAGGAATGGCAATCTGGGATCACTGACTGGACTGATATAAGGGAGGTTCTTGTCAATTGTTCTTGTCTCAATTGTTGTTACTGGTTCATTTGGAAGTTCTTGTCAATTGTTCTTGTCTCAATTGTTGTTACTGGTTCATTTGGAAGTTTGCTGGTGTCTTGCTTGCATCTTCTACTTTCAGATAAGATATTTTCTGCTTTTATTTTTATGCTTGCTTTTTGCATTGTTTTCTGCACTTTTCTGGAGGTCAGCCGGGTCCCCTCCTGGGGCCTGTGCTCCTCTCAGTTTATCTGTAGCCACTGTTATTTGTTCATTTGCTTTTTCCTGTTTCTTCCGTGGCTGCGGCTTAGATTTTTTACACCAGAGATCTGATTTAGGTGGTGGAGATCGTGTGATCTCAGGTGTTTTTGCAATCAGAAGAGTTGGTATTTTTTAGGGTTTTTTGTTGGATTGCAGTCAGAATTCTTTCCTGTACTTTTCTGTCTAGACAGATTGGGCCCCAGCGTTTGATCATTCTATTTTCTGTCTGTGTCCGTTGTTATGAATGTTTTAGAAATTAATTCTGAGTAGAAGCTCCCTCTGGTGGTTACAAACAGTACTGAACCATTCAATGAGGATTGGCAATCAGGAATTACAGACTGGCTGGATATAAGGGAGGTTTCCCCCCATCATGGTTGCCGGTGATCAATTGTTCTTGTCTCAACGTTGTTTCCTGGTTCACTTGGAAGCTTGCTGAGTCTTGCCTCTTCTCCTGCTCTCAGATAAGATATTTTCTGTTTTTTTGTTTTTGTGCTTGCCATTTGCATTTTTCTCTGCATTTCTGTGAGGTTGGCCAGGTTCCCTCCCCGGGGGGCTTGGGCTCCTCTCGGTTCCTCTGGAGCCACTGTTGTTTGTTCATTTGCCTTTTCCAGTTTTTTCTGTGGCTGCGGCTTAGTTTTGTTACACCAGAGAACTAATTTAGGTGGTAGAGGTCGTGTGATCTCAGGTGTTTTTGCAATTAGTAGCGTTGGCTTTTTTTAGGGTCTTTTTGGAATTGCAGTAAGTATCCTTCCTATCCTTTTCTGTCTAGGCAGATTGGGCCCCATCGTTTGCTCATACTATTTTCTGTCTGTGTCTGTATTTCCTCTTGTCTAACCGCCATTACATGTTTGGGGGCTTCCTATGTTCTTTGGGGATCTGCTCCGGGGCAGATAGCTTTCCTCTTTCTATCTTTAGGTGTAGTTAGCCTCTCAGGCTGTGACGAGGCGTCTAGGACCAACGTAGGAACGCTCTACGGCTGCCGTTAGTTGTGGTGGTTAGTCAGGGTACTACAATCCAGTAGATTCCAACCTCTCTGGTGTATTGCCGTTTTTGCTTGCTCTCCTCAGCTACCAAAACATAACAGTCGTGCTTTCTTCTTGTCTAACCGCCATTACAAGTTTGGGGGCTTCCTATTTTCTTTGGGAATCTGCTCCGGGGCAGATAGCTTTCCTCTCTCTGCCTTTAGGTGTAGTTATCACTCAGGCTGTGACGAGACGTCTAGGATCAACGTAGGAACGCTCCACGGCTACCTCTAGTTGTGTGGTTAGTTCAGGTTACTGCAATCCAATAGGTTCCAGTCTCTCTGGTGTATTGCCGTTTTTGCTTTTTCTCCTCAGCTACCTAAACATAACAGTATCACCGGCCTAACTGAAAATTATATGGTACTCACAGAAGGGAAAAATAGTTTGGAAAGAAAAAAAAGTTGTCAGAGTTGTCAGAGATTTTTTTTTCTGTTTGTTGCATTTTTTCCCTCTTTTTCTCTGGGTGCTGAGGAGGATTTTTTTTCTCTCTCAATGGAGTTTGCACAGTTGTCTGGCCGTGTGGATCAGCTTGCCACTGAGGTTCGGAGTATTGCTACCTATCTTGCTAGGTTGCTGGTTGTGGAACCTAGGATTCCCATGCCAGATTTGTTTTTGGGGGATCAGGCTAAATTTCTGAATTTCAAAATGAAAATTGCAAATGGAGATACTGATTTGGATTTTATCCTAAGTCATATTACAAGACTCGTTAAAGGGTTGATTGTGACTTGTAGGATCGCTACTTCCAATAGGTGGCACTATAGACTACAAGTCCTCTTTTTTTGAAGAGGCAATTTGCATATTGAATTTCAAAAATAACTGTAAGTTGTTTTTTGCCTTAAACTAAGTCTCGGGGCAGCCGCAGTCAATTGTCAACTCTCTCCTGTGCGGCGACCCTCAGGATTGGGATTTTTCCCTGACACCTGGGGATCCTGTTTTGAATGATGTTGATGTATTTTTTCAGGCTCTGGGGTTATTGTACGATGAACCTAATGTCACTGATCAAGCTGAAAAGATCTTGTTGGCATTAAATCAGGGTCTTGAAGACGCTGAGTTGTACTGTCAGAAATTCCAAAAGTGGGCAGTCCTGACCAAATGGAATGATGATGCTTTGGCAGCCCTTTTTCGGAAGGGGCTGTCAGAGAATGTAAAGAATGTTATGGTGGGATTCCCTGTTCCCTCTGGTCTCAATGATTCTATGTCATTGGCTATTCAAATTGACAGACGTTTGCGTGAGCGCAGAGGTATGCATCAGATGGTGTTGCCTTGTGAGCCAGCTCCTGGGCCCATGCAGTGTGATGGAGTGATTTCTGGGGCACAGCGTCATGAGTTTCGAAAACGCAATGGGTTATGTTTCTACTGTGGTGACGCCTCTCATGCTATTTCCGTCTGCCATAAGCGGGGAAGACGTTTTGCACGCTCAGTTGTCTTGGGTAGTGTTCAGACTAAATTTCTGTTGACTGTTACCCTGATTTGCTCCCTGTCCACATTTTCTGCTCAGGCTTTTGTTGATTCAGGAGCAGCTATTAACCTGATGGATTTTGACTTTGTCAAACGTTGTGGGTTTCTCATGATACTCCTGCGGAAGTCTATTCCCCTACTGGGCACTGATTCTACCCATTTGGCGGAGAATAAACCCCAGTTTTCTATTCAGGTGATAATGAGGGTTGAACCAGATCATCAGGAGAGTTGCAAATTTCTGGTGCTGCATAATCTGCATGACATTATTGTACTAGGTTTCCCTTGGTTACAGTCTCATAATCCTGTTTTGGATTGGAAATCTGTGTCTGTGACCAGTTGGGGCTGCCAATGTGTTAATGCTGACACTCCTGTTTTTTCTGCCTCCCCCCAGTCTCAGGATGTTCCTGACTTTTTGACTGATTTTTCGGATGTGTTTAGTGAAAGTAAATCCGCATCCTTGCCCCTCACAGGAGCTATGATTGCGCTATTGAATTAGTGCCTGGTGGTAAATTTCCTAAAGGTCGCCTTTTTAACTTGTCTGTACCTGAACACGATGCTATGCGATCTTATATCAAGGAGTCATTGGAGAAGGGTCATATCAGACCATCCTCTTCACCCTTGGGCGCCGGTTTTTTCTTTGTGGCCAAAAAGGATGGTTCATTGAGGCCGTGTATTGATTATCGTCTCTTGAATAAGATCACTGTGAAGTATCAATATCCGTTACCCTTGATTTTTGACCTGTTTTCCAGAGTGAAAAGTGCTAGTTGGTTTACCAAGCTTGACCTCAGGGGGCGTATAACCTTATTCGCATTAAGCACGGGGTTGAATGGAAGACGGCGTTTAATACCCCAGAGGGGCATTTTGAGTACCTAGTGATGCCCTTTGGGCTCACTAATGCTCCTTCCGTCTTCCAATCCTTCATGAATGATATTTTCAGGGATTTTGTGGATAAATTTCTAATTGTTTATTTGGATGATATCTTGATTTTTTCCAATTACTGGGACTCTCATGTGAAACATGTTCGGACTGTGTTCCAAATTTTGAGAGAGAAAGCACTGTATGTGAAGGGATCAAAGTGTCTTTTTGGCGTACAGAAGGTCTCATTTCTGGGATTCATTTTGTCTCCGTCTGTTATTGAAATGGACCCGGTCAAGGTTCAGCCCATCTGTGATTGGGTCCAACCTACTTCATTAAAGGCTCTTCAGAGATTCTTGGGTTTTGCCAATTTTTATCGTAAATTTATTGGTAATTTCTCCGGTATTGTTAAACCATTGACTGATTTGACCAAAAAGGGTTCTGATGTGGTGAATTGGCCTCCTGAGGCAGTTTCTGCATTTCAGGAACTTAAGCAGAGATTCACTTCTGCTCCTGTTCTACGGCAGCCTGATGTTTCTCTACCGTTTCAGGTGGAGGTTGATGCCTCTGAAATTGGGGCAGGTGCCGTTTTGTCCCAAAGAGATCCAGAGACCTCTAAAAGTAACCCTTGTGCCTTTTTCTCTCAAAAATTTTCTCCAACTGAACGTAATTATGACGTGGGTAATCGGGAGTTATTGGCCATGAAGTGGGCCTTTGAAGAGTGGAGACATTGGCTGGAAGGAGCCAAACATCAGGTGGTGGTCCTCACGGACCATAAGAACCTGGTTTATCTCGAATCAGCCAAGTGACTTAATCCTAGACAGGCCAGGTGGGCCTTGTTTTTCACACGTTTTAATTTTGTGGTTTCTTTTCTTCCTGTCACTAAGAATGTTAAGGCGGGTGCCCTCTCGAGGAGTTTCTTTGCGGACTCTCCTGCTGTTATTTTGAAAGAGGGTGTAGTACTTTCCGCCATCTCGCCCAATTTGAGACTGGCTCTGGAAGGGTGTCAGGAGGATAAACCTGAGCGCTGCCCTATTGGGAAATTGTTTGTCCCAGACCAGTGGAAGAAGAGTGTGATGTCTGAGATTCATTGTTCCGCATTGGCTGGTCATCCCAGGATTTTTGGTACCAGAGACTTGGTGAGTCGGTCCTTTTGGTGGCCTACTTTGTCTCGTGACGTCAGGGAATTTGTGCAGTCCTGTGGGACTTGCTCTCGTTCCAAGCCTTGCTCTCGCTCTAGTGGTTTGTTAATGCCATTACCTGTGCCCAAGAGGCCATGGACCCATATCTCTATGGATTTTATTTCCGACCTCCCTGTTTCTCAGAGAATGACCGTTATCTGGGTATAGGAAAGATGTGTATCTTCGTACCGTGTTAGCCAGTAGATAGAAAAATATTTAGACTTGAGAGTCCTCAGTGGTTGATACCTTTTAATGGCTAACTGAAAAGATGGTAACAAATTGCAAGCTTTCGAGACTACTCCGGTCTCTTCATCAGGCAAAGACTAAAACAAAAACTGAAGAATCACATATATATATATACACAAGAGGACACAGGAATAGTGCAATAGGTAAGACAAGTGACGTGAAGCAGAACTGTCATTATGGCAGAGGAATGAACATAAATATTGGAACAGATCATAGATAAGGAGAGAGTTTTATTACCCTCTGATTGGGGTCTGGTGTTGTGTTTTGATGCCCCTAGAAGGTCAGAGACGCAGATTCCTTAATTGATATAGAATGACATGAATCCATGTGACACGTTCATTCCAGCACTAAGAGTGTCAAAGGTCATCATAAGTTTGTATTCCCAAACCTTTCTATCTTTCTCAGATTTGAAGTTAGATTTTAATACCAGTAATTCCATATCCATTATGCTATGACCGGGCATGCAAAAGTGTTTTGCCACAGGTAAATCCATTCTTTTTTCTCTTATCGTGTGGCGATGAGAATTCATCCTTGTTCTCAGTTTTTGCCCGGTCTCCCCCACATACAGACCCCAGTTGGACATTTAGTACATATAATTAGGTACACCACATTAGATGTGATGCAGCTGAAAGTACCTGGGATCTTGTAGTCCTGATGGGAGTTGGGTATCTTTATCTTGTCCGTGGTCATTATAGATGCACATGTTTTACACTTCTTCTGTTTGCAAGGAAAGGTTCCTGCAGCTGTTGGGGAGGACAGGGATTGATGACACAGTTAGATGCTTTTGTGTCTGGAATGGAGTGGTTGTCAGAGTTGTCAGGTTTTGTTTTGGATCTGTTTGTATAGAGTCCGGAATTGAGACGCAGTCTGTGTAGTTTCTTTTCTTTGTTATGAATCAGAAAGGTCCGTAGTTTGTTGTAGTATTGTTGTAATTTTTGTTCTGTGGTTTCTGGAAGTGTTTTCCTTAGGCTTTCAAATTGCCCTTGGACGTTACTCCTTATGCTGTAGCAGACATGCAAAAGATGGTTCCTAAGTCTCTCAGACGTCCTGTGACAAAGGTTTTTTGCATAATGGGTATTGTAGGTGTGAAGAATTGGGTTTGTAATCCAGAGTCCTTTGGGAATTAAATTCTCCTTTTTGCATTTAGATAAGAAAAAAATATCGCTGTCCATTTGTGCACGTTTCTTCAGAAGTGGTTTTAGTTCCATAAAGATGCGGTACATTCTGGTATCCTCCATTTTGATACAGTAAAGATGTATATCTTCGTACCGTGTTAGCCAGTAGATAGAAAAATATTTAGCGTTATCTGGGTAATCTGTGATAGGTTTTCCAAGATGATACATCTTGTGCCATTACCTAAGTTACCTTCCTCCTCCGAATTGGTACCTTTGTTCCTTCAGCACGTGGTTCGGTTACATGGCATTCCGGAGAACATTGTGTCTGACAGAGGAGTCCAGTTTGTTTCCAGATTTTGGAGGACATTTTGTTCTAAACTTGGTGTTCAATTATCTTTCTCCTCTGCATTTCATCCTCAGACCAATGGACAAACTGAGAGAACAAACCAGACCTTGGAGACTTATTTGAGATATTTTGTGTCTGCTGATCAAGATGACTGGGTCTCTTTTTTGCCTTTGGCTGAGTTTGCTCTTAATAATAGGGCTAGCTCTGCCACCTTGATGTCTCCATTTTTCTGCAATTCTGGGTTTCACCCTCGATTTTCTTCGGGACAGGCGGAGGCTTCTGTCTGTCCGGGTGTTGACTCTGTTGTGGAGCGAATGCAGCAGATTTGGGACCAGGTAGTGGAGAGGTTGTCTCTCTCTCAGGAGAAGGCCCAACGGTTTGCCAACCGGCATAGGACTGATGGTCCTCGGTTTAAAGTGGGGGACTTGGTTTGGTTGTCCTCAAGAAATATCCCTATGAGGGTTGCATCTCAAAAGTTTAAGCCTAGGTTCATTGGACCTTATAAGATCATGGAGATTCTTAATCCTGTTTCCTTCCATTTGCTTCTTCCAGGGACATTTAAGATCCATACCGTGTTCCACAAGTCCTTATTGAAGAGGTTTGTCGAGCCAGTGGTTCCTATGGCTGCGCCTCCTGACCCTATTTTGGTTGAGGGCAATCTGGAGTATGTGGTTGAGAAAATATTGGATTCTCGTTTTTCTAGACAGAAACTCCAGTATTTGGTTAAGTGGAGAGGTTATGGTCAGGAGGACAATTCTTGGGTGTTTGCTTCGGACATCCATGCTAGGAGACTGATCCGTGCCTATCACCGAGCTCATCCTGATCGGCCTGGTTGCACAGGTGAGGGTTCGGTGACCCCTCCTCAAGGGGGGGTACTGTTATGAATGTGCTAGAGATGGTTTCTGAGCAGAGGCTCCCTCTGGTGGTTACAGACAGTACTGAACCTTCCAGCGAGGAATGGCAATCTGGGATCACTGACTGGACTGATATAAGGGAGGTTCCCTCCCATGATGGTCGCCGGTGATCAATTGTTCTTGTCTCAATTGTTGTTCCTGGTTCATTTGGAAGTTTGCTGGAGTCTTGCTTGCATCTTCTGCTTTCAGATAAGATATTTTCTGCTTTTATTTTTGTGCTTGCTTTTTGCATTGTTTTCTGCACTTTTGTGTAGGTCAGCCGGGTCCCCTCCTGGGGCCTGTGCGCCTCTCAGTTTATCTGTAGCCACTGTTATTTGTTCATTTGCTTTTTCCTGTTTTGTCAGTGGCTGCGGCTTAGTTTTGTTACACCAGAGATCTGATTTAGGTAGTGGAGATCGTGTGATCTCAGGTGTTTTTGCAATCAGAAGAGTTGGTATTTTTTAGGGTTTTTTGTTAGATTGCAGTCAGAATTCTTTTCTGTACTTTTCTGTCTAGACAGATTGGGCCCAGCGTTTGCTCATTCTATTTTCTGTCTGTGTCCGTGCTTTCTTCTTGTCTAACCGCCATTACATGTTTGGGGGCTTCCTATTTTCTTTGGGGATCTGCTCCGGGGCAGATAGCTTTCCTCTTTCTGCCTTTAGGTGTAGTTAATCTCTCAGGCTGTGACGAGGCGTCTAGGATCAACGTAGGAACGCTCCACGGCTACCTCTAGTTGTGTGGTTAGTTCAGGTTACTGTAATCCAATAGGTTCCAGCCTCTCTGGTGTATTGCCGTTTTGCTTTTTCTCCTCAGCTACCTAAAGATAACAGGGAGCCCACACATTTTTTTACAACGAATTTACACCTTTAATTAACCCCTACATGTGTGAAATTTTGCACACAGCCACTCATGTAATTGTTAGTGAAAACCATATATCAAACTGCATGAAATGACATGGTTAACTGTATGTAAACCATGTGTCATTTCATGTCGGGTCTGTAATTTCACAAAAGCCGGCAATTGAATTAACGGCTATTAAAGTATGTAGAAGTGTATGAACTATAAATATATATATATACATGTCACAATGACATGTATATATATATATATATATATATATATATATATGTATTCCATGTGTATATATCTATTCTTTCTTTTGTGATTTCAAAACTATTCTTTTGGATCCATTATATGTCGGTTTTGCAAGCCTGCGAGAAAATCTCGCAAGTCAGATGAAAATTGGATGTTACAAGTACGGTCAGATGCGACTAAATCGCATCATTCCCGGAAAATCGGATGCCAGACGGATGACTGTTCATGACATTTTGCTGCGATAATCGACCGACTAAAACGGTCAGATTTTTTAGTCAGTGTGTGTGACCCCGGCCTTAGATTCTCTGTGGGGACCCATGTCATCTGCTGTTATAGGTACACTGTGTTTTATCAAGATCAAAGTCAGTGTAGTCATCTACCAGGAAATTTTGGAGCACTTCATAGTCCCCTCTGCCAATAAGCTTTTTGGAGATGGAAATTTAAAGGGAACCTGTCACCCCCCCCAGGGCCTATTAAAGTAGAAGAGCCACCTTCAGCAGCCCTAAGGTTGCATTCTGTGAAGGTGGCTCTTATGTTTATTATCCCTAGGAACGCTGAAATAATGAGTTTTATAAATTTCCCTCCATACCTCTATTGAGTCAGGGAGGCACGTTTTCTTCCCCTGACTCAACCGCCTCGCAGCCGTCCATCATCCCACTCTGGCCTCCGTGCGCCGCCTCCTCTCTTTCTCGTGATGTCACCGGCGCCTGAGCTCTGCAATCAGTTCTCGGGCATGCGCCGTGCTCGCTGTCCGGGAACTTACATTAGGTGCTGTAAGGATATTGTGCCTGTGTGTAGCAGAGGCCACAGATTCTGCCCCGCAGTGTGTTATGATGTATTTACACTGCGGGGCTGGGAATCTGGCACCTGCGCATTGAGGAAAGAGGTGGAGGAAAGAGGCAGAGGGAGATGGGGACAAGAGCAGAGATCTTCACTGCGCAGGCGCCAGATTCCCAGCCCTGCAGTGTGAATACATCATAACACACTGCCGGGCAAGATCTGGGGCCTCCAATACATGCAGGCACGATATCCTTACATCACCTGATGTAAGTTCCCGGGCAGCGCGCACGACGCATGCCCGAGAACTGATTGCAGAACGCAGGCGCCGGTGACATCACGAGAAAGAGAGGAGGCGGCGCACGGAGGCCAGAGGGGGATGAAGGAAAGCTGCGAGGCGGTTGAGTCAGGGCGAGAAAACATACCTCCCTGACTCAATAGAGGTATGCCGGGAAATTTATAAAACTCATTATTTCAGCATTCCTAGGGATAATAAACATAAAAGCCACCTTCACAGAATGCAGCTTTAGTGCTGCTGAAGGTGGCTCCTTTACTTTAATAGGCCCTGGGGGGTGACAGGTTCCCTTTAAGGCCGGGATCACACATGCGAGTAAGTCGTCCGACACTCGCATGTGAAATCCCAGCTCTGGCGCCGGCACTCGGGAGTGGAGCGAACGGCTGCATATAACTACATGCAGCCGCGCGCTCCACTCCTGAGTGCCGGCGCCAGAGCTGGGATTTCACATGCGAGTGTCGGACGACTTACTCGCATGTGTGATCCCGGCCTAATTCTCCAGCAGGACTTGGCATCTGTCCACACTGCCAAAAGTACCAATACCTCATTTAAAAACAACAGTATCACTGTGCTTGATTGGCCAGCAATCTTGCCTGAGTATTGTCAAGAGGAAGATGAGAGAAAACAGAAACAACAATACAGACGAGCTGAAGGCTGCCATCAAAGCAACCTGGGCTTCCACAACACCTCTGCAGTGCCACAGGCTGATCACCTCCATGCCACGCCGCATTGACGCAGTAGTTGATGCAAAAAGAGCCCCAACCAAGTATTGAGTGCATACTGAACAAAAAAATGAATTAATTCAATTAGTAAACGGCGTAGCGAGAAAAAAATCAAAATCAAAATGCCAGAATTACGTTTTTTTGGTCGCTGCAACATTGCAATAAAATGCAATAACGGGCGATCAAAAGAATGTATCTGCACCAAAATGTTATCAATAAAAACGTCAGATCAGGACGCAAAAAATAAGCCCTCACCCAACCCCAGTTCCCAAAAATGGAGACGCTACGGGTCTCGGAAAATGGAAGCTTTTTTTTTTTTTATTACAAATTTTGGAATTTATTTTCACCACTTAGATAAAAAAAGAACCTAGACATGTTTGGTGTCTATGAACTCGTAATGACCTGGAGAATCATAATGGCAGGTCAGTTTTAGCATTTAGTGAACCTAATAAAAAAGCAAAACAAAAAGCAAGTGTGGGATTGCACTTTTTTTGCAATTTCACTGCACTTGGAATTTTTTTCCCATTTTCTGTTACGCAACATGGTAAAACCAATAGTGTCTTCAAAAGTACAACTCGTCCTGCAAAAAACAAGCCCTCACATGGCCATTTTTACAAAAAAATAAAAAAGTTATGGCTCTGTGAAGAAGGGGAGCAAAAAATGAAAATGCAAAACCAAAAATACCCATGGTCATTAAGGGGTTTAATAGTCATTTAGGATGAAAATTAATTTGTATTTAGGACCACCTATTTAAGATCTATGAGCTGTTCATCAATCTTCTTTCAGAACTTATTGTAAATGAAGGGGGGCAAGAAGGGCAGTACAGCAAATATGACAGCTATGTTTGAAGACAACAGTAATTGTGCTGGTCGTGTTTGTAATAATACAGAGGTGAACTCTGTTGTACTGAATTGATTATGAGCAGGCACAGTTCTGCAGAAGAGCGGATAGCACTATGAGAAATCAAGTGCTGCTGCAAATGTTTGTAATGAGACAAAGTTCACTTTTGCTATACTGTGCTAGCTCTACTGTACTGTGTGTACTTCTTGAGGCGATACATGTGGGGTTCTCTTTTTCATATGATGCTTTTTCTTTGAGTCAATTTACCTGGGTGATTCTTAATATGGCACTTTATTGCTCATAGTTATTGTTTATTCTCTTTTATATATTATTTTGACACTGCATTATTTATTGTCTGTACATGTGCATTGTACCTTTCTTCTTTACTGAATACTACTTGACATCACTTTAGGGGGGGTTGTCCATTCATACTTATCTCAGATATGATCACATTTATACGGCTGTCTTAGTTATGCCTGCCATATGGGATGCATACCATTATCAATTTTTGGCTTAGGAAACAGGTTCTGGAACAATATGCACAATTTTAAATGTTTTTATTTTTCTTGTCTAGGTTTTTGTGTATGTTACTTAATAAACATTTCCGTTGTTTAAATTTAGGAAGGGCAACTGATTTTTTGTAAGTGTCTTTAAAAAATTTTTTAATTGCACGTCTTAACCTTCTCAGGGGTTCCTGTATGCCTCCCTACAACTCTTTTACAGGTCATTATTGTGTTTTTATGTATTGCTATGCACGTTATACAGCATGTGTTATATTACCACTTTAGTGCTTTACTCTTATGTATATCTGCAGTATTTTCATCCACATTGTGAATGGACATAGGGACACTTGGTCCTTCATTTATACACCATTTTTGACTCATGCATAATATACCTATTGTTTTGTACAGTCATGGCCAAAAGTTTTGAGAATGACACAAATATTATATTTTCACATGATCTGCTGCCCTCTGGTTTTTATATGTGTTTTTGACAGATGTTTTTATCACAGACAGAAATATAATTGCAAACATATGAGTAACAAAAGCTTATATTGACAGTTAGAATGAGTTAATGCAGCAAGTCAATATTTGCAGTGTTGACCCTTCTTCTTCAGGACCTCTGCAATTCTCCCTGGCATGCTCTCAATCAACTTCTGGACCAAATCCTGACTGATAGCAGTCCATTCTTGCACAATCAATGCTTTCATTTTGTCAGAATTTTTAGGTTTTTGTTTGTCCACCCGTTTCTTGATGATTGACCACAAGTTCTCAATGGGATTAAGATCTGGGGAGTTTCCATGCCATGGACCCAACATCTCTATGTTTTGTTCCCTGAGCCATTTAGTTATCACCTTTGCTTTATGGCAAGGTGCTCCATCATGCTGGAAAAGGCATTGTTGATCGCCAAACTGCTCTTGGAGGGTTGGGAGAAGTTGCTCTTGGAGGACATTCTGGTACCATTCTTTATTCATGGCTGTGTTTTTAGGCAAGACTGTGAGAGAGCCGATTCCCTTGGCTGAGAAGCAACCCCACACATGAATGGTTTCACGATGCTTAACAGTTGGCATGAGACAAGACTGGTGGTAGTGCTCACCTTGTCTTCTCCGAATGAGGCATTTTCCAGAAGTCCCAAACAATCGAAAAGGGGATTCATCAGAGAAAATAACTTTACCCCAGTCCTCAGCAGTCCACTGCCTGTACCTTTTGCAGAATATCAGTCTGTCCATGATGTTTTTTCTGGAGAGAAGTGGCTTCTTTGCTGCCCTCCTTGAGACCAGGCCTTGCTCCAAGAGTCTCCGCCTCACAGTGCGTGCAGATGCACTCACACCTGCCTGCTGCCATTCCTGAGCAAGCTCTGCACTGCTGGTAGCCCGATCCCGCAGCTGAAACACTTTTAAGAGACGGTCCTGGCGCTTGCTGGTCTTTCTTGGGCGCCCTGGAGCCTTTTTGGCAACAATGGAACCTCTCTCCTTGAAGTTCTTGATGATGCGATAGATTGTTGACTGAGGTGCAATCTTTCTAGCTGCGATACTCTTCCCTGTCAGGCCATTTTTGTGCATTGCAATAATGACTGCACGTGTTTCTTTAGAGATAACCATGGTTAACAGAAGAGAAACAATGATGCCAAGCACCAGCCTCCTTTTAAAGTGTCCAGTGGTGTCATTCTTAAGGTACTGCCACACTACACGATCCCTCTAACGATCTCGTTAGCGTCGCATACTAATGAGATCGCTAGCGGGATCGTTTTAATATCGCTAGTAGTGGCCTAATTTAGCGATGTCGTTAAGGACGCTATCGCGGTTAGTGATCTCCTTAACGACTTTAGCGGTACAAAATACCGCTAAATCGCTAAAAAAAAGGTGCCACACTCAGCGATATATACTTACCAGCGGGACGCCGGCGATAAAAATAGGGTCCCGAACGATCGCTGAGATGAACGAGATCACAGCAGGATCTCAGCAGGGGCCACGTCGTCGCTAGATGCCACACATAACAACGTCACTAACGAGAGCGCTAAATAGTGACGTTTTTTAGCGATCTTGTTAGCGACGTTGTTTAGTGTGGCATACCCTTTACTTAATCATGACAGATTGATCTCCAGCCATGTCCTCATCAACACCCACACCTGTGTTAGTGGAGCAATCACTGAAAAGAGGTTAGCTGGTCCTTTTAAGGCAGGGCTGCAATGATGTTGAAATGTGTTTTGGGGGATAAAGTTCATTTTCTAGCCAAATATTGACTTTGCAAGTAATTGCTGTTAAGCTGATCAATCTTTATAACATTCTGGAGTATATGCAAATTGCCATTAGAAAAAGTGAAGCAGTAGACTTTGTAAAAATTAATATTTGTGTCATTCTCAAAACTTTTGGCCATGACTGTATACCTGGACCTAGGATAGAAGGGTTTTCTGTGTACTATTCTCCAATTATGATTTTTACCAATTTTATTGTGTCTGTATAATATAAAGAGGACATTTTATGATAAACAATACCTTAAAGTAACATATTCATAAAATGCAATAATAAAAGATACGAAGGCAACACAGTTGGCTGGTCCATTGACTTACTATGGTAAAGGTCTTGTGATTAGGAGATCACTGAAGGAAAGGTATTCCAGGTCGGCATTTAAAATATGCTTCCTTTATCCCTTAAATTGGTACAAGTGTCCAAGATAATAGGTTAACCGTTTAGCAGATATTTTGTGTTGTTATTATGTATTTAGCTTCAATTTAGGTCATAGGCTGGCAAAAGCTCATATAGAAAAAATAGGAGAGATTTGTTGACACCAGTGCATGGCCCAAAGACCAATACACCAAATTCTCCCTCAGTGCAGTGGGCCATCTGCAGGCAGATTTAGCTGCATTGTTTATCACTTTTCTAGCGATAGATAAGTTGGTGCAAATTTGAACCAAACTTAACTATCAGTTTTTTTGTGTTGAAAAAAAGTAATGCAAGGGTTTTGGAAATAAAGGCTCTAATTCATTACACTGACATCTTGTACGCCTGTCTTAATGGTTGGCATGCAGGAAAAAGATGCGCCTAATCCATTAAAAGGACCAGTTTTCACTAGTCCTAAATGCTTGATTTTCTTTTATCAAGTTAATAAAATAATGTTTTCTCTGCACTGAAGAATTACAATCTGAAATTCTAAATTTATAACCAGAAAATCAATTCAGTTTCATGTGAAGTTTGAATCACATTTTCACAAGAAGAATTGCTAATGATGAGGTCAGTGAGAAAATATTGCTGCAAATCAAGTTTAAAACATTGCAACCGTGCCAAGTGTCCAGAGTGCACCATGTACTTGTGTGTAAGAGGGTGGTGTTGTCCTGTAATAGCTTCCAGGAACTGCAAAGCAATAAAAAGCAAGTGCTAAAGTGGTGGGGAAGCTAACCGCAACTAAAAACAGTGACATTTTGGAGCAGGGGACCTAAAGGGGATTGAGAAAACAGTAAGAGGAGTGTGACATAAAGCAAACTAAAATATTGCTGAAATAAATGAATTATAGTGTTATTCCCAAAATCATAATGTGGTCTTATAATAATGTACACATTTATTTATTCATTTGTGTCAATAAAAATTTACCCAGTTTTGCACATATCACCCCACAAAGGATGTCCCTCCGGCCACTATATAACCTACAGTTGCCATTGGAACCATCCTGTGTAGTTCCAGTGTTTATAGACGATCATGCTCAGTACAGTCTCTCTCAGCCGGCTTCCTGCCAGCATAGAGAGTGATATAGTGTTATACACTCTATGCCTCTGTACGCCGTAAGCTCCTGATGGAGCACCAGCCAGGGCCGGGGGGTACTAGTTACCGGACTGTGGCCCTGGGCATCCAATGAAAATGATGATAAGGGGATGATAAAGTTTATGAAAGATAGTTCGTGACGCCACCTGTGGTATTTGGCAATAAAGATTTTAGCCAACGCTGCCTCAGAGTCCACTGGGGCTGATGGTGATGCAGCAGAGTTGTTACAGCTCTCTAAAGGTAGAGCTAGGCCCCAGGGCAACTGTATGTGTAAGAGATGATGATGGTGGTTGTAGTGCAGGGCTGAAGTGACGCATCAAATAAACAGGAGGACACAGCGGGGTGCAGTCTTTTCAGTTTACTCACAGTTTGAGGTGCAGACCAGGATACTGAGTACAGATGGCAATGGAGATCCAGGTAGCCTGGAAGCAACTTAGGAATCACTAAGCCAGATGGGTTGGAGGTTTCCTTTCTGCGCTGTCCTATGAGGTCCTTGCTGCCTAAAGCTATGCTTGGTCCTCTATTCCTTACTATCATGTGGTACTTGCCCGTATGGCAGGCAGCTTGAGCCTTTTGCAGGTGTCGCTCCTCTATGGTGGCTCCGGGCTCTGGCCTGCTGCTGTGCCTTCAGGCGTATGATGGAGCCAGGAGGCCTGTAGTCTCCTGCCCTCCGGATTTGGCTGTTGGGACTGTTGTACCTGTACAGCCACGGACTCCGGCGTCCGGTTTCAAGCGCTCTGCCCTGGGGTGAGCTTGGTCACAGCTCCAATCCCCTAAACTTATGCTTTCCTAATGTGGCACCCAGGAGTTCGGTTGCCACAGTGACCTTGCCTCCCTCCAGGGAGGAGTGATGTCATGCCTGAAAGCAAGGAAGGATCCCTTTAACAGGTAACACACAAGCATACAACACTTTTCCTACTCCAGACCAGAAGGGGGAGCTCTAACACCTGATTTTCAGGAGAACTTCTCTGGAACATTGTGGCTGGGGAAGGAGTTAGTTAGTTAGTGGCTGAGCAGGGTTGAGGAAGGACGTGTTGGAGACAAGGTGGGGGACTGGAGCTAAATCTGAGCTCACCCCAGGTCTGAGCGCCAGAAACCGGACCCCGGAGTCCGAGGCTGAGTGGGAACTAAACTCCCAGCAGCAGAATCCGGAGGGCAGGAGACAGCATGTTCTCTGCCCCAACTACTGTAATACTCGACTACACAGCAGCACGTGTGAGCCGGAGACGCCAGAGAGAGTAGCGATCCCTGAAGCAGGCTACAGCTGTCTGATATGCGAGTGAAGTTCCACTTAAGTAACAGAGAGAGAGGAGATACCCTACTTGTGCACCTCTCTCATTGTTTTATGAGTGCCGTATATGAGGGGAGGTGGTAGTGAGGGACATTCAGACGTGCAAGACTGCAGAGCATAGACCCAAATCCAGGACTGTCCGCTTTATCTGGGACAGTTGGGACTAAAGAGCGATCGATTGTGAGGATCGTAGTGAGAGACATTCAGATGCCCAAAACTGAATCCGGGACTGTCCGCTGTATCTGGGACAGTTGGGACTAGAGATGAGGGGATTTATTCACGGGTCTCTGGTCCATAGTGCAGGGCAGTGGTAGTTGTTGGCTGGACGGAAGGCCACAAATCTCTAACCTTCCGGCATCCCTACAGCGGCTTTTGATTAGCTGAGGATGGCATGACATCATCTGTGCATCCTGCTCATTTCTAGTTGGGACCTGTGGATTTATTTCCTTCATTCACAGTCGTAGCCGCCAGAACTTTCTCATTATTATGTAGCTTCACTATACGACCAGAATATGCAATAACAATCTTCACTGGTTATTGCATTTTTGCTGCATTTTTATGCCTTTTCACCATTATTTGATGAGTTTTTAGTGCAGATGTGAAGCTGCATTTGTTAGTGCTTTTGAAAGTGCAGAAAATCTTTGATTCTGCATTTAAACTAACTGCAGGTTTTTACATGCATTTTTTTAGGCTTCATATAGAAGCCTCCAGAAAAAAGTTGATTACAGGGACACCAAATATGTCTGTGTTATTTGCTGATTTGTGATTTTTATTTTTTCATTTAAAAGAAAGCTTGTTTTCATTATTATTATTTATTAATTTTATATAAAAAAAATCTTTTATTCTCCCTCTAAAATTCAGGCACATAAAAATACATTGCTATGTACAGATGTATCTCTATGTAATCTGCCTGTGGAATCAGTACCTGTAATATAGATCAAGTATACAAAAATCTTCCACTGAGATCACCACAGCCTGTGGCTCAGTAATTTTAGCTACTGCCAATAATTTGAAGGTTGTGGGTTTGAGACATGGGGAGACTCACAAAAAGAGAGAAAATGGAATTTTTGAAATTGCTTTTTATTATTTTTAGTAGTTTTATAGGAACAAAAAAATCTGACATTTACTTCACCACAGTATACTAGTACAAAGAATTACACTGCTGTATACAATGTATATCGTAATCTGCTTCTGGGTTCACTGACAACAATACAACTCAAGGTGACCAAATTCTCCTATGTTAATCATTATGAGCTGTGGCTTCTAGCTAGGGCTGCAGCCTGAGAACATGGAGATGTGAGTTTGAGTCCTGAGGAGAACAGGAGAAGTGTGATTATAGTTTAATTTATGTCATTGCATAGAGACATGGCCCAGCCCCTAGAGAAGAAGCTAAGGAGTGATGAAGACGTAGGAGAGAGGTGAGTATTAGAAGCCGGGACAAAGCCCTGAAGTGGTTGGTCTGAGCCCTCAAATCAGGAAAATCCCGGATTCAGTGGGATTTTCCAGATTTGAGGGCTCAGTCCCATCACATTGGGAGCTTTGCATCATTTTTAGCAGACATCAGTTTGCCTGCAACTTTCCTATAAGGAAGCTTGTATTAACTAGATAATGCAGAGCGGAGCTGTTTGTTGCAGACTGCTAACAGATCAGTGAAGTTAAACTGCAACTACTACTGTGTTGATGCATATGGCAGAGGATTAACTTCTTCTATATGCATTAATAGAGCAGCATTTGCCATTTCACATCACTGATCTGTCAGTAGAAAGGAACAAACTTAGCTTAACTTTGCACTGCCTATAAATTACAAGCTTTGTTGTGGTTGTGGAGGAGTGCAGAAGAGTTGAGCTCTACTGGAAACTATCTAACAATGATGTAAAACTACACAGGCAGCTATACTAGTTCAGATAGCAGAAGATATAATCAGTCAAGCAAGGAAATATAAGGCAGCAGAAAAAGTACAAAAGTATACTTAGATACTTAGATTAGCTTGATGATAACTCAAGAGTGCGGCTTGTCAGGAACACACAGGAGAGGGAGCAGTCTGCAGTACTTAGCTGTGGAAGGATAAGGCTGCCCACTCAGCTCTAAAAAGCTGGATGTACAGAGGGGCAGGTAGAGATGAAAAAGAACACAAAGGTACAACAAAGAAAATTTATGTTTGTCTTAGTCTATATATTAACAGCAATTATACATTTAGTGTACATTGTGAAAAACAATGCGATTGTGGGAATAACCTTATAATAATGTTGATAACAGATGCATCTTTTGTAATTCCAGTAGAGCTCCAGGACTCCACATTATTCTGATTACGCATACATGTGCAATCAGCCACCTCTGGAGGCAAATGATGATTATGTTCTGTAATAGTATAACCGTAAGAAAGCTTGCTCTTAATACTTTACGTTTTCAATCAAGGATGCAGAATAAATGTATGACTTAGTATCTACAGTGGTCTTCAATAAGTTTTTGATGTTTCAAAACTTCTATTCACAGTTGTAGTAAAGTTTTAGTCAAAGTGCTTGATTAGACTCTAATATGAAATGCCTATAAAGTGGGCTGCAAAGAGCCCATATATTGTTCTTGTAGAGGTGCCCTCTTCTGCCTGTGTCCACCAGCGAGTATCTGCTTATGGCTATGTCTCTTGAGGCCTCCATACACAGTAGTGCTCCTGTGTTCTTTATGATAGAGCCGCTGACAGACTCCTAATATGCATGAGGGATATATACTGTTTGAACAACTTTCATCTATGGGAATGAATCCTAATAATCCATGATTTTTTGTTACAAAGTATAAAATGTATTGCCAATTAATAAATTACCATTTTTTTCTTATCTTGGCTCTAATTAAATTCTTTAGGAAAAATTCTAAAGAAAGCCATAAATGTGAAGTAGCTGTTGGCCAAATCCTCGATGGCCTGACAACTATTTAATTTCTCACCACTACTCACATATACATGCATGCTTAGCTGAAAGTGAATGTTTATTTCCATAGGAAGAGGGGAATAATGGGTCATCAGACCCCTCTGGCATTGGGGAATCTCCCAAGCGTCCGAAGGGTCAGACATGTTGGAATCCAGATCGATTTGTTCTACAGCTGATTAGCCCAAAATTAGTGGGTTCTACCAAACTCAGTCTGATACGTATGAACACATCAAACTGCATACAAAATACACTGATTGTAGCTGTAGGACAATAATTCTTTGCACATTTTAGTTGTTTCCATCATATACCTACTCTGAAACTTATATTTCTCATTAGGTATATTAAAGTTAAAGTAAGCAATGTTACTATATTGAGAAGACAGCCAACTTACATTCAGCTCACTTTCTCCAACAAATATAAACGTATTGTCTCTTTAAGAACATGTTACGCCAGCTAGACTCGGCCCACATGAGTCACTGTCACCAGCTCCCTGGCCGCACCTCAATACCGTATTCACCTGAATAGAAGAATACTATTTCCTCATGTTTTGGGAAAAATTAGACTGAAGCATCTCCTCTGTGTGCTGAAAATAGTAAAAGGGAAAGTATTACTTCATATGTCAGAAGTATTATAGCACTATGGGATACCCACTGTCTATATAAAAAAGCGTAAATTCAAGTATGTGTCATAAGCAACACAGGTCAGTTTAGAAATGCCTGGCAGTATCAGTGATGCTGTAATACTATACAGTAGTGCAGACAGGGACACATACAGTGCATCTGGGATTACAAGACGATCCATAGAAAATGGAAATGGCTTTGAGTCAGTGGGGTAATTTTACTAAAAATGTCTAATTCTTAAACAGTGTAAGTTTAGACTAGAGAGTCTTAAAAATGTATCACGGTAGTTCATGCTGTTTTAGACTGGAGTAAATTTACACAACCTATTGACTTACTCCTGAAATTTGAGCCAAAATGTTACCATATGTTTTGGTGCACAGGCGCATATAGCATGGTAAATCTACCCCACTATCTCTTTCCTTAAATGCACCTGGCACTGTACAGGTATAAAAGTTGGGCAATGACACACAGAACTATTACTAACAACAAGAAGAGGGGGGATTGCAGGAATCTGTGCAGGAGACAGGGATCCATGATCACAAGTATATTGACCAGCACTATTATACATCAGACAGCTTGTACAACCTGCTGGGCCTGCCACCAACATAAAAAGGATAGAAAGCCGACCACTAGTGTTGAGCATTCCGATACTGCAAATATCGGGTATCGGCCGATATTAGCTGTATCGGAATTCCGATTCCGAGTTCCGATATTTTCGTCTTATCGGATACCGGAATCGGGATGTCACTGTCACTGTCAGTGTCCGTCGGTCGGGTCTGTCAGGAGTCAGCGGCACTTACCCGGCAGAAGATCTCCGGCGGTCACATCCCGGGCTGCTTCATGGCCGCAATCTTCTTTCCCCGGCGGTCACATGCAGTTTCTCGCGATAACTGCAGTGACTGCTGGGTAATCCCGGCCGTAAAGCAGTCAGTCCGATGACGTCACCGCCGGGGAAGCAGGTAATCAGCTGTGCTGCGCCGGGATGTCAGGCTCTGCCTGTCATTGCGATGTAGCAGAGTTGGATCGTCGTGGGACTGTCGTTACTATGGACTGCGTCGGACAGGTGGTATACTGTTGGTTTGTTTTTTTTCTTTTTTTACAGGAGATCGATGGCGTCGCAGGAATGAGAGAGTAATAAAATTAATGAAAACTGTGTTGTCTCTTTTATTTCATTAAAAGACTTTTTTCTTGCTTTGTCTTTTTTTTATACATTTAATAACTTTGGGATTATTAATGGATCGGTGTCTTATTGACACCTCTCCATTATTAACCGGGCTTATTGTCACCGTGCAATCAACGGTGACAATAACCCCTTATTACCCCGCTTGCCACCGCTACAGGGCAAGTGGGAAGAGCCGGGTAAAGTGCCACAATTGGCACATCTTTTGATGCGCCAAATGTGGGGCTGCTGTAGCCTGGTATTATCAGGCTGTTGAGGGCCAAAATCCATGGGCCTTGACAGTCTTTTAATACCAGGCCGCAGCAGTCTGCATTTTACTTGGCTGGTTAACAAAAATAGGGGGGATCCCCACGCTGTTTTTTTTTTCGAGGGGATCCCCTATTTTTGTTAACCAGCCAAGCTAAGCAGACTGCTGTGGCCTGGTATTATCAGGCTTGCAAGGTCCATGGATATTGGATCCTTACCAGCCTGAAAAACCAGGCCTCAGCGGTCTGCTTCATCTGGCTGGTTAACAAAAATAGGGGGGACCCCACGCCAATTTTTTTCGAGGGGATCCCCTATTTTTGTTAATCAGCCAAGATATGCAGACTGCTGTGGCCTGGTATTATCAGGCTGGCAAGGTCCATGGATCTTGGCTCCTTAACAGCCTGAAAATCCAGGCCTCAGCGGTCTGCTTCATCTGGCTGGTTAACAAAAATAGGGGGGACCCCACGCCAATTTTTTTCGAGGGGATCCCCTATTTTTGTTAATCAGCCAAGATATGCAGACTGCTGTGGCCTGGTATTATCAGGCTGGCAAGGTCCATGGATCTTGGCTCCTTAACAGCCTGAAAATCCAGGCCTCAGCGGTCTGCTTCATCTGGCTGGTTAACAAAAATAGGGGGGACCCCACGCCAATTTTTTTCGAGGGGATCCCCTATTTTTGTTAATCAGCCAAGATATGCAGACTGCTGTGGCCTAGTATTATCAGGCTGGCAAGGTCCATGGATCTTGGCTCCTTAACAGCCTGAAAATCCAGGCCTCAGCGGTCTGCTTCATCTGGCTGGTTAACAAAAATAGGGGGGACCCCACGCCATTTTTTTTTCGAAGGGAACCCCTATTTTTGTTAATCAGTTCCCTCTGACGTCACTGATTGTGTCCCTGGCTGACCTGAAGTGAAAGTGGAAAGCAATCAATTAAGCTTTCCACTTAAGGGCCCGTCTCACATAGCGATATCGCTACCGAGATCGCTGCTGAGTCACTAGTTTTGTGACGCAGCAGCGAGCTCACCAGCGATATCGCTGTGTGTGACATTCAGCGACGATCAGCCCCCCTGCAGGGTATCGCTGATCGTCGCTGAAATGTCAGGACCTTTTTTTGATCGCTGGTTTCCCGCTGACAGGCACACATCGCTGCGTGTGACAGGCGGGAGACCAGCGATCCGCTGGTAACCAAGGTACACAGCGGGTTTCCAGGCGCGGGGCTGTGCCTAGAAACCCGCTGTGTACCTTGGATACCAGCGCCTGATGCAGGGAGCTGGTATCCAAGGTACACAGCGGGTTTCCAAGCGCTGCGCGGTGCCTGGAAACCCGCTGTGTACCTTGGTTACCAGCGGATCGCTGGTCTCCCGCCTGTCACACGCAGCGATGCGTGCCTGTCAGAGGGAAACCAGCGATCAAAAAAAGGTCCTGACATTTCTGCGACGATCAGCGATACCCGGCAGGGGGCTGATCGTCGCTGAATGTCACACACAGCGATATCGCTGGTGAGCTCGCTGCTGCGTCACAAAACTAGTGACTCAGCAGCGATCTCGGTAGCGATATCGCTATGTGAGACGGGCCCTTAAGCGATGTTACCCGCAGTGTCGCTGTCCCAGATCGCTGCCTGAGCTGCCTGTTTGGCAGCTCAGCAGCGATCATGTAGCGATACACCAGCGATCCTGACAAGTGCATATCGTTGTCGGGATCGCTGGTGTATCGTTATGTGACACCCAGCCTTTACTCTCCTGTCAGGCAGGAGAGGAACTCATTCATTTGGGGTTTACTGTGAGGCTGCAGCATTAGCTGCGGTCCCTGCAGTAAACATTAACCCTTTCTGAAGGATTACACCGTGGGACCTGACTGTGCATGGGATAGGTAAGAATAATTTTGCTTTTTTATTTTATTTTTATTACAGGAAATGGTTTTTGCAGTAAAATAAAAGATGGTCAAAAACATGTGTCTTTATTTCATTAAAATGATTTTTAATTAAAGTGTGTGTGTTTTATTTTTATTTCATGCAATAGGATTAATAATTGATAGTTGTCTAATTGACAGCTCTCAATTATTAACCTGGCTTAAGGTCACCTTTCAATAGCAAGGTGGCTTTAACCCCATATTAACCCATTCGCCACCGCTACAGGGCAATGGGAATAGACGGGCAAAGTGCCAGAAAGGGCGAATCTAATTATAGATTTGTCTTTCCTGGGGTGTCTGGGGGCAGATGTTAGTAGCCGGGGGGGGGCAAAAATAATGGTCCCTCTCTGGGCTATTATTATCTGCCCCCACTCACTGGCTTTGTCTGTCTGGTTGCGAAAATAGGGCGGGAGCCCACGCATTTTTTTTCAGCAATTTTACACCTCATATATATATATACATGTCATTGAATTTGTGACACATATATATATATATTTATATTTGTAGTTCATACACTTCTACATAGTATAATAGCCGCTAATTCAATTGCCGGCTTTTGTGAAAATGCAGAACCCGACATGAAATGACACTTGGTGTACATAGGGTTAACCATGTCTTTTCATGTCCTTTGCTATCTAATTTGCACAAACAATTAAATCAGACTATGTGTGCAAAATTTCACACCTGTAGGGGTTAATTAAAGGTGTAAATTCGTAGCAAAAAAGTCCGTTTTTTTTACAACGAATTTACACCTTTAATTAACCCCTACAGGTGTGAAATTTTGCACACATAGTCTGATTTAATTGTTTGTGCAAATCAGATAGCAAACGACATGAAAAGACATGGTTAACCCTATGTACACCAAGTGTCATTTCATGTCGGGTGCTTCTGTCTTTTCACTGAAGCCGGCTTTACCCGGCAATTGAATCAAAGGATATTTTACTATGTAGAAGTGTATAAACTATACATATATGTATATATATATATTATATGTCACAATGACATGTATATATATATATATATATGTATTCTATGTGTGTATATTTAGTGTTTACAAGGAAAGAATGGGGTTTTTTTAGTTGCGATATTTTGTTCCCATAGACTTACATGGGACTTCCGGTATCGGTATCGGGTATCGCCGATATTTTAGTGATATCGGCGATACCATTCCGATTCCGATACTTTAGGATATCGGAAAGTATCGCTCAACTCTACCGACCACCCTATTGTCTGCGTGTAAGTTATGGTGGTAACAATTTCTGTAGCTTATAATTACTCAGAAATACATCGGAACACTAAGAAGGGATATCTTGAGGAATCATAAGGAATGATTTGCTATATGTATTACTCACCTTTCCTTGTAAACTCCTGTGATATCATAACCCCAAGCCTTTTAAGGCAGGCTCAGACAGCCATATGCCGCCTGGGGATTCAGCACGCTTTGAATTAATTCACATGTATTTCTGGAGTTTGCTATATGATCCATTTCCTTAGCTGGCAATCCTCTCTTCAACAAACTCCTGCTTCTTTGTCATCTATCTGCATTTATTTTCTAACTCAGACCATTTGTTTGCTGTAAGCATAATGAACTCTGGTGCTGTTCACACAACAAGGCTGCTGCCACAGTGTGTAATCTTTTATTCAAGCAAGTATTCAGTTTGCTGGTTTATCATTTTGCCCACTGTTATCCATCTGTTTACCAATTGTCTACATCTCTGCCATTGCCATTGCTCTTCTGATAGCATACAACTCAACCTTTAACCATTTGTTTCCTACAAGTCATAGCCTGATTTCTTCTTCAGCTCCTGTTTTTGTCCACACTTTTGACCTTTTCTCCTGCTCTGCTTGTCTGCCTGCCATCCTCTATAAACTGCTGTCCTAGTTCTCGCTGATTCACATGTTGTCCGCCAAGTCCAGCCTGCTGTGTAATGCTCTGTGTTCTATGTTTCTCACTCTGATCTCACCTCTAACCAAGTGAGGCCATAACAGTATACTTCAGCAGATTTCAATGGAGATCATATCAAATGTTCTTGGACAGGAGCTTTCTGCTGTCCATGTCTATGCAATCTTACCACCGCTTACAGTGGTTACAGAAAGTATTCAGACCCCTTTAAATTTGTCACTCTTTGTTTCATTGCAGCCATTTGGTAAATTCAAAAAAGTTAATTTTTTTCTCATTAATGTACACTCTGCCCCCGATCTTGACTGAAAAAAACAGAAATGTAGAAATTTTTGCAAATTTGTTAAAAAAGAAAAACTGAAATATCACATGATCATAAGTATTCAGATCCTTTGCTCAGACACTCATATTTAAGTCACATGCTGTCTATTTCCTTGTGATCCTCCTTGAGATGGTTCTACTCCTTCATTGGAGTCCAGCTCTGTTTAATTAAACTGATAAGACTTGATTTGTAAAGGCACACACCTGTCTATATAAGACCTCACAGTTCACAGTGCATGTCAGACCAAATGAGAATCATGAGGTCAAAGGAACTGGCCAAGGCGCTCTGAGACAGAATTGGGGGAAGGCACAGATCTGGCCAAGGTTACAAAAGAATTTCTGCAATACTCAAGGTTCCTAAGAGCACAGTGGCCTCCATAATCCTTAAATGGAAGAAGTTTGGGACCACCAGAACTCTTCCTAGACCTGGCCATCTAGCCAAAATGAGCAATTGTGGGAGAAGAGCCTTGGTGAGAGAGGTAAAGAAGAACCCCAAGATCACTGTGGCTGAGCTCCACAGATGCAGTAGGGAGATGGGAGAAAGTTCCACAAAGTCAACTATCACTGCAGCCCTCCACCAGTAGGGCCTTTATGGCAGAGTGGCCCGACGGAAGCCTCTCCTCAGTGCAAGACATATGAAAGCCCACATAGAGTTTGCTAAACACATGAAGGACTCCTAGACCATGAGAAATAAGATTCTCTGGTCTGATGAGACGAAGATAGAACTTTTTGGTGATAATTCTAAGTGGTATTTGTGGAGAAAATCAGGCACTGCTCATCACCTTCTCAGTACAATCCAACAGTGAAACATAGTGGTGGCAGCATCATGCTATGGGGTGTTTTTTTTAGCTGCAGGGACAGGACGACTGGTTGCAATTGAATGAAACATGAATGCGGCCAAGTACAGAGATATTCTAGATGAAAACCTCTTCCAGAGTGCTCTGGACCTCAGACTTGGCTGAAGGTTCACCTTCCAACAAGACAATGACCCTAAGCACACAGGTAAAATAACAAAGGAGTGGCTTCAGAACAACTCTGTGACCATTCTTGACTAGCCCAGCCAAAGCCCTGACCTAAACCCAATTGAGCATATCTAAAGAGAGCTGAAAATGGCTGACCACCAACGTTCACCATACAACCTGACGGAACTGGAGAGGATCTGCAAGGAAGAATGGCAGAGGATCCCCAAATCCAGGTGTGAAAAACTTGTTGCATCATTCCCAAGAAGACTCATGGCTGTGTAAGGAGATGAACAGGAGCAGTGTTGCCAGTACGAGAAACACTCTGGGGCCGGAACTATCGGGGCCATCATCACTGTTGCAGGGGGACGACATGTCTGTGCGGGGAAAGCCTGAGCACCTGACAGCAGAGAGTATGGGCGACATAAAAGGGGCTGAGCAAGGGAAAGGGACCCACTTGGCAGGAAGGCGACTACATAGCAGGAAGAAGATTGACTCCCTCTCCTCAACTACCGCCACAGACTCCAGCTTCTTACAGACTGCCGACTTGCAATCCCTTTACCGAGAGTTCCCCCACGATCCAGACCCACAACATGTAGTGAAGCAAACGTACCTTTGTTTCCTGAACTTTGTGATTCCGTGAAAGGCCTTGTCACCCCAGCAGCCTGCACGCCATTGTGCGCCCGGTGTACCGCGTACTCCTTGAGGAACCAGCAAAAGGAACTGTACTCACGCTCTAACAGACCCACGGACTCAAGACCAACGGATCCTGGTACTTCGGCACGGTCAGGAGACAGTGCATCTCATTTCTACACAGCAGAGCCAGAGACTTTATTCACGAACTGCGACGCCGTCGGGAGCTGTTCCAACCACTTCCCAACAAGAACTGTAATCGATAAGTCTTTACCTTCCCTTTTTCCCTTATTGTTACATTTATTGTGCAGTTCTCCTATTTGCCAAACCACCTCCCTGCGTGGAGGTTTCTTTGAATTTGTGTTCTGTAATTTCCTAAGTAAATTCCTGTTAACACCTTCTCCGTCTCTTACTGTCTACTGCATCCGACGAACCTTTACAGCTGTACTAGCTCAAAAGGGTGCTTCTACTCAATACTGAGCAAAGGGTCTGAATACTTATGACCATGTGATATTTCAGTTTTTCTTTTTTAATAAATTTGCAAAAATGTCTACATTTCAGTTTTTTTCAGTCAAGATGCAGTGCAGAGTGTACATTAATGAGAGAAAAATAAACTTTTTTGAAATTACCAAATGGCTGCAATGAAACAAAGAGTGAAAAATTTAAAGGGGTCTGAATACTTTCCGTAACCACTGTACATGTGCAGTAATTTTCCAAATCTTGTCTAAATCCATATCTTCCCTAATAGAAATCCTTTACAGGTGATTTAATAAAGAGACCATGGGTCGCTACTCAGTCATATTTCATATTAATCTTGTGTCCACTATAACAAAATAATAAAATATAAAACTCTACATTTGTGATCTGGCAAATAACTGAGCATTAGTCATGATTTTACTTTTCACCTTTTTTTTATACTGACTCAAATGTACTTATGCCCTGGCCGACTAGATCTTGCACTTTTAGGCTGTTTTTGTTCAGATTTACAACCTGTCTGAGTCTTGGCACTGCATTTAATTAAAAAAAACAATACAAGTTGCCCAACTCGTTAGATTTAAACTCCAGATGAGGATTTTGAGTTATTACAGGAACCTGGTGACAAGAGGTCATGGTCACAGCACAGATCACACAGACCTCCTGTGGGGAGCAGTGAAGAGAAGTGGAGAATAAAATAGAGCCAGTGATTAAAAAAGTACCGTAATACTGCTGAACAAACGGGAACATTTCAGAAAGCTTAAAACTGACAAAACTGCACAGACATTACAACAACATAAAATTGGCATTGGGCCACCAGGGAAATTACAGCAGGGTTTTAATACCATTGGGCCACCAGGGACAACACGAATACAGCAGCACTCCACTGGGCCACCTGAGACATAGACAGCAGTAAATCACAAGGCAGGATAATGTTACAGCAGGAATCTGCTATATCCTTTACTGATGATTATTCTACCCTTGCTGTAATACTAAGACCTTATGCACTGACTTATTCATAAGATTGGGGTGAGTTTGTGCACATACACTAATCAAGCAGAGATGAAGAGTAAAGCATGGCATAGTTTTAAGGCCCCGTCTCACATAGCGAGATTGCTAGCGAGATCGCTGCTAAACAGCAATCTCAGCAGCAATCTCGCTATGTCTGACACGTACCAGCAATCAGGCCCCTGCTGTGAATCGCTGGTCGTGTCAGAAATGCCTGGACTTTTTTTTGATCGCTGGTCTCCCGCTGGCCAGCACGCATCGCTGGAAACCCGATGTGTACGTTGGATACCAGCGCGCTGCTGCAGAGTGGCTGGTAACCAAGATACACATCGGGTTTCCAGGCACCGCGCAGCGCCTGGAAACCCGATGTGTACCTTGGTTACCAGCTCCTGCACCAGAGCGCTGGTATTCAACGTACAGTGCAGGTATAACTAGGCGACTTTACCCGCAGTGTCGCTGTCCTGTTTGGCAGCTCAGCAGCGATCATGTAGCGACACACCAGCGATCCTGATCGTCGTCGGGATCGCTGGTGTGTCACTATGTGAGACGGGGCCCTTAGAGTCTTTGATGAATCAGGAAGATTTTAATCTTAAAAAAATTGTACACAGTGCAACAAAGATGCAACCAACATTGAAGGACATATGTAGCAGGTAAGAATTACCCAAATGTACTCACTTGCATATTATTTTAAACTTTGCAACTACACACGAGGTCAAAATTGTTGGTACCCCTTGTTTATTGACAGAAAAACCCACAATGGTGACAGAAATAACTTGAATCTGACAAAAGTAATAATAAATAAAAAATCTATGAAAATGAAAAAATGAAAGTCAGACATTGCTTTTAAACCATGCTTCCACAGAATTTCTAAAAAAAAACAAAACTCATGAAATAAGCCTGGACAGAAATGATGGTACCCTTAACTTAATATTTTGTTGCACAACCTTTTGAGGCAATCACTGCAATCAAACGATTCCTGTAACTGTCAATGAGACTTTTGCACCTCTCGAGAGGTATTTTTGCCCACTCCTCAAGAGCAAACTGCTCCAGTAGTCTCATGTTTGAAGGTTGCCTTTTCAAGATGGCATGTTTCAACTCTTTCAAAAGATGCTCAATAGGATTTATGTCAGGGCTCATAAAAGGCCACTTCAGAATAGTCCAATGTTTTCCTTTTAGCCATTCTTGGGTGTTTTTAGGTGTGTGTTTTGGGTCATTATCCTGTTGCAAGACCCATGACCTGCGACTGAGACCAAGCTTTCTGACACTGGGCAGCACATTTATCTCTAGAATCCCTTGATAATCTTGAGATTTCACTGCACCCAGCACAGATTCTAGACACCCTGTGCCAGATGCAGCAAAGCAGCCCCAGAACATAACAGACCCTCCACCATGTTTCACAGTAGGGACAGTGTTCAGTTCTTGATATGCTTTATTTTTCCGTCTGTGAACATAAAGCTGATGTGCCTTGCCAAAAAGTTCCATTTTTGTCTCATCTGTCCATAGGACATTCTCCCAGAAGCTTTGTGGCTTGTCAACATGTAGCTTGGCAAATTCCAGTCTGGCATTTTATGATTTTCTTTCAACAATGGTGTCCTCAGGGCCGGCGTCAGCACCCACTTGGCACCTGAGCAGGGGGGTTTTTTTTGTTTTTTTTTTATCCGGGGTCGGTCCAAATGCATACAAAACCTCATAAAGCGCAAAAACACTGGAAAATCTGCATAAAAAACGCACAGATTTTTACCTGCATTTTCGTGTCTTTGCAGACGTTGCTGATTCTGCTGCGGATCCGCAGCGCATTAGGCCCTGCGGATCCGCAGCAGATTCTCCTGCGTTGTACAGTACCATTATAGTCTATGTAAAATAAAAAACGCTGTGCACATGTGGAAAAAAACGCAGCATAAACGCTGCGGGTTCATTTCCGGAGCATGTCAATTCTTTGTGCTGATCTGCAGCGTTTCTGCACCCATTGACTTGCGTTGAGTCGGGCGCTATCACTCATGTAAGAAGTAAAATCTGGCATTGTAGACCTATATTTCTCTGCTGTATCTGTGCATCATGAATCGTGGTATGTGTTAAAGGGGGGGCCCACTGAGACTCTTTCGCCCGAGGCCCTCAAAAACCTGGAGCCGGCCCTGGGTGTCCTCCTTGGTCGTTTCCCATGAAGTCCACTTTGGCTCATGCTACAACGGATGGTGCGATCTGACACTGATGTTCCTTGAGTTTGAATTTCACCTTTAATCTGTTTAGAAGTGTTTCTGTGCTCTTTTGTTACCATTTGTATTATCTGTCTGTTTGATTAGTCATCAATTTTCCTCCAGCGGCCACATCCAGGGAGGTTAGCTACAGTACCATGGAGCTTAAATTTCTGAATAATATGTGCAACTGTAGTCACAGGAACATCAAGCTGCTTGGAGATGGTCTTATAACTTTTACCTTTAACATGTTGAGTGTGATTCAAAAGTTTACATACCCTGGTGATTTTGGCCTGGTAACATGCACAGAAGTTAATCCAAAAGTCATTATCTCAGTAAATTAGAATACTTTAGAACACCAGCTTGAAAAATGATTTTAAAATCCGAACTGTTGGACTACTGAAATGTATGTTCAGTAAATGCACTCAATACTTGGTCGAGGCTCCTTTTGCATCAATTACTGCATCAATGTGGCATGGCATTGAGGCGATCAGCCTGTGGCACTGCTGAGGTGTTATAAAAGCCCAGGTTGCTTTGATAACAGCCTTCAGCTCGCCTGCATTGTTGGGTCTGGTGTCTCATCTTCCTCTTGACAATACCCCATAGAAAATCTATGGGGTTAATGTCAGGCAAGTTTGCTGGCCAATCAAGCACAGTGATTCTGTTGTTTTTAATTCAGGTATTGGTACTTTTGGCAGTGTGGAGAGGTGCCAAGTCCTGAAGGAGAATTACATTTCTGTTGTGAATGTTTTGGAAATGAATTCTGAGCAGAAGCTCCCTCTGGTGGTTACAAACAGTACTGAACCATTCAATGAGGATTGGCAATCAGGATTCACAGACTGGCTTGATATAAGGGAGGTTCCCTCACATCATGGTTGCCGGTGATCAATTGTTCTTGTCTCAACTGTGGTTCCTGGTTCACTTGGAAGCTTGCTGAGTCTTGCCTCTCCTTCTGCTTTCAGATAAGATATTTTCTGTTTTTGTTTTTGTGCTTACCATTTGCATATTTCTCTGCATTTCTGTGAGGTTAGCCAGGTTTCCCCCCCCCCCCCCGGGGGGCTTGGGCTCCTCTCAGTTCCTCTGGAGCCATTGTTATTTGTTCATTTGCCTTTTCCAGTTTTTTCATTGACTGCGGCTTAGTTTTGTTACACCAGAGAACTGATTTAGGTGGTAGAGGTCGTGTGATCTCAGATGTTTTTGCAATCAGTAGCGCTGGCATTTTTTAGGGTTTTTTTTTTGATTGCAGTGAGTATCCTTTCTATCCTTTTCTGTCTAGGCAGATTGGGCCCCAGCGTTTGCTCATACTATTTTCTGTCTGTGTCTGTATTTCCTCTTGTCTAACCGCCATTACATGTTTGGGGGCTTCCTATGTTCTTTGGGGATCTGCTCCGGAGCAGATAGCTTTCCTCTTTCTATCTTTAGGTGTAGTTAATCTCTCAGGCTGTGACGAGGCATCTGGGACCAACATAGGAACGCTCCACGGCTGCCTTTAGTTGTGGTGGTTAGTCAGGGTACTGCAATCCTATAGATTCCAACCTCTCTGGTGTATTGCCATTTTTGCCTGCTCTCCTCAGCTACCGAAACATAACAGTATCACCGGCCTAACTGAAATTTGTATGGTACTCACAGAAGGGAAAAACAGTGTGGAAAGAAAAAATTTGTCAGAGTTGTCAGAGATTTTTTTTTTTTCTGTTTCTTGCATTTTTTCCCCTCTTTTCTCTGGGTGCTGAGGAGGATTTTTTTTCTCTCAATGGAGCTTGCACAGCTGTCTGGTCATGTGGATCAACTTGCCACTGAGGTTCGGATTATTGCTGTCTATCTTGCTGGGTTGCCGGTTGTGGAACCTAGGATTCCCATGCCAGATTTGTTTTTGGGAGATCGGGCCAAATTTCTGAATTTCAAAAATAACTGTAAGTTGTTTTTTGCCTTAAAACCTAAGTCCTCAGGGAACGCAGCACAGCAGGTTCAAATTGTCATCTCTCTCCTGCGCGGCGATCCTCAGGATTGGGCTTTTTCCCTGACACCTGGGGACCCTGTTTTGAGTGATGTTGATGCATTTTTTCTGGCTCTGGGGTTATTGTACGATGAGCCTAATGTCACTGATCAAGCTGAAAGAACCTTGTTGGCATTAAATCAGGGGCTTGAGGACGCTGAGTTGAACTGTCAGAAATTCCGAAAATGGGCAGTCCTAACCAAATGGAATGATGATGCTTTGGCAGCCCTTTTTCGGAAGGGGCTGTCAGAGAATGTAAAAGATGTTATGGTGGGTTTCCCTGCTCCCTCTGGTCTCAATGATTCTATGTCATTAGCGATTCAAATTGACAGACGTTTGCGTGAGCGTAGAGGTATGCGTGGAATAGTGTTGCCTTGTGAGCCAGCTTCTGAACCCATGTAGTGTGATAGAGTGGCTTCTGGGGCACAGCATCATGAGTTTCGAAAACGCAATGGGTTATGTTTCTATTGTGGTGACGCCTCTCATGCTATTTCTTTCTGCCCTAAGCGGGGAAGACGTTTTGCACGCTCAGTTGTCTTGGGTAGTGTTCAGACTAAATTTCTGTTGACTGTTACCCTGATTTGCTCCCTGTCCACATTTTCTGCTCAGGCTTTTGTTGATTCGGGAGCAGCTATTAACCTGATGGATTTTGATTTTGCCAAACGTTGTGGGATTCCCTTGATACCCCTACGGAAGTCTATTCCCCTACTGGGGACTGATTCTACTCCTTTGGCTGAGAATAAACCCCAGTTTTCTACTCAGGTGATAATGAGGGTTGAACCTGATCATCAGGAGAGTTGCAGATTTTTGGTACTGTATAATCTGCATGACATTATTGTACTAGGTTTCCCTTGGTTGCAGTCTCATAATCCTGTTTTGGATTGGAAATCTGTGTCTGTAACCAGTTGGGGCTGCCAATGTGTTAATGCCAACACTCCTGTTTTTTCTGCCTCTCCCCAGTCTCAGGATGTTCCTGACTTTTTTACTGATTTTTCTGATGTGTTTAGCGAAAGTAAATCTGAATCCTTGCCCCCCCATAGGAGCTATGACTGCGCTACTGAATTAGTGCCTGGTAGTAAATTCCCTAAAGGTCGCCTTTTTAACTTGTCTGTACCTGAACATGACGCTATGCGGTCTTATATCAAGGAGTCATTGGAGAAGGGTCATATCAGACCATCCTCTTCACCCTTGGGTGCCGGTTTTTTCTTTGTGGCCAAAAAGGACGGTTCATTAAGGCCATGTATTGATTATCGTCTCTTGAACAAGATCACTGTGAAATATCAATATCCGTTACCCTTGATTTCTGACCTGTTTTCCAGGGTGAAAAGTGCCACTTGGTTTACCAAACTTGACCTCAGGGGGGCGTATAACCTTATTCGCATTAAGCACGGGGATGAATGGAAGACGGCGTTTAATACCCCAGAGGGGCATTTTGAGTACCTAGTGATGCCCTTTGGGCTCACTAATGCTCCTTCCGTCTTCCAGTCCTTCATGAATGACATTTTCAGGGATTTTGTGGATAAATTTCTGATTGTTTATTTGGATGATATCTTGATTTTTTTCCAATGACTGGGACTCTCATGTGAAACATGTTCGGACTGTGTTCCAGATTTTGAGAGAGAATGCTCTGTATGTGAAGGGATCAAAGTGTCTTTTTGGCGTACAGAGGATCTCATTTCTGGGATTCATTTTGTCTCCATCTGTTATTGAAATGGACCCAGTCAAGGTTCAGGCCATCTGTGATTGGGTCCAACCTACTTCATTAAAGGCTCTTCAGAGATTCTTGGGTTTTGCCAATTTTTATCGTAAATTTATTGGTAATTTCTCTGTTATTGTTAAACCATTGAATGATTTGACCAAAAGGGTTCTGATGTGGTGAATTGGCCTCCTGAGGCAGTCTCTGCGTTTCAGGAACTTAAGCAGAGATTCACTTCTGCTCCTGTTCTACGGTAGCCTGATGTTTCTCTGCCATTTTAGGTGGAGGTTGATGCCTCTGAAATTGGGGCAGGTGCCGTTTTGTCCCAAAGAGATCCTGAGACCTCCAACTGAATGTAATTATGACGTGGGTAATCGGGAGTTATTGGCCATGAAGTGGGCTTTTGAAGAGTGGAGACATTGGCTGGAGGGAGCCAAACATCAGGTGGTGGTCCTCACGGACCATAAGAATCTGGTTTATCTGGAATCAGCCAAGCGACTTAATCCTAGACAGGCCAGGTGGGCCTTGTTTTTCACACGTTTTAATTTTGTGGTTTCCTTTCTTCCTGGCACTAAGAATGTTAAGGCGGATGCCCTCTCGAGGAGTTTCCTTGCGGACTCTCCTGAGTTATCTGATCCTGCTGTTATTTTGAAAGAGGGTGTAGTTCTTTCCGCCATCTAGCCCAATTTGAGACTGGCTCTGGAGGGGTGTCAGGAGGATAAACCTGAGCGCTGCCCTGTTGGGAAATTGTTTGTCCCAGACCAGTGGAAAAAGAGTGTGATGTCTGAGATTCATTGTTCCGCGTTGGCCGGTCATCCCGGAATTTTTGGTACCAGAGACTTGGTGAGTCGGTCCTTTTGGTGGCCTACTTTGTCTCGTGATGTCAGGGAGTTTGTGCAGTCCTGTGGGACTTGCTCTCGCTCCAAGCCTTGCTCTCGCTCTAGTGGTTTGTTGATGCCATTGCCTGTGCCCAAGAGACCATGGACCCATATCTCTATGGATTTTATTTCCGACCTCCCTGTTTCTCAGAGAATGACCGTTATCTGGGTGATTTGTGATAGGTTTTCCAAGATGATACATCTTGTGCCATTACCCAAGTTGCCTTCCTCCTCCGAATTGGTGCCTTTGTTCCTTCAGCACGTGGTTCGGTTACACGGCATTCCTGAGAACATTGTGTCTGACAGAGGAGTCCAGTTTGTTTCCAGATTTTGGAGGACTTTTTGTTCTAAACTGGGTGTTCAATTGTCTTTCTCCTCTGCTTTTCATCCTCAGACCAATGGACAAACTGAGAGAACAAACCAGACATTGGAGACTTATCTGAGATGCTTTGTGTCTGCTGATCAAGATGACTGGGTCTCTTTTTTGCCTTTGGCTGAGTTTGCTCTTAATAATAGGGCTAGCCCTGCCACTTTGATGTCTCCATTTTTCAGCAATTTTGGGTTTCACCCTCGATTTTCTTCGGGACAGACGGAGGCTTCTGTCTGTCCAGGTGTTGACTCTGTTGTGGAGCGTATGCAGCAGATTTGGGACCAGGTAGTGGAGAGGTTGTCTCTCTCTCAGGAGAAGGCCCAGCGGTTTGCCAACCGGCATAGGATGATGGTCCTCGGTTTAAAGTGGGGGACTTGGTCTGGTTGTCCTCAAGAAATATCCCTATGAGAGTTGCATCTCCTAAGTTTAAGCCTAGGTTCATTGGACCTTATAAGATCATGGAGATTCTTAATCCTGTTTCCTTTCGTTTACTTCTTCCAGGGACATTTAAGATCCATAACGTGTTCCACAAGTCCTTATTGAAGAGGTTTGTCGAGCCAGTGGTTCCTATGGCTGTGCCTCCTGACCCTGTTTTGGTTTAGGGCAATCTGGAGTATGTGGTGGAGAAAATATTGGATTCTCGTTTTCTAGACGGAAACTCCTGTATTTGGTTAAGTGGAGAGGTTATGGTCAGGAGGACAATTCTTGGGTGTTTGCTTCGGACATCCATGCTAGGAGACTGATCCGTGCGTATCACCGAGCTCATCCTGACCGACCTGGTTGCACAAATGAGGGTTCGGTGACCCCTCCTCCAGGGGGGGTACTGTTGTGAATGTTTTGGAAATGAATTTTGAGCAGAAGCTCCCTCTGGTGGTTACAAACAGTACTGAACCATTCAATGAGGATTGGCAATCAGGATTCACAGACTGGCTTGATATAAGGGAGGTTCCCTCCCATCATGGTTGCGGTGATCAATTGTTCTTGTCTCAACTGTGGTTCCTGGTTCACTTGGAAGCTTGCTGAGTCTTGCCTCTCCTTCTGCTTTCAGATAAGATATTTTCTGTTTTTGTTTTTGTGCTTACCATTTGCATATTTCTCTGCATTTCTGTGAGGTTAGCCAGGTCCCCCCCCTGGGGGCTTGGGCTCCTCTTGGTTCCTCTGGAGCCATTGTTATTTGTTCATTTGTCTTTTCCAGTTTTTTCAGTGGCTGCGGCTTAGTTTTGTTACACCAGAGAACTGATTTAGGTGGTAGAGGTCGTGTGATCTCAGATGTTTTTGCAATCAGTAGCGCTGGCATTTTTAGGGTTTTTTTTTGGATTGCAGTGAGTATCCTTTCTATCCTTTTCTGTCTAGGCAGATTGGGCCCCAGCATTTGCTCATACTATTTTCTGTCTGTGTCTGTATTTCCTCTTGTCTAACCGCCATTACATGTTTGGGGGCTTCCTATGTTCTTTGGGGATCTGCTACGGGGCAGATTTGCTTTCCTCTTTCTATCTTTAGGTGTAGTTAATCTCTCAGGCTGTGACGAGGCGTCTGGGACCAACGTAGGAACGCTCCACGGCTGCCTTTAGTTGTGGTGGTTAGTCAGGGTACTGCAATCCAATAGATTCCAACTCTCTGGTGTATTGCCGTTTTTGCCTGCTCTCCTCAGCTACAGAAACATAACACATTTCCATCTCCAAAAAGCTTGTCAGCAGAGGGAAGCATGAAGTGCTCTAAAATTCCCTGGTAGACGGCTGCGCTGACTGGCTGTGCTGACTTTGGTCTTGATAAAACACAGTGGACAAACACCAGCAGATGACATAGCTCCCCAAACCATCACTGATTGTGGAAACTTCACACTAGACCCAGCAGCTTGGATTGTGGCCCCTCCACTCTTCCTCCAGACACTGGGTCCTTGATTTCCAAATGAAATGCAAAATTTATTTTCATCTGAAAGCAACACCTTAGACTACTGATTGACAGTCCAGTACTTTTTCTCCTTGACCCAGGTAAGATGCTTCCGGCGTTGTCTATTGGTCATGAGTGGCTTGACACAAGGAATGCGACACTTGTAGTCAAGGTCCTCAATACGTCTGTGTGTGGTGACTCTTGAAGCAATGACTCCAGAAGCAGTCCACTCCTTGTGAATCTCTCTCAAATTTTTGAATGGCCTTTTCTTAATAATCCTTTCAAGACTGCGGTTATCCCAGTTGCTTGTGTACCTTTTTCTACCACACTTTTTCCTTCCACTCAACTTTACATTAATATGTTTGGATACAGCACTCTGTGAACAGCCAGCTTCTTTAAAATGACCTTTTGTGGCTTACCCTGCTTGTGGAGAGTGTCAATGACTGACTTCTGGACATCTGTCAAATCAGAAGTCTTCCCCATGATTGTGGAGCCTACTGAAACAGACTAAGGGACCTTTTTAAACGCTTAGGAAGTCTTTGCAGATGTTTTTTTGTTAATTGTTCTAATTTACTGAGATAATGACTTTTGGGTTTTCCTTGGCTGGCTGTAAGCCATAATCATCAACATTAACAGAAATAAACACTTGAAATAGATCACCCTGTTTGTAATGACTAAATAGTATATGAGTTTCACTTTTTGTACTGAAAACTGAAATAAATTAACTTTTTGATGATATTATAATTTTGTGAGAAGCACCTATACCTAATAAATTGAGGTCTTAATGAAGTTCCTGACTCTGGAATCCTCGTTCTTCATCTAGCTCTCCTGCGGCACTGCTGGTCTCCGTGCATTAGACTTCTAATGTGGGCGAGCTGACTCTTTTTTTTTTTCAGCTTTTGTTACTTCGAAATGTATTGACCAATAAACCGCATTCCAGTATTTCTGACTTTTTTTCCATCATCATTTGCCTGCAGCACAAATTTAACCAATTTTATTCCAGTCTCTGATATTACTAAATTATTAACAGAGTGAATAAGTATTCTTTCAGGTGACACTTGAATACATTTTCAATTAAATAACGTTCACTCTCAGTGGATTCCAATCAATTCTGCTTTACTAAACTTGCACCTGTCTCGACCACGCACCACAATTGTGGGTTTCCAGAGCAATGGGGTACTCAGAGCCGAGCCCATGGAAGTCTATGAGGTTGTCACAGGTAGCGCTGGCTCGGTCTGTGGCCCTGGCGGTCAGGCGTATGTTGGGGGGAATATTTACAGGGGATAGGTATATATACAGTTCGTGACGCCACCTGTAGTTCTCTGGTAAATTTGTACCAGCGCTGCTGTAGATCTCTGAGGGGATGGTGAGGCAGCTAGATGTCGGGTCCCCTACAGGTGGGACTCTTCCCTCAGGTCGATAGTTTATGGTGGTGGTTGTGCAGGGATGCAATCAAATAACTCAGTCTCACACCGTCAGCGTCTTTTCCATACCTTTTACTTGTCAGATGGTAAGGCAGGTCCCAGGGAGGCTGATCGGGTGGAGGATGTGCTTTGAGATAACAGCTGAACAGGTTATGGGCCTCCTTCACTTTCAAATGGTGAGTCCAACCAGCATAAAGCGTAGTTCACTCTAGAATCTCCAGCTTCTCCAAGCTGTACTGCCCGGTCAGTTTTGTGGTCGGAGTCATCCTTTGAGAGAGCTGGGTTACTAATGTGGTCCTGCAGTGACTCCAAGTTCCCACTCTCCCTGACCCCAGTTACGTACCGACACTCCAAGGGCTGCTTTCTGCTACCTAAGGTCCAGTAAGCCTCTGGTTTTTCTATCACTATGCCTGGAGCTATAGTGATGCTTCGGTCCCCAGTGACCGGTGACAATGTGCAGGATACTCCAATCCTTTAAGCACTTCTGAACTCTTCCACTGCGCCTTTCGCCCTGTCCGCGCTTGTAGCATAAGCACTCCACACTTCCAAAGGCTATACAGATCAGTCCCTTCTTGCTTCTCTCCAGAGGTTGCTAACAGGTGCTCAGTAATCTCCTAGTTCAGGAGCACGTCTCTGAACTTCACTGTCCTTGAGACAGGAGACTGAAGGTCCTGATGCTCACTCCTCTCTCCTCTCACTCCACAACTAACTAACTGAATGATCTTCTCTGTCTGAAGACAGGAAACAGACTCCTGAATGGATCCTGACTAGCTCTTTATATCCTGTGGGTGTGTCTAAGTGTGTGATGGAGTGAATGTTTATTGAGCATTAAACTGTTACCTCTCCACACATTCTCCAGGGTACTGCGTGTGCCTTCACACCAGGGCTACACATTCCCCCATGGTAAAATACAGCACTCCCGGGCTGTGAAATACAAGAAGACAATTTGTTTTTCATTTAAACATTAACATTAACTCTTCCCATCCGGGAGGTAAGGATTTCTTGAACGTTGCATTAAAACATATAGAAAAAATACAAAATACTATGTAGACATTTTCATATAAATAACCGACAATATTCTTGTGAAGGACCCGCACCAAACCTTCAACGTGGGTCCTGGGTGGGCTGCAGGACATCTGAATGCAGACCTCACTCAGTGCCTCACCACACGGGTTTTTATGTTCAGAGGTAGTTGAGGTGGTTTCATGTAAAACCAATATTATGCACCGAAGCGCAACTATTTACAGGATACAGTTTTGGGCTGGCTCAGTCCTCAACCTCAAAGTCCATTGACATAAAGAGACATATATATATACATATTTCAAGTATGCATCATTCTTCTATAACTTTTACTTTACCCAACGGGGCATTTTATATAAAACTATGCATTCAATTTTTCAAATTTTCATCTTGTACCCAGCCGGGCATTCTACTTATTATAATAAAACTATGTAAACATTACGCATAACCATAAAGTGCAAAACAGCAAATATTCCTTTTATCAAAACTTTCTTCATCTTCTTAGTTGCGGCAAACCCTGTCTGGGTCCTACCGTTCTTCACATTTTCTTGCAGACTTCAACGACATTTTCCACCCCGGGGGCTGGAACAATACGATGATCCCTAGATCCCATGACCAACAAGTCGTGACCTGCTATCAGAGTTTGGGTCGCTACAGTCCTTGTGCGAACCACTAGGGGCGCGCCGGGCGCTTCCGCTTTGTGAGACGCTGTCTGCGTCACTGTAATAGCCACTTTCTTGTGATGCAGAAATAGTCGCCGTGCGTGACGTTGTATAGACTGCTGATTGCGATGTGGAATGGGTCGCAGGTTGCGATGTAGTAGGACAAGGTAGTGAAGAGTACGCAGGGGGCACTTCCAACTGTGATATACTCTCCTGGGGCGATGCCGGGACACGGCCTGATGCAGCGGTAGATTGTGACTGGGATGCGCTGGTAATGGTGACGTTACCTGCGTCAGGGACGGGGTCACGGACGATTGTGACATTAAGGGCATACCATCCCTTCATACCCCAGTGCCGTGTATAGTTGACTATGTCTCCATTAACTAGGTCCCTCCCGGGATGGCCGATGGGCGGGTTGGATTCTACGTCCCTGCGACTGACAAAGACCCCTGGGTAGAGGCCCGGTTCTCTGATGAAGCCCCAGCCCTTCCGGAGCTGGAACTCTGTCCACACACCCCTGCCGCCGCGGTTCCCTTAGATTTACCTTTTTCTCGACGGACACTTTCCTTGTCCGCGATCAGCTGCTCGTACTGCCGCTGCCGGTTCCGCTGCGCTTCCCGCTCTTCCTCCTGCCGGCGTCGCTGTTCCTCTTCGCGACGCTGCCACTCACGTTCCCACTGGGCGGTGTAGGCGACGTCATCCAGGCGCGCCATCTCATCCCAGTCGACGTCTGGTAATGATGGACAGGACCCCTCCGGTGTCCCTGCCGGGGAATCGATCATCTGCTGCGGCCTCCTGGCCGGGCGGGTGTTCCGGAACTGGCGGTACCTCCTCAACCTCCCTCGCTTTCCACCGCTTCCTCGGTAGGTTCAGGGTCGGTCCTTTTGGGGGCAGCCTCCGGTTGCTCCTTAGCCTTGGGCAGCAGAAGTTTCGGTAACTCGAACCGTGGGGGGTCGTCGAGGGGAGAAACACCGCGTCCACAGCCGCCGCTGCATCTGGGTACGCCGGCGTCTCTCAATCTCCTCCTTGCCAGGTTGTTCCAAAACCATCTTCTTCAATCTGGCATTTTCTTCTTTAATCTCCAGCAATGCTTGCTGCAGGTGCAGGACCACGGATGGTTCCGGTTCTAGTGGCAGCTTGGCTGGGGAACGGGCCTGCCTTCCACCGCTTCCCTGCTCGGCTGCACACGTCCTGCTTCCATGATGTTCCAGAACCGTCCCTTCTTCTTTCAGAGCCGTCCGGTCTCTTCCGTGGAGGCGGGGTTTGCGTCTCCTCCTCTTCGCAGGGAAGGTGAAGAGGAGGCGGACCTCCTTTGCTGTAGGGCAGGATCGCATGTTGTAATAGCACTTTGAGGGGGCAGGCATTCTCTTCGCGCCACAGGGGGGCACACGCCCACGAATCCACGCCCACCTTCTTCTCCAGCGCCTGAGGGCGCGGGAAATTTGGCGGCAAAATGGCGGATTTTAGCGCCAAAAATAGCAAACAGTCCTTTTTCACAAAAACACCTCCACAGGCACACAGGGCTCGCAATTTTGCGAGTTTCGCATCCTGTTCGTGACGCCAAGTTTGTCTCGACCACGCACCACAATTGTGGGTTTCCAGAGCAATGGGGTACTCAGAGCCGAGCCCATGGAAGTCTATGAGGTTGTCACAGGTAGCGCTGGCTCGGTCTGTGGCCCTGGCGGTCAGGCGTATGTTGGGGGAATATTTACAGGGGATAGGTTATATATACAGTTCGTGACGCCACCTGTAGTTCTCTGGTAATTTGTACCAGCGCTGCTGTAGATCTCTGAGGGGATGGTGAGGCAGCTAGATGTCGGGTCCCCTACAGGTGGGACTCTTCCCTCAGGTCGATAGTTATGGTGGGGTTGTGCAGGGAAAGCAATCAAATAACTCAGTCTCACACCGTCAGCGTCTTTCCATACCTTTTACTTGTCAGATGGTAAGGCAGGTCCCAGGGAGGCTGATCGGGTGGAGGATGTGCTTTGAGATAACAGCTGAACAGGTTATGGGCCCTCCTTCACTTTCAAAATGGTGATCCAACCAGCATAAAGCGTAGTTCACTCAGAATCTCCAGCTTCTCCAAGCTGTACTGCCCGGTCAGTTTTGTGGTCGGAGTCTTCCTTTGAGAGAGCTGGGTTACTAATGTGGTCCTGCAGTGACTCCAAGTTCCCACTCTCCCTGACCCCAGTTACGTACCGACACTCCAAGGGCTGCTTTCTGCTACCTAAGGTCCAGTAAGCCTCTGGTTTTTCTATCACTATGCCTGGAGCTATATGATGCTTCGGTCCCCAGTGACCGGTGACAATGTGCAGGATACTCCAATCCTTTAAGCACTTCTGAATCTTCCACTGCGCCTTTCGTCCTGTCCGCGCTTGTAGCATAAGCACTCCACACTTCCAAGGCTATACAGATCAGTCCCTTCTTGCTTCTCTCCAGAGGTTGCTAACAGGTGCTCCAGTAATCTCCTAGTTCAGGAGCACGTCTCTGAACTTCACTGTCCTTGAGACAGGAGACTGAAGGTCCTGATGCTCACTCCTCTCATCCACAACTAACTAACTGAATGATCTTCTCTGTCTGAAGACAGGAAACAGACTCTGAATGGATCCTGACTAGCTCTTATATATCCTGTGGGTGTGTCTAAGTGTGTGATGGAGTGAAAGTTTATTGAGCATTAAACTGTTACCTCTCCCCTAGTTTGAGCATTCCGATACCGCAAGTATCGGGTATCGGCCGATATTCGCGTTATCGGAATTCCGATACTTAATTCCGATACTTTTTCAATATCGTTATACCGGAACGGAAGTTCCCATAATTCTTTGAGAGGCAATGTGATTTTAGTCAGCCAATGATGAATCTTATGAAGTGTGGGCACATCCTGTAATGCTGCGGTCATCTTAACTAATTGGCATGGCGTGATTGGCTGCTGAAATGATGTCAGAATGCACTATAAAAGCGCCGCCGCCATTTTAGCGCACTGTGCTGTGAACTCAGTAAGGGACAGAACGCTACTTGCTCACTCTGAGGGACAGTTAGATATTGCGATTTTTGTTACTACTGTGCTTGAGGCAGGCTAGTTTACCAACCGCTGTGTAAAGCTTCATTTGCCAGTGTTGTTTTAACAGCTCTGTGCAAGGTGTGTGTGTGACAGTGCAGGTGACGTGCGCAGTTTGCTCTGCATCCACCGCTGTTTGTAGGCATCTGCACGTGTCACTGACTCTTTTTTTTTTTATTTTATTTTGTGGAATTGGTGCAGCTCCATTATATTAGAAAAAAATCAAATCTATTAGTGTGACGTGCTTCCATCCGTATACAATACATTGGTTGCAAACACTATAGAAGTACAGAAAGGAGCCTTTCACAGCTACTGAACAGTTGTCTGCAGGGTTTACTGTAGTCTGTGAGCTTTTAATTTTGTGAGTGCAGATTACGCTCCAGTTAGTTCTTCAACCACTGCCGGTTGTAGTCTGCTGAGTGTGTGTCACTGCCTCATCCTTCACATTTTTCTCTAATTGGTGCTGCTCCATTTTAGTGGAAAAAAATCTAATCTATTAGTGTGACGCGCTTCCATCCGTATACAATAACATTGGTTGCAAACACTATAGAAGTACACAAAGGGGCCTTTAACAGCTACTGAACAGTTGTGTTTCAGTGTTCACTGTAGTCTGTGAGCTTTTCATTTTGTGAGTGCAGATTACGCTCCAGTTAGTTCTTCAACCACTGCCGGTTGTAGTCTGCTGAGCGTGTGTCACTGCCTCATCCTTCACATTTTTCTCTAATTGGTGCTGCTCCATTTTAGTGGAAAAAAATCTAATCTATTAGTGTGACGCGCTTCCATCCGTATACAATACATTGGTTGCAAACACTATAGAAGTACACAAAGGGGCCTTTAACAGCTACTGAACAGTTGTGTTTCAGTGTTCACTGTAGTCTGTGAGCTTTTCATTTTGTGAGTGCAGATTACGCTCCAGTTGTTCTTCAACCACTGCCGGTTGTAGTCTGCTGAGCGTGTGTCACTGCCTCATCCTTCACATTTTTCTCTAATTGGTGCTGCTCCATTTTAGTGGAAAAAAATCTAATCTATTAGTGTGACGCGCTTCCATCCGTATACAATACATTGGTTGCAAACACTATAGAAGTACACAAAGGGGCCTTTAACAGCTACTGAACAGTTGTGTTTCAGTGTTCACTGTAGTCTGTGAGCTTTTCATTTTGTGAGTGCAGATTACGCTCCAGTTGTTCTTCAACCACTGCCGGTTGTAGTCTGCTGAGCGTGTGTCACTGCCTCATCCTTCACATTTTTCTCTAATTGGTGCTGCTCCATTTTAGTGGAAAAAAATCTAATCTATTAGTGTGACGCGCTTCCATCCGTATACAATACATTGGTTGCAAACACTATAGAAGTACACAAAGGGGCCTTTAACAGCTACTGAACAGTTGTGTTTCAGTGTTCACTGTAGTCTGTGAGCTTTTCATTTTGTGAGTGCAGATTACGCTCCAGTTATGTTCTTCAACCACTGCCGGTTGTAGTCTGCTGAGCGTGTGTCACTGCCTCATCCTTCACATTTTTCTCTAATTGGTGCTGCTCCATTTTAGTGGAAAAAAATCTAATCTATTAGTGTGACGCGCTTCCATCCGTATACAATACATTGGTTGCAAACACTATAGAAGTACACAAAGGGCCTTTAACAGATACTGAACAGTTGTCTGCAGGGTTCACTGTAGTCTGTGAGGAATAACCACACTTAGGCCTTATAACTTTTCTGACTTTCTTTATCAATCTACCAAGATGAAGAAGTCAGTGAGTAAGGCACGTGGTCGTGGCCGTGGATTTGCAGCAGGGAGAGGACGTGGGATTCTGTGGCTGCTGCCGCACCCAGTGACACAGCATCCACCAGTTTTCCCCGTGAGCGTTCCTTTATGCGCACTTTTGTAGGAGCTCAGCGTACCCCCCTGCTGCGTCAAGAACAAATTGAAGCCGTTGTTGGTTGGATGGCAGCCAATGCATCGACTTCAATACCTTCCACCTCCTCTCAGGACCACAGCACTGTTGAACAACCATCAGTCTCTTCACCGCCTGCCAAATTGCCCAGGCAGTCAGAGAGCTCTGTACAGGAGCCAGCTGAGTCTCTGCTTCTGTTCTCAGAATCTGTTGGCTTGCAAACAGGGGCCCAGCTAAGCAGCATTCTGGAATGTGAAGAAGAGGCAGTATGCAGTGATGCGCAACAGCTGTGTCTCTCTGAATCTGAAGAGGCGGGTGAGCCAGTGCCGATGGTCAGCACACCGCAGAACGCATCTGATGATGATGAGACTCAGTTGCCAGTTTCTGTTGAGCATGGTGCTGGCCAGACCACCCAACAACAGCAGGTGTTGGAAGAGGGTAGTGGTGGAGATGATGAGGTCCAAGACCCAACATGGCGTGAGGAACAGGAAGGTGGTGGGAGCAGCTCTGAGGAAGAGATTGCCCCAACGGTCCAAACAGTAGGGAGAGGTAGGCTGCAGACTCGCTTGCCTGTAGCCTCCAGTTTGGCACCCGTTCGGAGCAGTTCTCTTACAACAGCCAAACCGGGCGCTCCCAGGACTTGCTCTGCGTGGTCCTTTTTTGATACAGTTGCAGATGATATTTGCTATGTCAAATGCAAGCTGTGTAATCAAAAAATTAAAAGAGGTAAAAGTGTCAGTAACCTTAATACAACAAATATGTGGAAACATGTGCGGTCAAAGCACTTTGTTGAGTTACAAAGACACACTGGAGATGTAGGCCAACCTACAGCAGCACCTACATCTTCAGCTCGTGTTGGAGCCTCTTCCTCCAGTTCACACACAGCTGTTTCGGCTTCCTCACAGGATCGCCATGGAAGAACCTCTGTCACTGTTGTCCAGAGACACAGTGTTATTCCACGCACAGCTGCAAGTTCCCTGTCATCCTCACACACCCAGGCCACAAAACAGCCATCGGTAGCACAGGCATGGGATAAAAGACGGCCATACTCGGCAAACCATCCACGAGCACAGGCTCTGAATGCTGGCATTGCAAAACTCCTGTCCCTTGAAATGCTGTCATTCAGGCTGGTGGAGACTGACAGTTTCCGTGAATTAATGGCATTGGCAGTCCCACAATACAATGTGCCCAGCCGATTTTATTTCAGCAGGCAAGCCGTCCCTGGTCTGCAAAAGCATGTTGAGGCAAAAATTAAACATGCGCTACTAAACGCCGTCAGTAGCAAGGTCCACCTGACCACCGATGCGTGGACCAGTACCCATGGCCAGGGACGATACCTTTCACTCACTGCCCATTGGGTGAATGTTGTGGAGCCGGGTACAGATCTTGCGAGTGGCGCTGTACGTGTTCTGCCAACTCCAAGGATTGCCGGAATTAAGTCTGTCCACATTGACTCCTCCTCCTACTCCAGTTCCTCAGAATCATCGCTGCAGGAGCCGTCACGGTCTACCTCCACATGGACCCGTGGACGCTTACCTGATGCGACCGATATGAGCACAGCCGTGGCCAAACGGCAACAGGCCGTTCTGAAATTAATTTACATGGGGAATCGAAGCCACACAGCGCAGGAGCTCTGGAATGCCATCAAGCAGGAGAGCGACGTGTGGTTTTTGCCAGCGAATCTCCAGCCAGGCTTGGTAGTGTGTGACAATGGCCGAAATCTGGTGGCAGCTCTGGGCCTTGCAAACTCACTCACATACCATGTCTGGCACATGTGCTCAACTTGGTCGTGCAGAGTTTTTTGAGGGACTATCCGGATCTTGATGCACTGCTGCACAAGGTCCGCCTAGAGTGCGCTCACTTGCGACGTTCCAGCATGGCCAGATCGCGCATTGCAGCTCTGCAACGCAGATTGCGCCTTCCTGAACATCGCATCATATGTGACGTATCCACCAGGTGGAATTCAACGTTACATATGTTGGAGCGGTTGTGTGAGCAGCAGCCAGCAGTAATGGAGTATCAGCTGCATCAGGCGCAAGCAACACGCAATTTGCGCCTCCACACTTCACCATTAATGAGTGGGCCACTATGAAGGACATGTGCCACGTTTTGCGTGCGTTTGATGAGTCAACGCGGATGGCGAGTGCAGATGATGCACTAGTCAGCCTGACTGTCCCCCTTATCTGCCTGCTTCAAAAAACACTGCAAGCAATAAGGGATGAGGTTTTGGAAGAGGTGGAGGATGAGGAGTCACAAGTTCCATCACCTTCTGGAAAGTCAGCGCAACGTGGTTCCTCACAAAGGGCTGGGCAGGGCTCACTTTGTGAGGAGGATGAGGAGGAGGAGTCAATGGAGGAGGAAGACATCGCTCCAGAGGGAGGTACACAACGCTCTAGTCAGTATGTAGAGCGAGGGTGGGGTGATGCAGAGCAGGCAGAGATGACGCCTCTTGCAGAGGACAGCGTTTCTTTGCCAGTTGGGAGTCTGCAGCACATGGTTGATTTCATGCTGCAGTGCCTAAGAAACGACCGCCGCATCGCCCACATTCTCACGACGTCTGATTATTGGGTGTACACCCTCCTAGACCCTCGCTACCGGGACAACGTCAAAAGCCTCATCACACCGTTGAACCGGGAGCGTAAAATGCGGGAGTACCAAGACACACTGGTGCAATCCATAATGTTCTACCTTACTGCCGAGAGCACTGCTGCTGCTACTGCTTTACAAAGCAGCTCTGTGCGTCGAGGCAGTGTAGAGAGCTCTGCAACAAGAGGGAGCACACGCAGTGCCTCTGCACAGGGAAAGACCAGTATGTTAAAAATGTGGCAAAGTTTTGTGGCAGCGCCACAAATGTCTACACCATCCGAGAGGGCTCCAGTCAGCGGGAGGCAACGTATCCGTCAGATGGTGACAGACTACTTGGCTTTGCCTCTCAGTGTACTCCCAGATGGCTCTTCCCCATTCAAGTTTTGGGTCTCTAAGCTGGATACATGGCCAGAGCTTAGCCAGTATGCATTGGAGGTGCTGGCTTGCCCTGCTGCCAGTGTATTATCGGAGCGCGTCTTTAGTGCTGCAGGTGGTGTACTAACAGACCGTCGCATGCGACTATCCTCCGATAATGTAGACCGGCTTACTTTTCTGAAAATGAACAAGGCATGGATCTCGCCAGAATTTGTCTGTCCGTTTTCAGATTAAATAACTGGTTCGCAACGTTATCCATGTCTCCTGTTATGTTCATCTTTCTACCACCTGAACTCTACTCCCTGGGCTCCAACACTGCCAGTTGCTGCTCAGAAGTGTCGTGTCCACAGAACAAAACACAAGCTCTACTGTTAGTGGGGTTCAGTAACGCCAGCTGTTCCCCTGCTGTGTCAACGGCAAGAAGTCTCCTGTTCCCGACACATGGACAGAAAAACACATGACCAACATGCTCCAAATAGGGAAGAGCCGTCACCCTGCTTGTTATGCTGAAAACATGAAATTGTGAAGTTTTGCAGGCCTAGAATGATAAATTTTAATGACAAATATGGACAAATAATAATTTGTCATCACAGCGCATATCTGCACATGTCTATTAGAAATGGTAACAAAAAATAAAACATAGTCTACTCTTCACATTTTGAAATTAATGCATAAAAGTACATTTCATACTTATGAATTAATGCTTTTTAAGGAACTTTATCTGTACCTGTAAGATAATGCAGTCAATGGATGTACGAATCATTAAATCCTCATCATCATCATCACGAGTTTTATTTATGACAGACATTATAAAATACACATACTGATGCCAACTGTAACTTCAAACACCATATATGAAATGGCCAGCATGTAAACATGGTAATAATGTCCAATAATAAATTATTACATCTAGAAAGTGCATCATGCATACTGACAATAGGTAGTTATACCTGCAAGTGCTGTTGAAACAACCACAAGAGATATAAATTAATACTGGTATATAGGTATCACATTCACAGTGCATAGTTACTCATGGACAATGTTGATGTAATACTGTATCTCAATTAAGTCAGCGTGAACCATTAGGCTTGTTAGTCTTGTACATTGTTAAAGAGGGAACGTAATTTTTTTGTTTGTCATAGGTGGAGTATTACACATTAAATTATTACTGCTGTATTTTTTTTTGCGTCCCTAGTGCGCAATAACGCAGCCTAACCTCACATTTTATAGTCAGCTAATTGCCACACGCTACCCTACCCTACGCGTGACAGTAGGAAGGTAGTGTTGTTGGATAAAGCTTTGCGCAACCAGACATTCTTTTACCCTCTTCAACACTCTACAAGCAAAAAATGCATGATTTCAGCCACAGACTTTATTGACGTACAGTATAACATCGGCATTACCCATCAGAGGCTGTCCACTGTCTGATACAGACATAGAATATACCTTTGCTATCCGTAGCCTTTGTTTCACCTACACTTGCAGGCACACACTTAAATTGTGACAAACAATGCCTAATGTTTTTTTAAATGGTTATTTTTTATCGTACATTATTGTGTCATCAATCATCACATTGATGAGTCCATGCTGGACATTCATACATGCTATAGAAAGTTACGATTTTATGAACTTAAATAATTGAAATGTCTGTGACTGTCACATAAAATTTGCGATGATGATGATGAGTGACTATTACAAAATCCATTGTCTTCACTATGTTATGGTTTAACATAGCGTTCCTTAAGCATTATTCATAAAAAAAAAATGGACTTTTATTCTTACATTTACAACACTATATTTTGTTACCAATTTTTTGGGTGTTGTGTTGGTCCATTTTTTTTTGGCATGTGCATATATGCGTTTATATTTGTATTTTCTTTATTTTTCCTTCTTGAAATTAGAAAACATGTGTATCTTTGTACCGTGTTAGCCAGTAGATAGAAAAATATTTAGACTTCAGAGTCAGCAGTGGTTGATACCTTTTAATGGATAACTGAAAAGATGGAAACAAATTGCAAGCTTTCAAGGCTACTCACGTCTCTTCATCAGGCAAAGACTAAATAAAAAAATTAAGCATCACATATTTCTATACACAACAGGACACAGGAATAGTGCAATAGGTAAGACAAGTAAGTGACGTGTATCAGAACTGTCATTATCTCACAGGGATGAACATAAATATTGGAACAGTTCCTACATAAGATAGAAAGTTTGATTGCCCTCTCATTGGCTTTTTTTTTTTGGGTTTTCATGACCCTGGAAGGGCATAGACGCAGATTCCTTAATTGATATAGAATGACATAAATCCATGTGATCTATTCATTCCATCACTAACAGTGTCAAAGGTCATGATGAGCTTATATTCTGAAACCTTTGTACGTTTCTCATATTTGAAGTTTATTTTTAATACCAGTAATTCCATATCCATCATGCTATGACCGGGCATACAAAAGTATTTTGCCACAGGTAAATTCATTAATTTATCTCTGATTGTGTGGCGCTGATAATTCATCCTTGTTCTCCTTTTTGTTGCCGGTCTCCCCTCACTTGTCCTCCCTCACTTGTCTTAGCAATTCCTGTGTCCTGTTGTGTGTAGAAATATGTGATTCTTCATTTTTGGCTTTACTCTTAGCCTGATGAAGACACCTGAGTAGTCTCGAAAGCTTTGAATTTGTTACCATATTTTCAGTTAGCCATTAAACGTTATCAACCACAGAGGACTGTCAAGTATAAATATTTTTCTATTCTTGTAATTGAAATTCATCATTTTATTGTCGTAGTAAAACTTCATTTATTCTTGTTTGAAGTACATACATTTGCAATGGCCACGTAACAAGGCAATAACTCAATATTTTATGCCTACACCCTCCTTGACCCTGGGTTACAACACCGCCAGTTGTTTCTCGGAAGTGCTGTTAGCACAGTCTACACTTGCTCCTGTGTTACTGGGGTTCAGTAATGTCAGCTGTTCCCCTGCTGTGTGAACGGCAAAAAGTCCTGCTGCCTCCACCCTGTTCTCCTGTCATCCCTGGGCTTCAACAACGCCAGTTGGTGCTCGGAAGTGCTGTTTGCACAGTCAACACTTGCTCCTGTGTTACTGGGGTTCAGTAATGTCAGCTGTTCCCCTGCTGTGTGAACGGCAAAAAGTCCTGCTGCCTCCACCATGTTCTCTTCTCATCCCTGGGCTACAACACCGCCAGTTGTTTCTCGGAAGTGCTGTTAGCACAGTCTACACTTGCTCCTGTGTTACTGGGGTTCAGTAATGTCAGCTGTTCCCCTGCTGTGTGAACGGCAAACAGTCCTGCTGCCTCCACCATGTTCTCTTCTCATCCCTGGGTTACAACACCGCCAGTTGTTTCTCAGAAGTGCTGTTATGCACAGTCAACACTTGCTCCTGTGTTACTGGGGTTCAGTAATGTCAGCTGTTCCCCTGCTGTGTGAACGGCAAAAAGTCCTGCTGCCTCCACCATGTTCTCTTCTCATCCCTGGGCTACAACACCGCCAGTTGTTTCTCGAAGTGCTGTTAGCACAGTCTACACTTGCTCCTGTGTTACTGGGGTTCAGTAATGTCAGCTGTTCCCCTGCTGTGTGAACGGCAAACAGTCCTGCTGCCTCCACCATGTTCTCTTCTCATCCCTGGGTTACAACACCGCCAGTTGTTTCTCAGAAGTGCTGTTAGCACAGTCTACACTTGCTCCTGTGTTACTGGGGTTCAGTAATGTCAGCTGTTCCCCTGCTGTGTGAACGGCAAACAGTCCTGCTGCCTCCACCATGTTCTCTTCTCATCCCTGGGTTACAACACCGCCAGTTGTTTCTCAGAAGTGCTGTTAGCACAGTCTACACTTGCTCCTGTGTTACTGGGGTTCAGTAATGTCAGCTGTTCCCCTGCTGTGTGAACGGCAAACAGTCCTGCTGCCTCCACCATGTTCTCTTCTCATCCCTGGGTTACAACACCGCCAGTTGTTTCTCAGAAGTGCTGTTAGCACAGTCTACACTTGCTCCTGTGTTACTGGGGTTCAGTAATGTCAGCTGTTCCCCTGCTGTGTGAACGGCAAACAGTCCTGCTGCCTCCACCATGTTCTCTTCTCATCCCTGGGTTACAACACCGCCAGTTGTTTCTCGAAGTGCTGTTAGCACAGTCTACACTTGCTCCTGTGTTACTGGGGTTCAGTAATGTCAGCTGTTCCCCTGCTGTGTGAACGGCAAACAGTCCTGCTGCCTCCACCATGTTCTCTTCTCATCCTGGGTTACAACACCGCCAGTTGTTTCTCAGAAGTGCTGTTAGCACAGTCTACACTTGCTCCTGTGTTACTGGGGTTCAGTAATGTCAGCTGTTCCCCTGCTGTGTGAACGGCAAACAGTCCTGCTGCCTCCACCATGTTCTCTTCTCATCCCTGGGTACAACACCGCCAGTTGTTTCTCAGAAGTGCTGTTAGCACAGTCTACACTTGCTCCTGTGTTACTGGGGTTCAGTAATGTCAGCTGTTCCCCTGCTGTGTGAACGGCAAAAAGTCCTGCTGCCTCCACCATGTTCTCTTCTCATCCCTGGGCTACAACACCGCCAGTTGTTTCTCAGAAGTGCTGTTAGCACAGTCTACACTTGCTCCTGTGTTACTGGGGTTCAGTAATGTCAGCTGTTCCCCTGCTGTGTGAACGGCAAACAGTCCTGCTGCCTCCACCATGTTCTCTTCTCATCCCTGGGTACAACACCGCCAGTTGTTTCTCAGAAGTGCTGTTAGCACAGTCTACACTTGCTCCTGTGTTACTGGGGTTCAGTAATGTCAGCTGTTCCCCTGCTGTGTGAACGGCAAAAAGTCCTGCTGCCTCCACCATGTTCTCCTTCATCCCTGGGCTTACAACACGCCAGTTGTTTCTCAGAAGTGCTGTTAGCACAGTCTACACTTGCTCCTGTGTTACTGGGGTTCAGTAATGTCAGCTGTTCCCCTGCTGTGTGAACGGCAAAAAGTCCTGCTGCCTCCACCCTGTTCTCCTGTCATCCCTGGGCTTCAACAACGCCAGTTGGTGCTCGAAGTGCTGTTTGCACAGTCTACACTTGCTCCTGTGTTACTGGGGTTCAGTAATGTCAGCTGTTCCCCTGCTGTGTGAACGGCAAAACAGTCCTGCCTGCCTCCACCCTGTTCTCCTTGTCATCCCTGGGCTTACAACACACGCCGTTTGGTTCTTCCGAAGTGCTGTTAGCACAGTCTACACTGCTCCTGTTATACTGGGTTCATAATGTCAGCTGTTCCTCCACTGCTGTGTGGAACGGCAAAAAGTCCTGCTGCCTCCACCCTGTTCTCCTGTCATCCCTGGGCTTCAACAACGCCAGTTGGTGCTCGGAAGTGCTGTTTTGCACAGTCTACACTTGCTCCTGTGTTACTGGGGTTCAGTAATGTCAGCTGTTCCCCTGCTGTGTGAACGGCAAAAAGTCCTGCTGCCTCCACCCTGTTCTCCTGTCATCCCTGGGCTTCAACAACGCCAGTTGGTGCTCGGAAGTGCTGTTTGCACAGTCTACACTTGCTCCTGTGTTACTGGGGTTCAGTAATGTCAGCTGTTCCCCTGCTGTGTGAACGGCAAAAAGTCCTGCTGCCTCCACCTGTTCTCCTGTCATCCCTGGGTTCAACAACGCCAGTTGGTCTCGGAAGTGCTGTTGCACAGTCTACACTTGCTCCTGTGTTACTGGGGTTCAGTAATGTCAGCTGTTCCCCTGCTGTGTGAACGGCAAAAAGTCCTGCTGCCTCCACCCTGTTCTCCTGTCATCCCTGGGCTTCAACAACGCCAGTTGGTGCTCGGAAGTGCTGTTTGCACAGTCTACACTTGCTCCTGTGTTACTGGGGTTCAGTAATGTCAGCTGTTCCCCTGCTGTGTGAACGGCAAAAGTCCTGCTGCCTCCACCATGTTCTCTTCTCATCCCTGGGTTACAACACCGCCAGTTGTTTCTCAGAAGTGCTGTTAGCACAGTCTACACTTGCTCCTGTGTTACTGGGGTTCAGTAATGTCAGCTGTTCCCCTGCTGTGTGAACGGCAAACAGTCCTGCTGCCTCCACCATGTTCTCTTCTCATCCCTGGGTTACAACACCGCCAGTTGTTTCTCGAAGTGCTGTTAGCACAGTCTACACTTGCTCCTGTGTTACTGGGGTTCAGTAATGTCAGCTGTCCCCTGCTGTGTGAACGGCAAACAGCCTGCTGCCTCAACATTTCCATGGTACCTCTGTCTACCCACCTGGGTTCCAGTACACCGTCCAGCTGTTCTCCGCAAGTGCCTGCATGCCTCCATGTCTATCCGGTTCCACCGCTGTGTCTGGTAGTGCTGTTAGCACAGTACCTCCTGCTTGTAACGGTCAGTAAGTCAGCTGTCCCGGTTGTGCTGGCTTCCTTCACCGGTACACTGCTGCTCACTTATTTCATGGGTACCTTCTGCTACCCATCCGGGTTCCAGTACCGTCAGCTGGTTCTCCGCAGTGCTTTGGCCTAGGTGCCTCCATGTCGGTATCCGAGTTCCAGCAACGTCTGCTGGTCCTTGGTAGTGCTTTGGAGCACAGGTACCTCCTGCTTAGTAACCGTGTCCCAGTAACGTCAGCTGGTCCTCGGTTGTGCCATTGGCTCTTTTCCTTCTGCTGACCCTCCGGGTTCCAGCACAGTCAGCTGGTCCTCGTTACTTTCATTGGCTCTTGTACCTTCTGCTACCCATCCGGGTTCCAGTACCGTCAGCTGGTTCTCCGCAGTGCCTTTGGCCTAGGTGCCTCCATGTCGGTATCCGAGTTCCAGCAACGTCTGCTGGTCCTTGGTAGTGCTTTGGAGCACAGGTACCTCCTGCTTAGTAACCGTGTCCCAGTAACGTCAGCTGGTCCTCGGTTGTGCCATTGGCTCTTTTCCTTCTGCTGACCCTCTGGGTTCCAGCACAGTCAGCTGGTCCTCGTTACTTCCATTGGCTTTTGTACCATCACCAACAGGACAAAGAAGGTTAAGACAAACTACAAGATACAGAACAAGAGACAGAAGAACAATAAGCAGAAGATCAAAAAGCAGAAGAACATTAAGTATAAGACCAAAATGAAGAGCAAAATATATGCTCTAAATTCTAAGCAGAAGAAGACTAAGCAGTGTATGGGGGTGAGTCCGTTCCTCCTCGTGGTGCCCCTGGAAAATGCCTGATGCTGCTGCAGGCTAAACTGAACGCGGACAAATACTGTTGTAATTAAAATCTTTCGTGACAGCAAGAACGGAAGGATGAAAATTCAGAGTTTTACAGATTACAAGTACAGGAATGTCTGTCACAAATAAGAATATGATGAAAAGGATGAATAGGAAGAAGATGAAGAAGTAGAATATGAAGAATAATAACTGTTTAATAAGAACAATATAAGTAATGTTAACAAAAAGATGAATAGCAAGAAGTTTTAGAAGATTAAGAAGGTGAAGATGAAGTATAATTTGATGAGAAAGATGATGCTGCTGAAGATTATGAAGGAGAAAGTGTGTGAAAAGTTAAAAAGGTGAAGACCATGGAAGTTGTGAAACAGACATATTTGACAAAATAGAAAAAAGGTTAACAACATTGTGAATTTCTTCGTCAATCCGAACGTATTTCCTAAAAAAAAAAAATTAATGCTATTCCATTGGATTGGGTTAAACATCTATGCCTTTAATGTCTCCTCAACCTCCCCCAATACATTCTACATTACTCTTTGTTGTTTTCCTTCATGTACAATTAACCTACAAGGCAAGAATGGGGTTTTTTTTATTTCGATATTTTGTTCCCATAGACTTACATTGGACTTCCGGTATCGTATCGGATCCCATCGGGTATCGCCGATATTTTTTGGGTATCGGCGATACCATTCCGATGCCGATACTTTTGGATATCGGAAAGTATCGCTCAACTCTACTCTCCACACATTCTCCAGGGTACTGCGTGTGCCTTCACACCAGGGCTACACACACCCATTCATGCACACTTCTTTAAAAGTACAATAGTCTGAATTTTAGCATATTTGATTAAACAGTATGAGCTCATCCCGGATTTATTTAATGCCTGTAAATTTCCCTTGTGATGTACCGGCTTACAAAGCAAACACCTGCCACTGCTAGGCTGAAAAGTCAGCTGTGTAGTTTACATACAATTCTCTTAGCTTCCATTACGTAGCAGCTAGATACAGCTCCCTCCAGTTTTGTCTATGCAAATCACTCAGCATCATGCAAAGTACATTGACTAAACAAACAGCAGGGTGTATTTGTTCCTTTAAGAGTAACAAGGTCTAAAGCCAATGTCCGATTTCATAGTACATAATTTGTTGAATACATCTCTCAGGACCCCAATACAGGTTAGATAACTGTATTTTATTTTTATTTATTTATTATAAGCTATATGCAAAGAGCTCCTGTGTTCTCCGTGAGAGAGCTGCTGCCAGGCTTTTCTGCCAGCAGCTTATCTCATGTAGAACAAAAGGATGGAGCTACCAAAAATCAGCAGGCCCAACATAATCTGTTAAGAGGGCTCCGATACACATTAAACACTGGTCTAATATGAAAATGAGATGCCCATAGACTTGATGAGGCTGTATAATTACATAGAAATTCTATATCAGAATAGCTGTATATATTTGATATTAAAATAGAAAAAATGGAAAATCCTCAGTGGTTGATATGGTACAAAGATATATTTTCTGATATTAAAATAAGCATTTTAGCCAGACAGCATTACTGAGAAATTAGAAAAATGGTTTGTTTTTTTTGTTCCATGATGTCATGCCTCAAGATTCGATACTGCAGTCATGTGTTTGTCTGCCTACATCTATCCCTTGAGTCACTGGAGAGCCGGGTGCTGATTACTCTGTCTTTTCGTCCACTCCTTTCTTACAGTAGGTGCTTTCCATTTGCTATTCAGACTATCCTATCACTCTGCAGGAGCTTCTGTTTAAACCTCACTGCTTCCTTCATTCCCTGCCGTAAAGCTTACAACTACCCAGTTTGGTGGTTAAGGAGTAGTCCATATTTGTATCAGTTAGTTGGTGTTAACTGTGAGGTTTTGGTTGTGTGTATTTCCTTTTCCTCTCCCATTTGGTTGGTCGCTCCTATTGTTCCCTACTTTGTTGTTTCATGAGTGTTTTTCTGTGATTGCAGTTTCTGTTATGATTTAGTAGCTGAGGGAGCAGGCAAAAAAGGCAATACACCAGAGAGGTTGGAATCTACTGGATTGCAGTACCCTGACTAACCACCACAACTAAAGGCAGCCGTGGAGCGTTCCTACGTTGGTCCTAGACGCCTCGTCACAGCCTGAGAGGTTAACTACACCTAAAGATAGAAAGAGGAAAGCTATCTGCCCCGGAGCAGATCCCCAAAGAACATAGGAAGCCCCTAAACATGTAATGGCGGTTAGACAAGAGGAAATACAGACACAGACAGAAAATAGTAAGAGCAACGTTGGGGCCCAATCTGCCTAGAAAGAAAAAGGATAGGAAGGACACTTACTGCAATCCAAAAAACCCTAAAAAATACCAACTCTACTAATTGCATAAACACCTGAGATCACACGACCTCTACCACCTACATTAGTTCTCTGGTGTAACAAAACTAAGCCGCAGCCACTGAAAAAACTGGAAAAGGCAAATGAACAAATAACAGTGGCTCAGATAAACTGAGAGGAGCACAAGCCCCCGGAGGGGACCTGGCTGACCTCCACAGAAGTGCAGGGAACAATGCAAAAAGCAAGCACAAAAACAAAAACAGAAAATATCTTATCTGAGAGCAGGAGAAGAGGCAAGACTCAGCAAGCTTCCAAGTGAACCAGGAACCACAGTTGAGACAAGAACAATTGATCACCGGCAACCATGATGGGAGGGAACCTCCCTTATATAAGACCAGTCTGTAACTCCTGATTGCCAATCTTCAATGAATGGTTCAGTACTGTTTGTAACCACCAGAGGGAGGTTCTGCTCAGAATTCATTTCTAACACATTCACAACAGTACCCCCCTTGAGGAGGGGTCACCGAACCCTCATTTGGGCAACCAGGTCGGTCAGGATGAGCTCTGTGATACGCACGGATCAGTCTCCTAGCATGGATGTCCGAAGCAAACACCCAAGAATTGCCCTCCTGACCATAACTCTCCACTTAACCAAATACTGGAGTTTCCGTCTAGAAAAACGAGAATCCAATATTTTCTCCACCACATACTCCAGATTGCCCTCAACCAAAACAGGGTCAGGAGGTGCAGCCATAGGAACCACTGGCTCGACAAACCTCTTCAATAAGGACTTGTGGAACACGTTATGGATCTTAAATGTCCCTGAAGAAGTAAACGAAAGGAAACAGGATTAAGAATCTCCATGATCTTATAAGGTCCAATGAACTTAGGCTTAAACTTAGGAGATGCAACTCTCATAGGGATATTTCTTGAGGACAACAAGACCAAGTCCCCCACTTCAAACCGAGGACCAACAGTCCTATGCCGGTTGGCAAACCGCTGGGCACTCTGCTGAGAGAGGGACAACCTCTCCACTACCTGGTACCAAATCTGCTGCATACGCTCCACAACAGAGTCAACACCTGGACAGACAGAAGCCTCCGTCTGTCCCGAAGAAAATCGAGGGTGAAACCCAAAATTGCAGAAAAATGGAGACATCAAAGTGGCAGAGCTAGCCCTATTATTAAGAGCAAACTCAGCCAAAGGCAAAAAAGAGACCCAGTCATCTTGATCAGCAGACACAAAGCATCTCAGATAAGTCTCCAATGTCTGGTTTGTTCTCTCAGTTTGTCCATTGGTCTGAGGATGAAAAGCAGAGGAGAAAGACAATTGAACACCAAGTTTAGAACAAAAAGTCCTCCAAAATCTGGAAACAAACTGGACTCCTCTGTCAGACACAATGTTCTCAGGAATGCCGTGTAACCGAACCACGTGCTGAAGGAACAAAGGCACCAATTCGGAGGAGGAAGGCAACTTAGGTAATGGCACAAGATGTATCATTTTGGAAAACCCATCACAAATCACCCAGATAACGGTCATTCTCTGAGAAACAGGGAGGTCGGAAATGAAATCCATAGAGATATGGGTCCATGGTCTCTTGGGCACAGGCAACGGCATCAACAAACCACTAGAGCGAGAGCAAGGCTTGGAGCGAGAGCAAGTCCCGCAGGACTGCACAAATTCCCTGACGTCACGAGACAAAGTAGGCCACCAAAAGGACCGACTAACCAAGTCTCTGGTACCAAAAATTCCAGGATGACCGGCCAACGCGGAACAATGAATCTCAGACATCACACTCTTTTTTCACCGGTCTGGGACAAACAATTTCCCAATAGGGCAGCGCTCGGGTTTATCCTCCTGACACCCTTCCAGAGCCAGTCTCAAATTGGGCGAGATGGCGGAAAGAACTACACCCTCTTTCAAAATAACAGCAGGATCAGATAATTCAGGAGAGTCCGCAAGGAAACTCCTCGAGAGGGATTCCGCCTTAACATTCTTAATGCCAGGAAGAAAGGAAACCACAAAATTAAAACGTGTGAAAAACAAGGCCCACCTGGCCTGTCTAGGATTAAGTCGCTTGGCTGATTCCAGATAAACCAGATTCTTATGGTCCGTGAGGACCACCACCTGATGTTTGGCTCCCTCCAGCCAATGTCTCCACTCTTCAAAAGCCCACTTCATGGCCAATAACTCCCGATTACCCACGTCATAATTACGTTCAGTTGGAGAAAATTTTCGAGAGAAAAAGGCACAAGGGTTACTTTTAGAGGTCTCAGGATCTCTTTGGGACAAAACGGCACCTGCCCCAATTTCAGAGGCATCAACCTCCACCTGAAATGGCAGAGAAACATCAGGCTGCCGTAGAACAGGAGCAGAAGTGAATCTCTGCTTAAGTTCCTGAAACGCAGAGACTGCCTCAGGAGGCCAATTCACCACATCAGAACCCTTTTTGGTCAAATCATTCAATGGTTTAACAATAACAGAGAAATTACCAATAAATTTACGATAAAAATTGGCAAAACCCAAGAATCTTTGAAGAGCCTTTAATGAAGTAGGTTGGACCCAATCACAGATGGCCTGAACCTTGACCGGGTCCATTTCAATAACAGATGGGGACAAAATGAATCCCAGAAATGAGATCCTCTGTACGCCAAAAAGACACTTTGATCCCTTCACATACAGAGCATTCTCTCTCAAAATCTGGAACACAGTCCGAACATGTTTCACATGAGAGTCCCAGTCATTGGAAAAAAATCAAGATATCATCCAAATAAACAATCAGAAATTTATCCACAAAATCCCTGAAAATGTCATTCATGAAGGACTGGAAGACGGAAGGAGCATTAGTGAGCCCAAAGGGCATCACTAGGTACTCAAAATGCCCCTCTGGGGTATTAAACGCCGTCTTCCATTCATCCCCGTGCTTAATGCGAATAAGGTTATACGCCCCCCTGAGGTCAAGCTTGGTAAACCAAGTAGCACTTTTCACCCTGGAAAACAGGTCAGAAATCAAGGGTAACGGATATTGATATTTCACAGTGATATTGTTCAAGAGACGATAATCAATACACGGCCTTAATGAACCATCCTTTTTGGCCACAAAGAAAAAACCGGCACCCAAGGGTGAAGAGGATGGTCTGATATGACCCTTCTCCAATGACTCCTTGATATAAGACCGCATAGCGTCATGTTCAGGTACAGACAAGTTAAAAAGGCGACCTTTAGGGAATTTACTACCAGGCACTAATTCAATAGCGCAGTCATAGCTCCTATGGGGGGGCAAGGATGCAGATTTACTTTCGCTAAACACATCAGAAAAATCAGTCAAAAAGTCAGGAACATCCTGAGCCTGGGGAGAGGCAGAAAAAACAGGAGTGTTGGCATTAACACATTGGCAGCCCCAACTGGTTACAGACACAGAATTCCAATCTGAAACAGGATTATGAGACTGTAACCAAGGGAAACCTAGTACAATAATGTCATGCAGATTAACCCCTTCCCGACCTTTGACACAGCGTATGCGTCATGAAAGTCGGTGCCAATCCGACCTATGACGCATACCCTGCGTCATGAAAGGATCCCGTTCCTGCGGGCCGGGAGACCGGGGTCACTCAAAGGTCACCCGACCCGCAGTTACAGGACCCTTTGTGCTTCACCACAGGGGGTTGGCTTAACCCCCCCGTGGCCACGATCGCTCTGATTGGCTGTTAAAAGTGAAACAGCCAATCAGAGCAATCTGTAATATTTCACCAATTTAATTGGTGAAATATTACAATCCAGCCATGGCCGATGCTGCAATAGCATCTGCCATGGCTGGACACCGAGACCTGACCCCCCCACACCGAGTCACGGCGGCGATCGGCCGCCGCCACCGAAAGATGGCAGCGATCGGTCACCGCCGTCACTAACAGCTCCCCTCCTCCTTTGCTCCGGTGCCCCCACCTTCCGATCCCCCCCCCTAACCTTCCGACCACCCTACTCACCTCTCCCGATCCACCGATGTCCCTGGATCGGTCCCGGCGTCCGCCCGGGCCTCTTCATGGGCGCCGCCATCTTGGAAAATGGCGGGCGCATGCGCAGTGCGCCCGCCGCCGGCGCATGCGCAGTGCGCCCGCCGCCGGGCGCATGCGCAGTGCGCCCCCCAGTGTCCAAAAATTTATTTTGATCACTGTGATAAACTGTCACAGTGATCAAAATAAAAAAAAGTATATGAACCCCCCCTTTATCATAGGTAGGGACAAATAAAAAAAATAAAGATTTTTATTTTTTTTTTCCTATTAGGCCCTGTGCACACGTTGCGTATTTTGCTGCGGATCCGCGGCGTATTTTGCTGCGGATCCGCGGCGGATTTCGCTGCTGATCCGCGGCGGATCAGCAGCGAAATCAGCCGCGGATGCGCAGCGATATCCGCCGCAGATCAGCAGCGAAATCCGCCGCGGATCCGCAGCAAAATACGCCGCGGATCCGCAGCAAAATCCGCAACGTGTGGCGGATTTCGCTGCGAATCCGCAGCGGATTTCGCTGCAGATCCGCGGCGGTTTTCGCTGCTGATCCGCGGCTGATTTCGCTGCTGATCCGCGGCTGATTTCGCTGCTGATCCCCAGCGGATTTCGCTGCGGATCCACGGCGGATTTCGCTGCTAATCCGCGGCGGATTTCGCTGCGGATCCGCAACTGATTTCGCTGCGGATCAGCGACTGATTTCGCTGCAGATCCGCGACTGATTTCGCTGCGAATCCACAGCGGATTTTGCTGCTGATCCGCGGCGGATTTCGCTGCTGATCCGCGGCGGATCCGCGGCTGATTTCGCTGCTGATTCGCGGCGGATTTCGCTGCTGATCCGCTGCGGATTTCGCTGCTGATCCGCTGCGGATTTCGCTGCGGATCCGCGGCGGATTTCGTTGCTGATCCGCTGCGGATTTCGCTGCGGATCCGCGGCGGATTTCGCTGCTGATCCACGACTGATTTTGCTGCTGATTCGCTGCGGATCCGCAGCGGATTTCGCTGCTGGTCCGCGGCTGATTTTGCTGCTGATTCGCTGCGGATCCGCGGCTGATTTTGCTGCTGATTCGCTGCGGATCCGCAGCGGATTTCGCTGCTGATCCGCGGCTGATTTCGCTGCTGATCCGCGGCTGATTTCGCTACTGATCCGCGGCTGATTTCGCTGCTGATCCGCGGCTGATTTCGCTGCTGATCCGCGGCGGATTTCGCTGCTGATCCGCGGCTGATCAGCAGCGAAATCAGCCGCGGATGCGCAGCGATATCCACCGCAGATCAGCAGCGAAATCCGCCGCGGATCCGCAGCAAAATACGCCGCGGATCCGCAGCAAAATCCGCAACGTGTGGCGGATTTCGCTGCGGATCCGCGGCGGATTTTGCTGCAGATCCGCGGCGGTTTTCGCTGCTGATCCGCGGCTGATTTCGCTGCGCATCCCGCGGATTTTGCTGCTGATCCGCGGCGGATTTCGCTGCTGATCCGCGCGGATCCGCGGCTGATTTCGCTGCTGATTCCGCGGCGGATTTCGCTGCTGATCCGCTGCGGATTTCGCTGCTGATCCGCTGCGGATTTCGCTGCTGATCCGCGCGGATTTCGCTGCTGATCCCGCTGATTTTGCTGCTGATTTGCTGCGGATCCGCGCGATTTCGCTGCTGGTCCGCGGCGGATTTTGCTGCTGATTCGCTGCGGATCCACGCGCTGATTTGCTGGATCCGCGGCGATTTCGCTGCTGATCCGCGCGATTTCGCTGCGATCCGCGGCGATTTCGCTTGATCCGCGGCTGTTTCGCTCTGATCCGCGGCTGATTTCGCTGCTGATCCGCGGCTGATTTGCTGCTGATCCGCGGGATCGCGCGATTTCGCGCTGATTCGCGTCGCTGCGATCGCAGCGGATTTCGCTGTGATCCGCGCTGAATTCGCTGCTGATCGCTGCTGATTTCGCTGCTGATCCGCGCGATTCGCTGCTGATCCGCGGATTTCGCTGCTGATCCGCTGCGGATTTGCTGCGATCCGCGCGGATTCGCTGCGATCCCGCGATTCGCTGCGGATCCGCGCGGATTCGCTGCGATCCGCGCGACTGCGGCTATCGCTGGGATCCGCGCATTTCCTGCTGATCCGCGGCGATTTCGCTGCTGATCCGCGGCGACGGATTTCGCTGCTGATCCGCGGCTGATTTCGCTGCTGATCCCGGCGGATTTCGCTGCTGATCCGCGGCGATTTCGCTGCTGATCACCGCGATTTGCTGCTGATTTCGCTGCGATCCGCGGCTGATTTCGCTGCTGATCCGCGGCTGATTTCGCTGCTGATCCGCGCTGATTTTCGCTGCTGATCCGCGGCGGATTTCGCTGCTGATCCGCGGCGGATTTCGCTGCTGATCCCGCGGATTTCGCTGCTATCCGCGGCTGATTTCGCTGCTGATCCCGGTCGGATTTCGCTGCTGATCCGCGGCGATTTCTGCTTGCGGATCCGCAGCGGATTTCGCTGCGATCGCGCTGATTCGCTGCGATCCGCGCTGATTTCGCTGCTGATCCGCGGCTGATTTCGCTGCTGATCCGCGGCGGGTTTCGCTGCTGATCCGCGGCGATTTCGCTGCTGATCCGCGCTGATTTCGCTGCGATCGCGCTGATTTCGCTGCTGATCCGCGCGATTTCGCTGCTGATTCGCGGCGGATTTCGCTGCTGATCCCGACTGATTTTGCTGCTGATTCGCTGCGAATCCGCAGCGGATTTTCGCTGCTGATCCGCGGCTGAATTTCGCTGCTGATCCGCTGCTGATTTCGCTGCTGATCCGCGGCTGGATTTCGCTGCTGATTCGCGGCGGATTTCGCTGCTGATCCCGACTGATTTTGCGCGATTTGCTGCGAATCCGCAGCGGATTTCGCTGCTGATCCGCGGCGATTTCGCTGCGGATCCGCAGCGGATTTCGCTGCTGATCCGCGGCTGATTTCGCTGCTGATCGCGCATGATTTCGCTCTGATCCGCGGCTGATTCGCTGCTGATCCGCGGCGATTTCGCTGCTGATCCGCGGCGGATTTCGCTGCTGATCGCGCGATCGGGCCCCGGCGATTTCGCTGCTGATCCGCGGCGGATTTCGCTGCTGATCCGCGGCGGATTTCGCTGCTGATGCCTCGTCGATTTCGCTGCTGATTCGCTGCGATCCGCGCGATTTCGCTGCTGATCCGCGCTGATTTGCTGCTGATTCGCGCGGATTCGCGCGCGGCATTTCGCTGCGATCGCGGCTGATTTCGCTGCTGATCCGCTGCTGATTTCGCTGCTGATCCGCGCTGATTTCGCTGCTGATCCGCGGCTGATTTCGCTGCTGATCCGCTGATTGCTGCTGATCGCGCGATTTCGCTGCTGATCCGCGGCTGATTTCGCTGCTGATCCGCGGCGATTTCGCTGCTGATCCGGCGGATTTGCGCGATCCGCGGCGATTTCGCTGCTGATCCGCGGCGGATTTCGCTGCGATCCGCGGCGATTTCGCTGCGGATCCGCGCGTTCGCTGCTGATCGCCGATTTCGCTGCTGATCGCGGCGGATTTCGCTGCTGTCCGCGCTGATTTTGCTGCTGATTCGCTGCGAACCGCAGCGGATTTCGCTGCTGATCCGCGGCTGATTTGCTGCTGATCCGCGGGTTTCGCTCTGATCCGCGCTGATTTCGCTGCTGATCCGCGGCTGATTTCGCTGCTGATCCGCGGCTGATTTCGCTGCTGATCCGCGGCGGATTTCGCTGCTGATCCGCGGCGGATTTCGGCTGTCTGATTCGCTGCGGATCCGCGGCTGATTTTGCTGCTGATCCACGGCGGATTTCGCTGCTGATCCGCGACTGATTTTGCTGCTGATTCGCTGCGGATCCGCAGCGGATTTCGCTGCTGATCCGCGGCTGATTTCGCTCCTATCCGCGGCTGATTTCGCTGCTGATCCGCGGCTGATTTCGCTGCTGATCCGCGGCTGATTTCGCTGCTGATCCGCGGCGGATTTCGCTGCTGATTCGCTGCAGATCCGCGGCGGATTTTGCTGCGGATCCGCGGCTGATTATCTGCTGATTCATCTGCGCTAGCGGGTATAGCATAACGCGATCGCGTTATGCTATACCGTTACCAGCCGGTCACCGCTACATGTTGAACGGGCTGGTAAAACGCAATATGAACCCAGCCTTAGGGTTAGAACTAGGGTTAGGGTTAGCATTAGGGTTAAGGTTAGAATTACGGTTAGGGTTGGAATTTGGGTTAGGGTTGGAATTAGGGTTAGGGTTGGAATTAGGGTTAGGGTTGGAATTAGGGTTAGGCTTGTAGTTAGGTTTATGGTTAGAGTTGGGATTAGGGTTAGGGTGTGTTGGGGTTAGGGTTATGATTAGGGTTTGTATTAGGGTTAGGTGTGTGTAGGGGTTAGGGTTGGGGTTAGGGGTGTGTTGGGGTTAGGGTTGGAGTTAGAATTGAGGGGTTTCCACTATTTAGGCACATCAGGGGGTCTCCATACGCGACATGGAGCCACCATTGATTCCTGCAAATTTTGCGTTCAAAAAGTCAAACAGTGCTCCCTTTATTCCAAGCCCCGACGTATGCCCAAACAGTGGTTTATCCCCACATATGGGGTATCAGCGTACTCGGGAAAAATTGCACAACAACTTTGGGGGTTCTAATTTCTCCTGTTAACATTGGGAAAAAAAATTGGGGACTAAAAATTATTTTTGTGGAAAAAAAATGATTTTATATTTTCACGGCTCTGCGTTATAAACTTCTGTGAAGGACTTGGAGATTCAAAGTGCTTATCACACATCTATAGGAGTTCCTTGGGGATCTAGTTTCCAAAATGGGGTCACTTGTGGGGAGTTTCTACTGTTTAGGCACATCAGGGACTCTGCAAACGTAACATGACGCCCGAAGACCATTCCATCAAGTGGGCATTTCAAAACGTCGCTACTTCCCATCCGAGCCCCGACGTGTGCCCATACAGTAGTTTTCTCCCACATATGGGATATCAGCATACTCAGGACAAATTGGACAACAACTTTTGGGTCTAATTTCTCATGTTACCTTGGGAAAATAAAAAAATTGGGGACTAAAAGATCCTGATTGTGGAAAAAATATGATTTTTTTATTTTCATGCCCGGGCGTTATAAACTTCTGTGTAGCCCTTGGGGTTCAAAGTGCTCACCACACATCTAGATAAGTTCTTTGCCGGGTCTAGTTTCCAAAATGGGTCACTTGTGGGGAGTTTCTACTGTTTAGGCACATCAGGGGCTCTGCAAACGTAACAAGATGCCCGCAGACCATTCCATCAAGTCGGCATTTCAAAGCGTCACTACATCCCTTCCGAGCCCTGACGTGTGCCCAAACAGTGGTTCCCCCCCACATATGGGTACTAGCGTACTCAGGAGAAACTGGACAACAACTTTTGGGGTCCAATTTCTCCTGTAACCATTGTGAAAATAAAAAACAGTGGGCTAAAAAATCATTTTTTGAGAAAAAAAAATGATTTTTTATTTTCGCGGCTCTGCGTTATAAACTTCTGTGAAGCACCTGGGGGTTCAAAGTGCTCACTATGCATCTAGATAAGTTCCTTAGGGCGTCTAGTTTCCAAAATGGGGTCACTTGTGGGGAGCTCCAATGTTTAGGCACACAGGAACTCTCCAAATGCGACATGGCAACCGCTAAATATTCCAGCATATTTTCCATTCAAAAAGTCAAATGGCGCTCCTTCCCTTCTGAGCCCTGCAGTGCGCCCAAACAGTGGTTTATGACCACATATGAGGTATCTATGTACTCAGGAGAAATTGCCCAACAAATTTTAGGATCCAATTTATACTGTTGCCCATGTGAAAATGAAAAAAACTGAGGCTAAAAGAAAATTTTTGTGAAAAAAAAGTACTTTCTTTTTTTACGGATCAATTTGTGAAGCACCTGGGGGTTCAAAGTGCTCACTATGCATCTAGATAAGTTCCTTAGGGGGTCTAGTTTCCAAAATGGGGTCACTTGTGGGGGAGCTCCAATGTTTATGCACACAGGGACTCTCCAAATGCGACATAGCAACCGCTAAATATTCCAGCATATTTTCCATTCAAAAAGTCAAATGGCGCTCCTTCCCTTCTGAGCCCTGCCGTGCGCCCAAACAGTGGTTTATGACCACATATGAGGTATCTGTGTACTCAGGAGAAATTGCCCAACAAATTTTAGGATCCAATTTATACTGTTGCCCATGTGAAAATGAAAATAACTGAGGCTAAAAGAAAATTTTTGTGAAAAAAAAGTACTTTCTTTTATTTATGGATCAATTTGTGAAGCACCTGGGAGCTCAAAGTGCTCACTATGCATCTAGATAAGTTCCTTAGGGGTCTAGTTTCCAAAATGGGGTCACTTGTGGGGGAGCTCCAATGTTTAGGCACACAGGGACTCTCCAAATGCGACATGGCAACCGCTAAATATTCCAGCATATTTTCTATTCAAAAAGTCAAATGGCGCTCCTTCCCTTCTGAGCCCTGCGGTGCGCCCAAACAGTGGTTTATGACCACATATGAGGTATCTGTGTACTCAGGAGAAATTGCCCAACAAATTTTAGGATCCAATTTATACTGTTGCCCATGTGAAAATGAAAAAAACTGAGGCTAAAAGAAAATTTTTGTGAAAAAAAAGTACTTTCTTTTTTTTACGGATCAATTTGTGAAGCACCTGGGGGTTCAAAGTGCTCACTATGCATCTAGATAAGTTCCTTAGGGGGTCTCGTTTCCAAAATGGGGTCACTTGTGGGGGAGCTCCAATGTTTAGGCACACAGGGACTCTCCAAATGCGACATAGCAACCGCTAAATATTCCAGCATATTTTCCATTCAAAAAGTCAAATGGCGCTCCTTCCCTTCTGAGCCCTGCCGTGCGCCCAAACAGTGGTTTATGACCACATATGAGGTATCTGTGTACTCAGGAGAAATTGCCCAACAAATTTTAGGATCCAATTTATACTGTTGCCCATGTGAAAATGAAAATAACTGAGGCTAAAAGAAAATTTTTGTGAAAAAAAAGTACTTTCTTTTATTTACGGATCAATTTGTGAAGCACCTGAGACTTCAAAGTGCTCACTATGCATCTAGATAAGTTCCTTAGGGGTCTAGTTTCCAAAATGGGGTCACTTGTGGGGGAGCTCCAATGTTTAGGCACACAGGGACTCTCCAAATGCGACATGGCAACCGCTAAATATTCCAGCATATTTTCTATTCAAAAAGTCAAATGGCGCTCCTTCCCTTCTGAGCCCTGCCGTGCGCCCAAGCAGTGGTTTATGACCACATATGAGGTATCTGTGTACTCAGGAGAAATTGCCCAACAAATTTTAGGATCCAGTTTATACTGTTGCCCATGTGAAAATGAAAAAAACTGAGGCTAAAAGAAAATTTTTGTGAAAAAAAAGTACTTTCTTTTTTTTACAGATCAATTTGTGAAGCACCTGGGGGTTCAAAGTGATCACTATGCATCTAGATAAGTTCCTTAGGGGGTCTAGTTTCCAAAATGGGGTCACTTGTGGGGGAGCTCCAATGTTTAGGCACACAGGAACTTTCCAAATGCGACATGGCAACCGCTAAATATTCCAGCATATTTTCCATTCAAAAAGTCAAATGGCGCTCCTTCCCTTCTGAGCCCTGCTGTGCGCCCATACAGTGGTTTATGACCACATATGAGGTATCTGTGTACTCAGGAGAAATTGCCCAACAAATTTTAGGATCCATTTTATCCTGATGCCCATGTAAAAATGAAAAAATTGATGCTAAAAGAAAATTTTTGTTGGAAAAATTAAAATGTCCATTTTTTCCTTCCACGTTGCTTTAGTTCCTGTGTCGCACCTGAAGGGTTAATAATCTTCTGAATGTAGTTTTGAGTAGCTTGAGGGGTGCAGTTTTTATAAAGGTGTCACTTTTGGGTATTTTCTGCCATATAGACCCCTCAAAGTGACTTCAAATGTGAGGTGGTCCCTAAAAAAAATGGTTTTGTAAATTTTGATGTAAAAATGAGAAATCGCTGGTCAACTTTTAACCCTTATAACTTCCTAACAAAAAAAAATGTTGTTCCCAAAATTGTGCTGATGTAAAGTAGACATGTGGGAAATGTTATTTATTAACTATTTTGTGCCACATAACTCTCTGGTTTAACAGAATAAAAATTAAAAATTTGAAAATTACAAAATTTTCAGAATTTTCGCCAAATTTCCATTTTTTTCACAAATAAACGCAAAAATTATCGACCTAAATTTACCACTAACATGAAGCCCAATATGTCACGAAAAAACAATCTCAGAATCGCTAGGATCCGTTGAAGCGTTCCTGAGTTATTACCTCATAAAGGGACACTGGTCAGAATTGCAAAAAATGGCAAGGTCTTTGAGGTCAAAATAGGCTGGGTCTTGAAGAAGTTAAACAGCACCAAAAATTTGCAACTCTCCTGATGATCAGGTTCAACCCTCATTATCACCTGAGTAGAGAACTGGGGTTTATTCTCAGCCAAAGGGGTAGAATCAATCCCCAGTAGGGAATAGACTTCCGTAGGGGTATAAAGGGAAAACCACAACGTTTAGCAAAATCAAAATACATCAGTTAATAGCTGCTACCGAATCAACAAAAGCCTGAGCAGAAAATGTGGACAGGGAGCAAATCAGGGTAACAGTCAACAGAAATTTAGTCTGAACACTACCCAAGACAATTGAGCGTGCAAAACGTCTTCTCCGCTTAGGGCAGACTGAAATAGCATGAGAGGTGTCACCACAGTAGAAACATAACCCATTGCGTTTTCGAAACTCATGACGCTGTGCCCCAGAAGCCACTCTATCACACTGCATGGGTTCAGAAGCTGGTTCACAAGGCAACATTATTCCACGCATACCTCTACGCTCACGCAAACGTCTGTCAATTTGAATCGCTAATGACAGAATCATTGAGACCAGAGGGAGCAGGGAAACCCACCATAACATCTTTTACATTCTCTGACAGACCCTTCCGAAAAAGGGATGCCAAAGCATCGTCATTCCATTTGGTCAGGACTGCCCACTTTCGGAATTTCTGACAGTACAACTCAGCGTCCTCAAGCCCCTGATTTAATGCCAACAAGGTTTTTTCAGCTTGATCAGTGACATTAGGTTCATCGTACAATAACCCCAGAGCCAGAAAAAATGCATCAACATTACTCAAAACAGGGTCCCCAGGTGTCAGGGAAAAAGCCCAATCCTGAGGATCGCCGCGCAGGAGAGAGATGACAATTTGAACCTGCTGTGCTGCGTTCCCTGAGGACTTAGGTTTTAAGGCAAAAAACAACTTACAGTTATTTTTGAAATTCAGAAATTTAGCTCGATTCCCCAAAAATAAATCTGGCATGGGGATCCTAGGTTCCACAACCGGCAACCCTGCAAGATAGGTAGCAATACTCCGAACTTCAGTGGCAAGCTGATCCACACGGCCAACAACTGTGCAAACTCCATTGAGAGAAAAAAAAAAATTCCTCCTCAGCACCCAGAGAAAAAGAGGGAAAACATGCAACAGAGAAAAAAAAAATTTCTAACAACTTCCCTTTTTCTTTTTCCTTTTACTATTTTTCCCTTCTGTTGAGTACCATATAATTTTCAGTTTGGCCGGTGATACTGTTATGATTTGGTAGCTGAGGGGAGCAGGCAAAAACGGCAATACACCAGAGAGGTTGGAATCTACTGGATTGCAGTACCTTGACTAACCACCACAACTAAAGGCAGCCGTGGAGCGTTCCTATGTTGGTCCTAGACGCCTCGTCACAGCCTGAGAGGTTAACTACACCTAAAGATAGAAAGAGGAAAGCTATCTGCCCCGGAGCAGATCCCCAAAGAACATAGGAAGCCCCCAAACATGTAATGGCGGTTAGACAAGAGGAAATACAGACACAGACAGAAAATAGTAAGAGCAAACGTTGGGGCCCAATCTGCCTAGAAAGAAAAAGGATAGGAAGGACACTTACTGCAATCCAAAAAACCCTAAAAAATACCAACTCTACTAATTGCAAAAACACCTGAGATCACACGACCTCTACCACCTAAATTAGTTCTCTGGTGTAACAAAACTAAGCTGCAGCCACTGAAAAAACTGGAAAAGGCAAATGAACAAATAACAGTGGCTCAGATAAACTGAGAGGAGCACAAGCCCCCGGAGGGGACCTGGCTGACCTCCACAGAAGTGCAGGGAACAATGCAAAAAGCAAGCACAAAAACAAAAACAGAAAATATCTTATCTGAGAGCAGGAGAAGAGGCAAGACTCAGCAAGCTTCCAAGTGAACCAGGAACCACAGTTGAGACAAGAACAATTGATCACCGGCAACCATGATGGGAGGGAACCTCCCTTATATAAGACCAGCCTGTAACTCCTGATTGCCAATCTTCAATGAATGGTTCAGTACTGTTTGTAACCACCAGAGGGAGCTTCTGCTCAGAATTCATTTCTAACACATTCACAACAAGTTTCCTTCCATTTCCCTGTCTGGTTTGTGCTATCGGTTTCTTGACTGTCTCATACTTCCCTGGGTGGTAGGAGGAAATAGTTTCAGTGTGCATTCAGGAGCATAGCAAGGTCAGAGACCCAGGCCTCTCTATCTTCAAGAGTACCCCCAGGGTAGGGATAGTTAGGGTCTCAGCTGAAAGGACAGTTTGAGGCCCCTCTCCCTTGCAAAAGACAGACACAGAGTGACAGATGTAACCTTGTTATGTTGTATAATCTTCAATAACATGAGTTAAAAAAAATAAGCATTTTATAAGTCTATGCACATAAAATGCTAATTAAAATATCAAGGGAAGCATAGTAAAACAATTAAACAAAATAAAAATATTATTTACATAGCCTAGGATTTGCAAAGTAAGTTAAGCAGCTTCATAAGGTCTGATATTTCAAGTTATAAAATATGCAGTTAGTAATTTGAAATCTGGTGAAAGATCCCCCTTAACCGCTTCACAACATGTGACGTACAGTTATGTCATATCTCTGCCTTTGATGCGGGCTCCTACGATCCTCATTACGTTACTCCTGTGCCAGCATTTAGCTGGCGTTCATAGGAGATCACAATTTTAGAGGAACATAGAAGAGTTAATGCACTATTATGCATACCACAAGTGATCAGATGACAGCAGCTTCAAGTCCCTTAAGGAGAATAACAAATACAGTAAAAAGTGAGAAAAAAATGTTTTAAAAAATATAACAAAAATTAAAAAAATACAACAGTTCAAATCACTCACCTTTTGCCTGATTAAAAGTAAAACTATTAAAATAACACATATTTGGTATCGCCGTGTTCATAAAAATCTGACGTATCAAAATATAAAATAATTAATCCGACTGATAAACGGTGTTACGAGAAAAGGAATCAAAAAGCCAGAATTACAGTTTTTTGACTGTCATATCATTGAACTAAAATGCAATAAGAGGCAATCAAAATATCCTATTCACCCCAAATTGCATGAGTAAAAACGTCAGCTCAGTGTGCAAAAAATAAGCCCTCACAGTCCTATATCACTAAAATTGAAAACGTTATGAGTCTCGGAAATGGAGACAAAAGGAAAATAATGTTTTTCAACAAATTTTCACATTTTTTTCCCCACTTAAACAAAAAAAAAATTATACGTATTTGGTATGTTCATAATCATACTGACCTGGAGAATCATACTGCTAGGTCA
>JARQOD010000002.1:534263142-534283711 GCA_033576555.1 Oophaga sylvatica | reverse complement strand
ACAATCACATACCTGTGAGTTCCACCAATTGCACCCCAGCTTATCTCATGCGGGCCAGACCAGGAAAGCTGCCCATGGATCTGGAGCTTGGTGTTGTAGAACCAGAAGCAGATGTGACTACTGAAGACTGGGACACAAACAGACAGGAACAGTACAGAAAAGTACAGGCCTGCATTGAAGATAGTCTCAATCGAGTAAGGGACAAACAAGAAGATCACTATAATAAAAGTGCGCCAGCTGACCCTTTCGCACCTGGTGAAGTCATGCTGAAAAGAAAGAGGAGGATACACAAACTCGACGATCAATGGGAAAGAGAGCCCTACATCGTACAGAATTCAAGGTTTGACAACAAGAAAACGTGCATAATTAGCAAGGATGGAGGAAGAACGACTGCAACTGTATCCAGAGATCACCTAAAGTTGTGTCCGGATCCGTTAAAGCTTCAAGAGGAAGAACCTGTTGTCAATCAGAAAGAGCGTGATGAAGCAGTCATACATACAGACTTAGGAGATTTCCCCGCGGATTGGCCCAGAATTGGAGAAGCTGTAATCATTCCCGTACTTCAATTCTATCAACAACAAGGAGAACCTCTACATCCAGTTGAACCGGTTGTTGCAGTAGAGTCAGTTCCAGAGGAACCCCAAGAAGCAGAACCCCAAGACGCGGAATTCCAAGAAGCTGAATCTCAGGAAGAAGGATCCCCTGCAGAAGTCGAGCCAGTTCACCCAGCTGGAAGTATACTTGCCAGATCCCTAGAGAGGCTAAGGCAGTACTACAACCTACCTGCAGGCAGGACAAATAGGTTAACTGACACCCCACCTACCACTACACCACGTAGGTCAGTACGCATAACAAGGGGGCAATTACCTGTTAGGTACAGAGAGTAGGACCTAACAAATGTAGATAATTATTTAGAACCACTGTATATAAATGTATATATTGTTGTTATAATATGCCTTAATATACCGGTATTTCTTAACCTATTTTTCCTTTATAATATTGAAACAAGTGAATGGACGTTTTTCTTACTTGTTTCCTCTACCCTTTTGAGCATCCTTTTCCAAAAGAGACTGGGACTTTTATGGTTGCTCATTTCCTCATTGTTGTGCTAATGTATATAGTTGTTCATTTACCGTTATGCAACAGTTCAAGAGTGACTTACCTCCTGTAAAGGAAGAGTTATTTATACAATGTTTATTGTTCTTTGTTTTTGTATTACAGCCCTGGAGTGCTGAGTTCCACTAGGGGGGAATGTGGAGCCCAGCTGCGACTGGATCCATATCTTCCAGAAGGGTGCACTGAAAGAATATACCACTAGAGGTCATTATGCACCTTCACACACGTTCACTTATCTCAAGGACCACCAGAGGGAGCTGTTTAGACATATAAAAGAAGTTGAACATAGGAAGTTTCAGTTAGTTCAGTCAGTCACCTCAGAGAGTTCAGTCACCTCAGAGAGCTCAGTCAGTCTGCAGTAAGGTGAAGTGCAGAGCTGAGATTAGAGAGGCTGCAGAGCTATTCAGTTCAAGAGCGAGTGGAGTCTAGTAAAGAGTGGAACAGAAACCACTCCAGCCTAGTCAGAGCTGAATCTAGGAGTGCAGCTCAGTGAGAAAGTGTGCCGACGCTTGGAGAGCGGTGAAGAGGCAGCCCACCAACTGCCAGTGTGTGATCGTGTGAGGGTCCGGGTAGGCCGAAGGCGAGTGGAAAGTTAATGAGACAGAGGAGCCTCTACAGCTCATCTCAGCAAGTATTACCGGACACCGGGGTCCGAGCCTATAGGGATCTTCACGATCCATTAGGAGAACATCGGAGTTCCTGGAAGACTACAAGTCCCAGGAGTACCACAGAGCTGTTACGTATCAGGATCAGGAGGACGGAGTCTGGCCTGATCAGCCATAAAAGGCCCTGTCCTTTCAGAGAGAAGGTCCAACCACAAGGTCAGCCAGGTGCAAGACGGAGACTAAGCTAGGCCCAGCTACACGCAGGCCAAGACTTCATTACAAAAAGGCAGAGAACAGGAGGCCACACACCTACTCAGTGGAGGAATCTGGATGTGCACCCTTCACCCTACAGTGCTCCGGGGAGTGCCTGCAACATCTTCAGTAAAGGTACCAAAGTGACTTATGTGTGTGTCTACCTTATTGCCCCTGACTGCCAGGTTCCTGTCTGTCCTGCATTCCTACACATCTATCTGCCCTGGAGGACTCAGCCTTACTTGTGGAAGTCTTAACATCTAGCTGCACAATATTAACCCTTCAGTGGATCTGCATAGCAGCGCTGGTCATCCTGACCAGGTACCACAAGTGGCGTCACGAATCCCCATACCAATATTCAATTCACCTGTAAATATCCCACATTAAAGAATGAGCACCAGAGCCACGGACTGAGCTGTGTTGCCGTGACATCCCCCATAGTAGTCTATAGGCTCAGATCCGAGTTCCCATTGCTCTGGAGGGCGACTCATATGTATGCCTACCCCTACCACCCTTGTATGTATGCATGCGTACCCCATCCCACCCTTGTATGTATGCCTACCCCCTCCCACCCTTGTATGTATGCCTACCCCCTCCCACCCTTGTATGTATGCATGCCTACCCCATCCCACCCTTGTATGTATGCATTAGTCCGGGAACACAGAAGCGTGTTTGATGTGATGAACTCCTGCGAGTTTCTTACATCACACACATGGTTGTGTAATCCAGGGCCAAAGTTAATTTTTTAACAATTATTTTTTACTTTGACAGTGAAGAAAGTCAAAACTATATGGCGTTCCATGAAGGACCGCTTTAATCGGGACCTGAGGCAGGAAGGGCAGGATAGAAGCGGTGCTGGTGCAAGGACAAGGAAGTACAAGTACCATCGGCTCCTCAGCTTCCTGAGACCTGTCCTTGCACGACGAGTGTAAGTATTTAGATTTTTTATCCCATTGTGCTGTGTAGCCTTACCTGAATATTTATTTTCTGCAGCATTTTGCGAATGTACAAATATAATTTTTTGGATACTAATTTTTCCTTTTTCATAATTTCACAGAACCCATAGCAGCACCATACAACCTGGAGCGGTCTCTCATGCCACGCCATCTGACCAGTCCCAGCCATCCCACAGTGTTGTGGTAAGTATGCCTGCAACACACTCTGGAGAACCGGTAGCCGGTACATCCGGTCTTCCCCTGTCCCAAACCTCTGTCGCACCTTTTTTGGCCTCTTCACGCCAGCGGCAGTGGGTTTGGGACAGGCCACTCATGCCTGAGTTTTTACATTTGAGCACAGTGTTCCAGAATTGCTATAAGATGCTGGGTGACACAGTGGCTAATGGTTTGTCCAATGTCACCCAACGCCTTGACGCAATGGCCGCCGAGCTCCAGAGACCGGCAAGACATTTTTTTAGTGCCATAGAGAAGAGCATGTCGGAAAACCAAACGCCGGAACTCCAGCTTGCTGTGATGCAGGCCTGCAATGCCGCATATGTCAGTGCTATGCAGCAGACTCGGTTCATGCAGCCACCACCAGCGGCTGCCTTTCCAACACTCCCACCGCTTTCAAGTCTCAGTATACCGAGTTCTGCTGCATATCATTGTGCGGCCCCAACTTTGTCCACAGCCGCCCAACAACACTACACGATGCCGGGTGCAGAGGGACGCCAATATACTGCGCCGCTGATTCCTGCTCCTGTGACTATGTCCACCAGCACCATGCCGGGCCACTTCAGCGAACAGACACCGGGTACAGATCCTGCGAGGACTTCAACCAGGCCGTCCTCCATCACGCAGACGCTGGGTCCTGGTAGGCCGAGGACGTCCACCACCACAACGCCGGGCCAACAAACCCACCAGACGGCGAGTCCAGCGTCGACACCCAGCAACAGGCCACAGTCAAGAAGCCGCAGAGATCGCAGCCACCGGACACAAAGGCATCGAAGGAGAACTGTACATGTGTCTCCACCATCACCTCTAACATCACTTCCCAGTTTATCTTTCCCTTCCCATTCACCTCCACATGTCTCTACCTGCAGTATCCCTGATCTACCCTCAAGCTTACTGGACACCTCCCCTTCGCCCAACCCAAACCAATCTCCAAGTTTACCATCCCCCTTTGCCCATAATTTTCCCCTTTTTCATGATGTCTCTAAAATATTTAATAAATGTTGTATTTTTTTCAGCAATCAATGACTGTTTTTTGAGTACTTCGTCACCGGCAACACACCATACGCCTTATACACAAAAGTTTGGGAGGGGGGTGCCATACATACAAGCGAGGGTGGGAGGGGGTAGGCATACATACATACATACAAGGGTGGGAGGGGGTAGGCATGCATACAAGGGTGGGAGGGGTAGGCATACATACAAACAAGGGTGGGAGGGGGTAGGCATACATACAAGGGTGGTAGGGGGTAGGCATACATACATACAAGGGTGGGATGGGGTAGGCATACATACATACAAGGGTAGGAGGGGGTAGGTTACATACATACATACATACAAGGGTGGGAGGGGGTCGGTATACATACAAAGGTGGTAGGGGGTAGGCATACATACATACAAGGGTGGGAGGGGGTAGGCATACATACATACAAGGGTGGGGGGTAGGCATACATACATACATACACTGTGTTCCAAATTATTATGCAAATATATTTTCTCAGATTTTCCCAAATTACCTATATGAATTTCAGTCATTGTAATTTTCCGGTCAAATAACTATTAGAGTACAATTGAAAGGTTTTTTGTACAAATTGCCTATGATAACAGTATATTTTTAAAAAAATAAAACACTCAAACTGCACTCAAAATGCATGTTCCAAATTATTATGCACAGCAGAGCTTTCAACCTTTTCATTTTAATAAAGAACAAAAAAATGGTCATTTTTGAAATTATAAGCATTAGCAGGTTATTACAAACTGAAATCAAACAGTTTTCAACTCAAAACTTTATTCTAGGTGATGTTACATTTGCACATAGGACCCCTTGTTCGAAAGGAGCTTCTGAACTCTCTCGTCCATTGAATTTGTCAGGTTTTGGATGGTTTCTGCTTCAATTGTTTTGCATAAGGACAGAATACCCTCCCAGAGCTGTTGCTTAGATGTGAACTGCCTCCCGCCATCATAGACACTCCTTTTGATGATGCTCCAGAGGTTCTCAATGGGGTTGAGGTCAGGGGAGCATGGGGGCCACACCATAAGTTTGTCCCCTTTTATGCCCATAGCAGCCAGAGATGCAGATGTGTTATGTGCAGCATGAGACGCTGCATTATCATGCATGAAAATGATCTTGCTGCGGAATGCACGGTTCTTCTTCTTGAACCATGGCAGGAAGTGCTGTTTGAGAAAATCTCTCCGACAATCTCTCTCCCCATGATTCCAGCCCAAAACATTACTCCACCTCCTCCTTGTTGGCGCCGTAGCCGTGTTTGCATGGGGTGTCCATCAACCAGCCATCCTCCACTCCATCCATCTGGACCATCGAGCGTTACACGGCACTCATCGGTGAACAAAACAGTTTTGAAGTCAGTCTTCATGTATTGTTTGGCCCACTGGAGCCATTTCTGCTTGTGTGCAGTGGATAGAGGAGGTCGACAGGATGGCTTACGCACAGCTGCAAACCTCTGAAGGACCCTGCATCTTGTTGTTCCGGGGACGTTGGAGGCACCAGCAGCTTCAAAAACTTGTCTGCTGCTATGACAAGACTTTTTTGCCGCTGCTCTTTTAACCTGACATAATTGCCTGTAGGAAAGAGTCCTCAATTTTCCCTTCTCAGCACGCACACGTGTGTACTGTGAATCAGCTACATACTTCTTGATTGTGCGATGATCACGATGAAGTGTCTTGGCAATGTTGATTGTAGTCATGCCTTGACCTAAACACTCCACAATTTGTTGCTTCTCAGCAGCCGACACATCCTTTTTCTTTCCCATTTTGGCAGAAAATGTAGGCTGCTTAATAATGTGGGACAGCCTTCTTAAGTAGTCTTGCTTTTCATTGGACACACCTGACAAACTAATTAGAACAGGTGTCTGCAATTGCTTACAGTGATATAAAGAGCCCTGACACACATCACCATCAATGAGTTTAAATGACAAACAAAAAAATTCTTACCTTATCACTCCTAAACAATTTTTGCATAATAATTTGGAACACAGTGTACATACAAGGGTGGGAGGGGGTTGGCATGCATACAAGGGTGGGAGGGGGTAGGCATACATACATACAAGGGTGGGAGGGGGTAGGCATGCATACAAGGGTGGGAGGGGGTAGCCGGACCTAAAGAAAACACATACATATTTTTGAAATAAAGGTAATAGGTGTTTTATTAACAGCACAGTGAATAATTGTCATGAATCACTAAACTATTGTATCAATATGACATCACATAACAAAAACCCTAAACCATTTGATCCTGCCATGACAAATGCCCAACATCAGAAACAAAATAGGCGGAAAATCGATCCCTCATTTGTCCAATTTCAAATGTTGTCCTCACAGGCTGTTGCTGGAAATCGGGCAATGGGTTAGAAACTGGTTCGTCAAGTTCCACGTTGGGTCGCTCTTTAGCCATGATGTAGTTATGGAGAACCACACATGTCTTGACTACCTCATCCACTGTCTCAATTTTAAGATTAATTGAGGTTTGCAAAATGCGCCATTTGGAGACAAGGATACCAAATGCGCACTCCACAGTTCTTCGGGCCCTGGACAGTCTATAGTTAAAGATCCTTTTAGTATGGTCCAAGGCCCGACTAGAGTAAGGTTTCAGGAGGTTTGCACACATCTGAAATGCCTCATCCTCAACCACAACAAACGGCATTGCAGGTCCCTCAGTGTTGGGAAGAGGTTGTGGCTGTGGGAAATTGAAATTATTCCGATATAAGCGTTGGCCCATGTCAGACTCTCTAAATGTGCTTGAATCATTAGCACGTCCAAATGATCCAATGTCCATGGCCACAAAGCTGCAGTCCGCACCTGCAATAGCCATGAGCACTGTTGAAAAATATTTCTTATAATTGAAGTACTGAGAACCAGTTTTAGCCGGTTTGGTAATACGGATATGTTTCCCATCCACAGCTCCAATACAGTTGGGAAAATCACAAAGTTCCTGGAATTTTACTGCTTTGGCCTTCCATAATTCCGTGGTGGGTAGGGGTAAAAATTCTTCACAAAGAATGTCCCATAAAGCCCGGCAGGTGTCCGCAACAATCGCAGAAAGTGTTGAAATACCAATCCGGAACTGAAAATGGAGCGATGTTAAGGACTCTCCGGTAGCAAGGAATCTAATAACCAGATAAATAAAAAAATTATAAGTACATTAATAATAATCTTTATTTTTATATTTTTATATAGCGCTAACATATTCCGCAGCGCTTTACAGTTTGCACACATTATCATCGCTGTCCCTGATGGGGCTCACAATCTAGATTCCCTATCTGTATGTTTTTGGAGTGTGGGAGGAAACCGGAGTACCCGGAGGAAACCCACGCAAACACGGGGAGAACATACAAACTCCTTGCAGATGTTGCCCTAGGTGGGATTTGAACCCAGGACTCCAGCGCTGCAAGGCTGTAGTGCTATCCACTGAGCCACCGTGCTGCCCATTGCAGAACAATAATTATGACAGTCGTTTAGCTTGAAATATTACGTACCTTAGTGTCACCAGCAGACGTTCCTCTGCAGGAATCGCTCTCCGGAGCTGGGTATCCTGCCTGGTGATGGCTCCTTCAACGCGCCGAAGCAAATACCGGAAACTGTCTTGACACATCCTCGTATACTCGTAATACTTGTCCGGATTCTCATTTAGCTCCCTGAATAAACAGTGGTAAGCTCCAAAGCTCTCACGGACTTCCACAAGAGGATGTCGCCAAAATCGCCTACGCCGTCTTCTGCGTCTTTCTCTCTTCCGTTCGTCATCACAAGCAGCAACAAAAGCAAGAAACAAGCCGAGTTCCAAATCAAGATTGCGGTACAAGGTGTCCATGTTAAGATCCATGATGAGTGAGTTAGCATACAGGAGAAAAAATGGGAGGATTTCAGTCCTGCAAGGGTTTATATACAGAAATACTATGAGACACGCCCACTGTAGTGCCATTGGAGGTGTACTTTATCTATGAATGCCATCTCTCCCTTGGTTTCAGGTTTAGAAATCTTGCGTTAAAAAACGCAAACGCATAGAAAGCACATACAAACGCGTGTAAACACTGCGTTTTCACACACATACGTCAAGCGCAAGCGTCGGAAAAAAGGTGCGTTGACATGCGTTTTTACATGCGTTTTCTATTGCGTTCGCAACGCTGCGCACGCAGACGCTAATGTGAAAGCAGCCTAAGCCATTTGATCTTCGGCTCCCTCATGGAGCGCTTACTATTGGCCGTATCATCTCTTCTCCTCTGCAGAACTTTGGGGCTGAGGTGCTGGAGCAAGAACTTACAGGCAGGTAGTTAAGTAATTGTCTGTTATGCAGTGCAATGATAATTCTCCCAGTGGAATGATCAAGCAGCAATTCCCCAGCTTCATTTGACCTTACGTCTCCCGAACAGTTCCTCCTCTTCCTGCTTGATCTCTATGTCGATGAGGCATCAATGTCAACGTCATGCTGATTGGCAGCTGGCTCCCCGCAGTTAGGAAGCAGGGAGCCAGCAATCAATCAGCATGACATGGACAGTCGCACCCCCTCAACAGAGCAGAGGGGAAGTGAAGTAACTGATTTGTTGATATGAAGTTATCGTAAACAGGAGAATCACCAGAAGCAGTCTGTGTCTTCTCTAAACAAATCATTGCAGGGCAGAACAAACAGGTAGAAACTACCAGCTGGTGAGTTCTTAGCCCATAGCTGAAAAAAAAATATAGTCATGGATAAACCCTTCTATTAATGACAATAAATAGTTGTAGATCCTGACTATACCTCCAATACTTGTTAAACCTTTCAGCACAGTTTGCTATAAATACGTGAGACACAATGTTCTTTACCAGAATCTATTTCTTCCTCTTCACATTGGGAGAACAGTTGTTAGATTTCAATGGCATTAACATTAAACAAAGAAAAACTCCTGTTCCATGTATTTGTGTTACTAGGCAACCAATTATTCCTGGCAAATATAACGCGGCAGGACCCAAATGATTAGCTGGCATAAAAATGTGAACATTAAACAGTAGTCTGGCATTGTACTAATTTCACTTGGATCAACAAAAGGAACAGTAATCATGTGTGACTGCGAAGCAGGATAGGCGACATTTTCAGAAACTATTCCTGATACATTTATGCATTTTCCTGACTCACAGACCTTTTGTGAATACATATTTCTTTCAATATTAAAAAGTGCATTTAGTCTATTGATGCATTTTAATTGTGAGATTGCAGGGGGCAATCCTTTCTAGCTACTCACACATTCCTAAATATTCCTGTTATTGTATTCAAGGTAAATTGCATTACAATTATCTGCTATTTACTGTACTTTTAGCTGCCCACAATTCCAAGAGGTTTACCTATTTCTGAGTGGGAGTACTTTAAAGGGAATCTGTCACCAGGTTTTTGCCACCTAACCTGCGAGCAGCATAATCTAGAGACAGAGACAATGATTCCGGTGATATATCACTTACTGGGCTGCTCAGTATCGTTTCGATAATCATATTATAATCTGCTGCCATCTGGTCCTCCATATTCATCAGCTCTGTGTAACCCCTCCCCCTCACCAGTGATTGGCAGCTTCCTGTGTATGCTGTATATGGGCAGAAAGCTACCAATCAGTGGTGTGGGCGGGGCTATACTGAGCTCAAAATTCAGAGAACTGCTAGATCTGCTGCAGAGGAAACAGTGATTGTAGTGAAATGACAGCAAGCAGCCCAGTAAGCAGGTACGGACTGGGAGTGAAATTCAGCCCTGGCATTTGAAATCCCACAGGCCCATGCTGTCCCCATCCCCAAGCACCATATGGGAATATATTACTAATATTACCTTGGATGGAGGAAAGCAAGATTTACTACAAGACCAATATTTCTAATAATACCCAGAGCCTGCTGGGGTAAGTGAATGAGTAGTATGAGTGTCTTCAGAACACCAATTCTGTTAATGTAGCAGCCAAGTGGCCCACGACCAGACAGGCCCTTCTGGCATTTGCCAGAATTGCCAAATGGCCAGTCCGCCCCTGCCAGTAAGTGACACATTGCTGGAATCAGAGTCTCTGTGTTTATATAATGCTGCTCTCAATCAGATAGCAAAAACTTGGTAACAGTTTCCCTTTAAAAGCTTAGACCAATTATGTTTATTGTTGCTGCACAGTTAATATGAAGTCACCTGGCATATGGAATCAGTAAGGTTTCAGCTAGTGAAGAAAGAAACTGGTTGCTAATAAAAGTCAGGAGGATAAAAAAAGCTATTTGTGCAAAAGCTACAAAAATAAAAAAGGAATTCTGTATTTATATGATGCCATCATATATTCTCACTGTCCCCATTGGGACTCACAATCCAAATTCCCTGTCAGTATTACTTATAAGTGTGGGAGGAAACCCACACAAACCCGGGGAGAACATACAAACTCCTTGCAGATGTTGTCCTTGGTGGCATTTGAACCCAGGAGCCCAGCACTGGAAATAATCAGTGCTAACCACTGAGCCACCGTACTCCCTGAACAGAGTATAATCAGTTTTCAGTATTCTTATAAGCATATCTCCTAACTTTTATATCCCTATTTTGTTATTATTTATCATTATTATACCCAGTCACGTTGTACTTAGGAATGCCCACAAAACTTCCCAGATCATTTTTGGCACATTTGCATATATTCTTTCTTTTGAGATCTGTTTCAGTGACAATCTAGTGAAAACAGACCAGAAGGGACGTATGACAGAGGAAAAAGAATAACTTCAAGTTACACCAAGTTATTAATTTAATTATTTAGACATTGCAGAATTATGAATTTTTGTACTTTAGAAGCTTTTGTTTTTTTTGCACGTGAAATAAATGGATGCCATATTGATGGTGAAAAATTAATACACAGATCAACAGTGGATGAGGATTGAATGAAAAACAACTTTTTTTTTTCATTTGCATATGCCTGAATGAGGCCTGTTATTATAATTTGTTCATTTAAATTTTTAAGGTATAACTAAACTTTTTTTTATTTCTTTATTCCACAAGTATGTGTTATGATTTTTTGCAATATACTTTATTACCTTATTTTGCTTACATCTCTTCCAAACACTATGTTGCAGGGATATTCCAATGACCATTTTGTACTCTTTTAGAATCTTCTTTTAACTGCTACTCACGAAAGATCTGTATACTATGTTCAAACAAAGTAGAGGAATTCACCGTTCTGTGCCTCTCTGCTCCTTACCCAACTGTTCAAACAGATGAATTCTGAAATTTGATGGTTTGAACATAGTGTATGAAGCTTATTGAGCAGCGGTTGAGAGGAACTCTTAAAGGAGCATGAACTGGGCATTCAAATATCACTCAGCATAGTATTTGGGAGAGAAGGAAGCAAAATAAGGTAATTGTGATGCTAGTTATTACTCACGGGCAAGCCGTGTGGCTTGGGTAGTCAGGAGGTCCGGAGTCAGATACCAAGAGGGCTCATCATATACAAAGGGGTAAGGCAAAAGGAGTAGTCAGATTACAGTCCAGAGTCAGAATTCCAAGGTCAGAATATGTCAAGACAAAAAGGGTAATACAAACAGGTAGTCAATAGGCAAATCAGGTTTCGCCAACAAAATATCAGAATGTAAGAATTCAGAGCAAAAGGCACAGAGGACAAGCCACACAGAGCTGAAAGCTACAACTGGCTGTTATCTGGTATAGACAGCTTAGTTAAGAAGCTGAGTAAATCACTAGAAACAGGGAACACCTGAAGGAAGCTCAGCACCTCCCAGTCTCAGAGCTTTCTCTCAAAATACTGACAGCTCAGCACGCCCCTGCACTAGAATGGACAACTGAGCTGTCAGTGACTGCATCCAAGAAACATTGAGCAGTGGAATCGTGAAGGTAATATAGTATATTTCAAAAATTAATAACTGTGTAATTCCTTTCATATTTTTAAATAAATAGGAAGATTAGTTACTATTCAATTAAGTAAATAAATTATAATAAAAGTCCTCTTTCATATGTCAATGTTTTTTGCATACAGAAAAATCAGATGCTTTTCATCAGTTTGCTGTATCTGTTTTTCATCCACTGTTGGTGTATGGGCCCATCCTTCCCATCAATGTGGCATTCGTTTATCTCATACGCAAAAACAATAATAATTCCAAGCTTTTTCCATCCATTAAACAGTAAAAAAACGGCATCTGTGCGCTATCTGATTTTTTCCATAGACCCATTGGTTTGAATTAGTAAGTTTGATCCATGAATTGGATCAAAAACAGCAATGTGTCCGGTTTTTTTTTTACTAACACATAATAAGTTTCAAAACAAAAACACGTGAACCACCCTGCAAATTATAATTGGTATTTGTTCTAAAAACAGTGATTGAAAACGTACATGAAAATAGACAATTGAATGGGGCCTTAGGGTACGTTTCCGTGGTCCGGATTGCCGCTGCGCCCAAAGCGCTGCCTCTCTTTCTATACGCGGTGATTCCACAAGTATTTATTGAACACATGCGGAATCACCACATCGTATTCATAGACTGTATTACTTATCTTGCGGAGATGGAGCGTCTCAGCAAGATAAATAGACATGCTGCGTTCTATAAAGACGCGCCGCATGTCCAGATTCGTGGGTGTGTCACCCGCTTTTTAGTACGCATAGTGGAGACGGGATTTCTTCAAATCCCCTCCACTATGGTGTAACATCTAGACTCTGTGGATTAAACGCTGCGGCTGTACGCAGCGTTCAATCCGCAGCTAATCCGGAAGTAATACCCCACATGGAAACATACCCTAACTGCTTTTCTGGGCCATTACAAATTTTAATAATACTAATATGGTTTCCTTAGTAAGTCTATAGTTTCGGCAAACATTCAGACAATGGCAGAACAAATTATTCAAGCACTGCAATAGCAAATCTGAAAACAGGACTATGTTCAACCATTGATTCTTGATAATGGATGTTGAAATCCTTGCTCTATCATAAATACCCAACTACACTCAGTATTACTAATACAAATGTATGCAAGGATTGACACCAAGTGATAATGCAAGTATTCTACTGAGCAGGCACAACAAGACGAGGCTTGTTTTATCTAGTAGGTTCCATTCTAATGAAAGCTTAGTAAACAGTGTCGTAACAATTCATGTAAAAAAATTACTAAACATTTGATGAGCAACAGAAGCGCCTGTTTTTATAACAAGATTACTAGCAATCCCAGTCTTGTCTGCATCTGCCTAATAATTGTTAGTACAGATCATGGATTTTACTGCAAACCCACCCACTGCAGAACATGACAAGCAGTAAAAATGACAGTAAAATCTGGAAACTGACCATGGGACACAAGCCAACATTCACTTGGATTGTGCTTCAGATTAAAGTACAGCTATAAATCACTGGAAATGTTGGGTCACACTGACTTATTGTGTTGTTTTTCCTTCCTTCTGGTTTCTCTTAGGCCAAATTTGTAAAAATATGTTTTTTTTTTCTTGTATGCTTTCCCTTCCCTCCATAAAATGGAGTGATTTTCATCAGTGTACTGGATCTGATTTTTTACTCCTTCTGTCCATTTTACCATCCCTGAGTCATCTGTTTTTCTCATATGACAAAAACAAACTGATGGAGGTGTCCCAATCTTCTCCTGGCATTAGTAGGTGAAAAACGGACAGCGCACAGAAGAAGTACAGATGGCATAAATTGACTGTCCGTTTTTTTTGTAGAATTATTCACTTAAATGCAGTAAAGATTTATATCTTAGTACCGTGTTCAGTTAGCCATTAAAAGGTATCAACCACTGAGGACTCTCAATTCTAAATATTTTTCACTTAAATGCATGAGTTTGAACTTCAAATTGGATGAAAATGTCCATAAAACAGACCTATAGACTATAATGGGAAAAAGGAAGTTTTCTCCAGCGATGGACCTTATGAATAAAACTTAGCATTTATTGTATTGTCATTATAAAACCAAGGACAATAGCATACCACGGCTACCCTGGAAGCAAAACCGACGCGTTTTGACAGCTAGGTCTTAGTCATAGTAAAACCATGATAGACTTTAGTGGTGCCCGGTTCACTTGGCTGACAGCAGTAAAGAATAAATAAAAAATTAAAGCTTTTGGTACAATGGGGCCAAATTTAACTCCTTAACGACCGCCGATACGCCTTTTAACGGCGGTCATTAAGGGTACTTAAACCACAGCGCCGTTAATTAACAGTGCTGTGGAAAAAGTGTATAGCGACCCCCACAGTCGGATTTTCTCCGGGGTCTCGACTACCGGTGGTAGCCGAGACCCCAGAGAACATGAATCGGATCGTTTTTTACCGGCCCTGATGTCGCGATCGCCGTTATTAACCGTATAACGGCGATTGCAACAAAAAAAAATCTGATGTGCCATTTAATTTCTCTCTCCTCTGATCTGATCGGACATCAGAGGAGAGAGAAATAGGGTCCCCGATCCCCCCTTTGTGGCCCCTGGTGGTCTTAGGGCCCTCCTGTATCCCCCGGTGCCGCCGCAATGCTCCAATGGCGAGAAAATGGGGGGCAGATGCGCCCGCCGCGAGGTGCCGGGTGGGTTGGGCAATTTTCTCTGGGGTCTCGGCTGCCTGGGGTAGCTGAGACCCCAGAGAACATAATAAGGGTCCCCCGCAGTCCCCACTCTTTTACGATCGCCATATAATGGCGATCGCAAAAGAAGAAACAAAGCCGCGATCCTGCCTGTAATTTCTCTCCCCTCTGATGTGATTGCACATCAGAGGGGAGAGAAATAGGGTCCCGGGACCCCGATCGCCCCCCGGTACCTCCAGGTGTTCCCCATGTCCCCCTGAACTTGGCAGCTCCCCCTGTACTCCGATCCTCCCGGCCTCTTCATCCTGTAAAAAAAAATGGCGGGCGCATGCGCAGTGCGCCCGCCGAATCTGCCTGCCGGCATATTCATTCATTCAGGAAAATTACATTTGATCACTGTGATAAACTATCACAGTGATCAAAATAAAAAAAAACAGTGCATAAACCCCCCCTTTATCACTCCCTTAGTTAGGGACATGTAATAAAATAAAGAAATTTTATTTATTTTCATTTTTCCATAAGGGTTAGGGATATATTTAGGGTTAGGGTTGGAATTAGGGTTAGGGTTAGGCTGGGTTCGTACTGCGTTATGGCAGTCCGTTAGATGGACTGCGTTACACCGCGGTATAACGCGGTGCAACGCAGTCCGTTAACGCTGCCATTCACCCCCATTTGAGGGCGCATCGCGACGCATGCCATAAAGCGGCATGCGTTCGCGACGTGCCGTTATTCAGTGACGGAGCCTCGGACGCGTCCTGCAGCATCTGGGCTCTGTCACCGCTAGCGCAGATGAATCATCTGCTGATTCCTCTGCGCTAGCGGGTATAGCATAACGCGATCGCATTATGCTATACCGTTACCAGCCCGTCAATTCTATATGTTGAACGGGCTGGTAAAAATCAATATGAACCTAGCCTTAGGGTTATAATTAGGGTTGGGGTTGGAATTAGGGTTAGGGTTACAATTAGGGTTACAATTAGGGTTAGGGTTACAATTAGGGATGGAATTAGGGTTAGGATTAGGGTTAGGGGTGTGTTGGGGTTAGGGTTGGAGCTAGAATTGAGGGGTTTACATTATTTAGGCACATCAGGGGGTCTCCAAACACGACGTGGCGTTCAAAAAGTCAAATGGCGCTCCCTCCCTTCCGAGCCCTGCCGTGCGCTCAAACAGTAGTTTACCCCAACATATGGGGTATCAGCGTACTCAGGACAAATTGCACACCAATTTTGGGGTTCTAATTTCTCCTGTTACCCTTGGGAAAATAAAAAATAGCTGGCTAAAAAAATAATTTTTGAGGAAAAAAATGATTTATTATTTTCACGGCTCTGCGTTTATAAATTTCTGTGAAGCACTTGGGGGTTCAAAGTGCTCACCACACATCTAGATAAGCTCCTTGGGCGGTCTAGTTTCCAAAATGGTGTCACTTTCAGGGGGTTTCTACTGTTTAGGCACATCAAGGGCTCTGCAAATACAACATGAAGCCCGCAGAACATTCCATCAAAGTCTGCATTACAAAATGGCGCTCCTTCCCTTTCAAGCTCTCCCATGCGCCCAAACAGTGGTTCCACCCCACATATGGGGTATCAGCGTACTCAGGAAAAATTGCACAACAACTTTTGGAGTCCAATTTATCCTGTTACCCTTGGGAAAATAAAAAAAAGCGGGCTAAAGAATCATTTTTGAGGAAAAAATTATTTTTTATTTTCACGGCTCTACGTTATAAACTTCTGTGAAGCACTTGGGGGCTCAAAGTGCTCACCACACATCTAGATAAGTTCCTTAAGGAGTCTAGTTTCCAAAATGGTGTAATTGTGGGGTTTTCCACTGTTTAGGCGCATCAGGGGCTCTCCAAACGTGACATGGCGTCCAATCTCAATTCCAGCCAATTTTGGTTTGAAAAAGTCAAACGGCGCTCCTTCCCTTCCAAGCCCTGCCGTGCACCCAAACAGTGGTCCCCCCCACATATGGGGTATCAGCGTACTCAGGACAAATTTTGTGGTCTAATTTCTCCTGTTACCCTTGGGAAAATAAAAAATTGGGGACTAAACGATCAGGTTTGTGGAAAAAATATTTTTCACGCCCGGGCGTTATAAACTTCTGTGAAGCACTTGGGGGTTCAAAGTGCTCACCACACATCTAGATAAGTTCCTTGTGGGGTCTATTTTCCAAAATGGGGTCACTTGTGGGGGGTTTCCACTGTTTTGACACATCAGGGCCTCTACAAATGCGACATGGAGTCCAGCCAATTTGCATTGAAAAAGTTAAACGACGCTCCTTCCCTTCCAAGCTCTCCCATGCACCCAAACAGTGGTTTACCCCCCCCAAAAACCGGGGGCCCTTTTTTTGGGGGGCCTTTGGGGAAAAAAACCCCCCTTTTTTAAAAAAAAGGAACCTGGGGGGGAAAAAAAGGGAAAAAAAGGGGGGGGGGGGGAAAAAAAAAAAAAAAAGGGAAGGAAAAGCCCCCCAAAAAAAAAAGGGAAAGGGGGAAAATTTAAAAACCCTAAAAAAAAAAAAACCCCCCAAAAACCCCGAAAAAAGAAAAAAACCCAAAAGGGGTTTTTTTGGGGAAAAAAAAAAAAAGGGAAAAGAAAAAAAAAAGGGGAAAAAACCCCAAAAAAAAAAAGGGGGGCAAAAAAAAAGGGAAAAAAACCCAAAAAAAAAAGGAAAACCCCAAAAAAAATTTAAATTTTTTCCGGGGAAAAAAACCAAAACAGCGGGAAAAAAAGGGAAAAAAAAAAAAAATTTTAAAACCCCTTGGGAAAAAACCCCCAAAGGGGCCCAAGGCCCCAAAATTCCACCCCCAAAAAAAACCCCCAAAAAAAAAAAGGGGTTTTTTTAAAAAAAAATTTCAAAACCCCGGGGGGGGCCCCAAAAAAAAAGGGGGGAAAAAAGGGAAAAATTTTTTAAACCCCCCTTTTTTTCCCCCCCCTTTTAAAAAAAAAAATTTTTTTGGGGGCCCCCCCAAAAAAAAAAAAATTTTTTTTTTTTTAAAAATTTTAAAAAAAAAAATTTTTGGGGGGAAAAAGGTTTTTTTTTTCCCCCTTGGTTTTTTTGGGTTTTTTTTTTTTTTTAAAAAAAAAAAAAAAAACCCCCTTTTTTTTTCCCCCCTTTTTTTAAAAAAAGGGGGTTTTTTTAAAAAACGGAAAAAAAAAAAAAAAAAAAAACCCCCTTTTAACCCAAAAAGGGAAAAAAATTTTTCCCCCCGGGATTAAAAAAAAAGGGGGTTTTTTTTTTTTTAAAAAAATAAAAAAAAATTTTTTTTTTAAAAAAAAAAAAATTTTTTTTTTTTTTTAAAAAAAAAATTTAAAAAAAACCCCCCCCCCTTTTAAAAAAGGGAAAAAAACCAAAACCCCCCTTTTTTTTAAAGGAAAAAAAACCCCCCCCAAAAGGGGCCAAAAAAAACCCCAAAAAAAAAAATTTTTTTTTTTAAAAAAAAAAAAATTTTTTTAAAAAAAAAAAAGTTTTGGGGTTTTTTAAAAAAACCACCCCCAAAAAAAAAACCCAAAAAAAGGGGCCCAAAAAAAAAGGTTAAAGGGGGCCCCCCTTTTTTTTTGGGGAAAAATAAAAAGGGAAAAAAAAAAAATTTAAAAAAATTAAAAAAATTTAAAAAACCCCCCCCTTTTTTTTTTTTTAAAATTTTTAAAAAAAACCCCAAAATTAAAAAAATTTTCCCCCCAAAAAAAAGGAAAGCAAAAAATTTTAAAACCCCCAAAAAATTCCCGGTTTTGGCCCCCCCAAAAAAAAAAAGGGGTTTAAAAAAAAGGGGCCCCCGGGTTTTTTTTGGGGTTTCCCCCCCCCCCGGGGGTTTTGGGGGAAAAAATTTTTTTTTTTTTTGGGGGGGGGCCCGGGAAATTAAAAAATTTTTTTTTTTAAAAGGGGGGGGGGAAAAAAAATTTTTTTTTGGGGGGGGGCCCCTTTTAAAAAGGGGGGGAAAAAAAATTTTTCCAAAAATTAAAAAAAAGGGGGGGGAAAAAACCCCCAAAAAAAAGGAAATTTTTTTAAAAACCCCCAAAAACCCCAAAAGGGGATCCCCTTTTTTTTTTTAAAAAAAGGGGGAAAAAAACCCAAAAAACCCCAAAATGTTTTTTTTTTCCCGGGGGGAAAAAAAAAAAAGGGGGCCCAAGGAAACCCCGGTTTTCCCCCCCCAAATTTTTTTTAAAAAAAAAAAACCCCCCAAAAAAATGGGGGGGGGGGGGGGGGGGGGGGGGGGGGGGGAAAAAGGGGGGGGCCCCCCAAAAAAAAAAAAAAAAAACCCAAAAACCCCCCAAAAAAATTTTTTTTTTTGGGGGGGCCCCCAAACGAGGAAAAACCCCCAAAAAAAAACCCCCCCACCCCCCAAAAAGGGTTTTTTTTCCTTTTTTTTTTAAAAAACCCTTTTAAAAACCCCCCAAAATTTTTAAACCCAAATTTTTCCCAAAAAAAACCCCAAAAAAATTTTTTTTTAAAAAAATTTGGGGGGGGGTTTTTTTTCCCCCAAAAAAAAAAACCCCCAAACCCCCTTTATAAAAAGGGAAAAAGGGGGCCCAAAAAAACCCCATTGCCAAAAAACCTTTTTTTTTAAAACCCCAAAAAAAAAAAAAGGGTTTTTTAAAAAATTTTAAAAAAAAAAAAATTTTTTAAAAAAATTTTTTTTTAAAAAATTTAAATTTTTGGGGGGGGGGTTTTTAAAAAAATTTTTTTTTAAAAAAATTTTAAAAAAAAAGGGGTTTTTTCCCCCCCCTTTTTAAAGGGAAAAAACCCCCCGGGGGGTTTTTTTTTTTAAATTAAAAAGGGGAAAATTTAAAGGGTTTTTTTTTGGGTTTTTTTGGGGGAAAAAAAAAATTTTAAAAACCCCCCAAAAAAAAAAAACCCCCCCAAAAAAAAATGGGGTTTTCCAAAATTAATTTTTTTTAAAAAAGGGATAAAAAAAAACCATTTAAAAAAAAAAAGGCCTTTTTTTTAAAACCCCCAAAAAAAAAGGCGCCTTTTTGGGGAAAAAAATTAAATTTTTTTCCCCTTTGGGGGGGGAAAAAAACCCAAAAAACCCAAAAAGGCCCCCGGGGGGGGGGGGGAAAAGGGGGTTTTAAAAAGGGGGAAACCCCCTTTTTTAAAAAAAACCCCAAAAAAAAGGGGTTTGGGCCCCCCCAAAAACCCCCCCCAAAAAAAAAAAAAACCCTTTTTAAAAAACCCTTTTTTCCCAATTTTTTTGATTGAAAACTTTTTTTCCCCCCAAAAAAAAACCCCCAGAAATCCCTTCTTTAAAAAAAAAAAACCCCCCGGGGTTTAAAAAAAATTCCCCCAAATTTTTAAAAAAAAAAAAAAAAACCCGGGAACCAAAAAAAATTTTAAAAAAAAATTTTTCCCGGAAAAAAAATTCCAAAATTTTTCCCCCTTTTTTTCCCCCGGGGCTTAAAAGGAAAAAAAATTAAAAAAAAAAAGGTTTTCCCCCGGGCGGGGCCCCCCAACCCCCTTTAAAACCGGGAAAAAGGGCCCAAAAAACCCCCCCCCAAAAATTTTTTTTGGGGGGCAAAAAACCCAAAAAAAAACCCCCCCGGGGAAAAAAAACCCTTTAAAGGGGGGAAACCCCCCCCCCTTTTTATTCCCCACCCCCCCAAAAACCTAAAAATTTCCCCCCTTTTGGGGAAAAAGGGAAAGGGTTTTTTTTTTAAGGGGGAAAAACCCCCCCCCGGGGGGGAAAAAAACCCCCTTTTAATTGGGGTTTGGGGAAAAAAAAAATTTTTTTTCCCCCGGGGGGGAAAAAAGGGGGGGCCCCTTTTTTTAAAAAAAAAAATTTTTTTTTTAAAAAAATTTTTTTTGGGCCCCCCAAAACCCCCTTTAAAAAAAAAAAACCCCCAAAAATGGGGAATTTTTCCCAAACCAAAAAAAAACCCCCCAAAAAAAAAAAAAAAAACCCCCACCCAAAAAAAAGGGAAAAAAAAAGGGAAAAAAAAATT
>JARQOD010000002.1:534190642-534258142 GCA_033576555.1 Oophaga sylvatica | reverse complement strand
GCGCAAATGCCGCAAAATATCTTACCTACAATATGCAAAACAGCACAGAGATAAGCCTCAAAACTTCACCCAACCACAAACCATGTATCACGGTGAGGATTGCAAGAGAACTCACCATTGCAATCTCCCGGAAGACGAGTGCAGAAGAAAGCTTCAGGCTCCTAGGAACGCAGTGTGAGCAAGGCAGGAGAGAGATGGTTTCAGGGCCTGAATCACCTGACAGTTGAGGGGCGTGGCTTCAGCTCCAGGGAGCTAGAAGCTGAGGGAAAACTCCTAGAAAGGTAACTACGGGACAAAGTTACCCAGGGGCACAGACAGAGACGTAAATCTGAACAAGCCAAGGTCAAAGCACGAGAAGACAGTATAGTACCAAGGATGAGACAGAACGGATAGTCGGGGACAGGCAGAGGTCAAAACCAAACAGACAGCGAAGGTACAGAAACAGAATCCAACAAGCAGTATCCAGAGAACAGACCGAGTCAAAACCAAAGTATCAGGCAAACCAGAACACAGCACAAACACACTCAGGGGTCAACACACTCTGCCAAGGGCGAAAGTATAACTGACAGGGATTGGAGCTTCCTAGGGCTATAAGAAGCTCTCCCCGAACCAAGGAGAGGCCACAATAATAAGCCCCAGGTGTGCAGGTAAGAGCTTGCACTGGGATCAAAACCTTAACCCCTAGCGTGCAGGTCAACCCTGCACTGGGATCATGACAGTACCCCCCTCTCAACGGGGGGCCTCTGGACCCCAGGCTTGCCTAGGAACCTGGCATGGAAAGCCCGAACCAGGCGATCCGCATGCATCAAACGGGCCGGCACCCAGGATCTGTCCTCCGGTCCATACCCCTTCCAATGAACCAGGTACTGTACCGACCGCTGCACCAACCTGGAGTCAACGATATGCTCAATCTCATATTCCATGTGTCCCTCAACCAAAACAGGAGGAGCAGCGGACTCGGACTCCCCCCGGACTGCCTCAAAAGGTTTCAGTAGGGATTTATGGAAGACGTTAGGGATCTTGAATGAGACTGGAAGACACAACCTGTAAGCCACTGGATTGATCTTTTCCACAATTTTGTATGGGCCAATGAACTTGGGGCCCAACTTGGCTGATGGAACCTTCAACTTAATGTTTCGCGTGGAGAGCCAAACTTTCTCTCCAACCCGAAACATAGGACCTGGTGTTCTTTTTCTGTCAGCGAAAAACTTGTACCTGCCTTGAGACCTGGATATATTCCGCTGGACCTCCGCCCATGTATTCTTTAATCGCTGAACAGACCCCTCTGACCCTCGACACCCAGAATCCAAACGAGAAAACTCACCAAAATGAGGACTAAAACCATAATTGATCAGGAAAGGAGACATACCAGTAGATTGGCTCACCCGACTATTGAAGGCGAATTCTGCCAAAGGCAGTACATCACACCAGTCATTCTGTCTTGCAGAAGTCAGACATCTGAGGATCTGTTCCAGAGACTGATTAGTGCGTTCCGTCTGACCATTGCTCTCAGGATGGTATGTAGATGAAAAAGACAGAGACATCCCCAATTTCTTGCAAAAAGCACGCCAAAACTTTGCCACAAACTGCACTCCACGATCAGACACCACATTCAGGGGTACCCCATGCAGCCGGATAACATGCTGTACAAACAATCTGGACAAAGTCTCAGCTGAGGGTAGTGCGGATAAGGGTACAAAATAAGCCTGCTTCGAAAACCTGTCCACCACTACCCATACCACCGTATTGCCCTTGGATGGAGGAAGATTAGTAATAAAATCCATGGACAAGTGAGTCCATGGCCTTTCGGGAACTGCCAAGGGCATCAGTTCCCCAGCCGGCCGGCTATGTGAGTTTTTAGAACGAGCGCAGACCCCACAACCAGAAACAAATTTTTTTTATGTCAGAGCTAAGAGTAGGCCACCAAAAGATCCTAGCCACCGCCCGACGTGTGGCAGATATACCAGGGTGAGCACTGAGCTTGGATTCATGGAACTCCTGGAGGAGTTTAAGCCGAAGCTGCTCTGGGACAAACAACTTACCCCCTGGATTGGCAGCAGGGGCCAGAGACTGGGCCCTCTCAATCTCCTGTTCCAACTCAGACGAGACCACTGCCAACACAACCCCAGGGTGAAGAATGGAGGAAGGTGGCTCAGGGGGAGACACCGGATGAAAACTGCGAGATAAGGCATCAGCCTTGATATTCTTTGACCCCGGACGAAACGTAATAGTAAACTGAAAACGGGAAAAAAAAGTGACCAACGGGCCTGTCTGGGTGTTAGTCTCTTAGCAGACCCAATATATGATAAATTTTTGTGGTCGGTAATCACAGTAACCGAGTGACTGGCCCCCTCCAAAAAGTGCCTCCATTCTTCAAACGCTAACTTGACCGCAAGAAGCTCTCTATTGCCAACATCGTAATTCCTCTCAGCAGCAGAGAATTTCCTGGAAAAAAAAGCACATGGCCTGAGGTTGGTCAGAGTGGCAGGACCTTGGGACAACACAGCACCCACCCCCACCTCAGAGGCGTCCACTTCCACAATAAATGGTTTGGACGGATCTGGCTGTACCAACACCGGAGCAGTCATAAAGCATTTTTTCAGACTAGCAAAGGCCTCTTTTGCGAGCGAGGACCAATTTTTCACATCCGAACCTTTGCATGTTAAATCAGTGAGTGGTTTGACCACCTGCGAAAACCCCCGAATAAATTTTCGGTAGTAATTGGCGAACCCCAAGAAGCGCTGGAGCCCTTTAAGATCTCGGGGTTGTACCCAATCCGCAATGGCCTGCACCTTCTTGGGGTCCATACGAAAACCCTCACAGGACACAATCAATCCCAAAAAAGATAATTCTTGAACAAAAAACACACACTTCTCCAATTTAGCAAACAGATGATTTTCCCTAAGTCTTTGGAGAACAGTTTGTACATGATTCATATGAGAATGACTGTCGGGGGAATATATCAGAATATCATCTAAGTAGATAACAACAAAACGACCAATGAGATCAGAAAATACCACGTTGATGAAATTCTGAAATATGGCGGGAGCATTGGTAAGACCAAACGGCATGACTAAATTTTCAAAAAGTCCCTCGGACGTGAGGAACGCAGTTTTCCATTCATCCCCCTTCCTGACCCTTATCAAATTATATGCTCCCCGAAGATCCAGTTTAGAGAACCATTTTGCCCCTGATAGTTGGTTACATAAATGAGGAATCAACGGAAGGGGATACGTATTTCGTACAGTAATCTTATTTAATTCACGAAAGTTGAGACAGGGACGTAGACCGCCATCTTTTTTCTTCACAAAGAAGAACCCCGCCGCCACAGGTGAAACTGAGGGACGTATGTGTCCCTTGCGAAGACTTTCAGCAATATAATCCTTCATAGCTAAGCGCTCAGGTCCAGACAAATTAAACAGGCGGGCTTTAGGTAGTTTAGCCCCCGGGACTAGCTCGATGGCGCAGTCAAAGGGTCTATGTGGCGGCAACGTCTCGGCCTCGCTTTCTGAGAACACATCTTCAAAGTCTTTCAGGTACTCCGGAATACCTTCCGGCTCGACAGATGACACAGACACAGATTTAACAGGTTTAACCAGCAGTGCAGATTCATAACATAACTTAGAATCATTAAACCCCCATTGAACAATCTCCCCCGTTTTCCAGTTAATAACTGGGTTAAGGCGTTGTAACCAGGGCATGCCCAACACCAACCCTGCTGGTAGATTGTCCAGAACAAAACAACTTAATTTTTCCTCATGAGCAGCGCCCACTCTGAGCGAAAACAAGTCAGACATAAAGAGAATTCCCTCTTTTGTGAGGGGGAGGAGTCAATGGCCACCACCTTGATCGGAGTCTTAAGCCTAGCTGTCCCTATCTTGCAGCGTGTGACCAATTGAGAGTCAATCAGATTGATGGATGACCCGCAGTCCACAAAGGCTGTAGAGGAAAAAGAACAACCATCCACTAACAGTTCCACATGAAGCAACACCTTAGAGAACGAGGAAAAGTGTACCTGAGGGTCTGAGTAGTCTCCTCGCTGACTACCCAGACCTAGTCGTTTCCCGCCGACCGGGTTGAGGACGGGCAGACAGGACACTCCTTTTTCCAATGTCCAGCTTTACCGCAGTAGAAGCACAACTGTTCTTCCCGACGGCGTTTTCTCTCCTTTTCCTTCAGAGTGATAGCGCCCACATCCATGGGCTCAGAGACAGTCTCTTTTCCACTGGGGAACAATGTAGTCTCCACCTGCATCACCCCTCTGGCCCGCAACCTGCGGTCCATCCGGACGGCCTGGGTCATGGCGTCCTCGAGAGAGTTAGGTGGGGGGTGTAACGCCAAAGCATCCTACAACCGCTCGGACAAGCCTCTGCGAAATAGTCCTCTGAGGGCAGCGTCCTCCCAAGAAATCTCTGCGGCCCAGCGGCGGAACTCAGTACAAAACCACTCGGCCGAGTGCTTCCCCTGACAGACGCTCATCACCATGTCCTCTGCCAATCGCACTCGGTCAGGCTCATCGTATATGTGCCCGAGGGCCTCAAAGAATGCATTCACCGACACTCTCTCAGGGGCAGTGGGAGGAAGGGAAAATGCCCATGCTTGTGGGGACCCTCTTAATAAAGACATGATGACCCCTACCCTCTGACTTTCATCCCCAGAGGACCGTGGTCTCAAACTAAAGAAAAGTTTGCAACCCTCCATGAAGATCCTAAACTCCTTTTTGTTCCCAGAAAAGAAGTCAGGCAGTTTAACAGGTGGTTCTGAGGACACCAGCGCAACATCACTCGCCATAGCCCTCAGAGAACCAGCAGATAAAGCCCCCTGCACAGTCTCAGAAACCTGCCGCTGTGAACACGACAGCGCTTGCTGTTCCAGAGATAAATCCTGAAACATCTGACTCAGATTTTTCATCTGTTCGGACAGCGACTGTATGGGATCCATAACTCTCTGCACAACCTGTGCCCTAAACACAGCCGTGAAGCAAAAAAAAAAAAAAAACTTAGTGGTCAGTTATAATATCACGGTGAGGATTGCAAGAGAACTCACCAGTGCAATCTCCCGGAAGACGAGTGCAGAAGAAGATAAGCTCAGGCTCCAGAATCAGTGACAGGAGGGGAGTGGTTTCAGGGCCTGAAACACCTGAATAGGGTAACTACGGGACAAAGTTGCAGGGAAAGACAGAGGACTAACGACAAATACCCAGGCATCAGGCAGTGCATATAAGGCTGTGCGAACACGTGTGCAGTTATATGCCTCAATAGTAAACTAGACACAAACCTAAATATGCGCTGGATGGGGGCTGCTGGGGATCTGTCAGCTTCTGTGCAAATGCTGACTGAAAATAAGAACTGGAATGTCATAACAAGTCCGTTAGGGGTGCTTATTTTTGTGGAATTCAAACGGTTCGAAAGAACATTAGGGGTGGTGACTATCTGAAACGGATGTCACGTGTTGAGTCCCGTTGGATTTTCACTTTAGATAGTCTGGCCCCTAAAGGGTTAGATCAGGAGATAGAGCTTTTTGCTTTTTCATAAGCATTTTATTATTTTTATGATAACCGCTACAAGCGGGTAGCTTACAACCAGTTAAAACTGCGCATAATTTTTAGCTAGCATACAATTTCAATTTTTGTTTTACTCTATTTTATTGTATTTCTTCATATTTTTAAGTTATTTGTTACTATCAGCCTTGTTTTGATATTTACCTACAGGACAATTATTTTATAGTATATAGGTGTTCACTGTGTACCATTTATAATATATATTAAATAACTCAGTACACATACATACATCCTTGGGTGGATTAATACCTCTGTTAACTATCAATATAAGTCTTAATAATTGTAGGGCACACACACATTTCTATATATATTTTTTATATTTGTTTACTAATAAAGTATTTCTTGATTTTAATCAAACATTCAGGTCTATAGCAGCCATGGCTTCCTTTTAAACGATTAGATATACAATTATACTTATTTCATTATGGCGACACGTGCCAACACTTTTTTGGGGAGGAGGGGTGGACACCGATAGGTATTTAACATCGGTAACTCAGTGGATCTCCATCCCTGATGAAGAAGGCCTGTGAGCCTTTGAAACGCGTTGGATAGTTTTGATCCTCCTCGGCCCCTATCCTGTGGTGACGTCACCCGCCCTTCCATTCCCACCTCCAATTTACCCAGTCCCCACTTACGGCGTTCCCAGGCTGCAGCACGCCGCTCCACTCCGACGCTAGCACGCGCTACAGTTCGGGAGGCATCTAGATCTCTAGGGAGGACGCTCCCCTGTTTGATCGCCTGCCCGGTACCTGTGAACGTCAACACGCGCCCCGCGTCCCCTGTCATCTCATGAGGAGCTGGGTTTCATGTTTGTAACACGTGTCGTCATTAACTGGATTTAAGTAAGTTTCTCATTACATTATTCATTATACATGGTCTCTCTTTTACCAGCACTTCAGTTACTTTATGTGGTGGACTCAGTATCTTGTCACCACTATCACTTGTGAGCAGCTTTTGGAGGCGCAGGGGTCTACTTGTTTGTAAATCTGAACAAGCCAAGGTCAAAGCAGGAGAAGACAGTATAGTACCAAGGATGAGACAGAACGGATAATCGGGGACAGGCAGAGGTCAAAACCAAACAGACAGCGAAGGTACAGAAACAGAATCCAAGAAGCAGTATCCAGAGAACAGACCGAGTCAAAACCAAAGTATCAGGCAAACCAGAACACAGCACAAACACACTCAGGGGTCAACACACTCTGCCAAGGGCGAAAGTATAACTGACAGGGATTGGAGCTTCCTAGGGCTATAAGAAGCTCTCCCCGAACCAAGGAGAGGCCACAATAATAAGCCCCAGGTGTGCAGGTAAGAGCTTGCACTGGGATCAAAACCTTAACCCCTAGCGTGCAGGTCAACCCTGCACTGGGATCATGACGCCATGAGTGGAGAAAAAGTTTTGGTGTTTATCATTCATATTCTCTGAAAAAAGGCCAAGAAAGCAAAATTTCTGCTGGGGTATGTAAACTTTTGAGCACAACTGTATGTCTGAAAAGAAGGACATCACTGAACGGAGGCCAGAGTCCAGAGTAACTCTGCTGCCTCATTACAGTGAATAGACCTACTGGTGGTTTCATCTGAATTATGTCATTTGGAGATTTAGATGTGAACCCCGATGTCAGTGCTTATCGTAGAGCGCCGGATAAATGTAATACAAAAAGTTATACAAAATGTTCCCAACAAAAGTTGAACTCAATCCACAAACCCCACTCAGGACCGTCATCTTTCACTGGAAATCTAGAGGGCTGCAACGATACTGATAGCACAAAGGCTCTAGAAAAGCAAAAAAGCTCCTCACCTCCCAAAAGAAATCTAGCGAATTATGTATTCAAGATCCAAATGCCCCTCTCCCTTCTGAATCCCACAGTGTGCCTAAACCTCAGTTAGCATCCAAGTTTGGCATTTCTGTAGCGATGAGAGCCCGCTTAATTTATGGGGTCCATGTCTCCAGACACACAAGCTGGGCAAAATGTACTGGGCACTGCAATGTTCGGACTCTACAAGTACAGTCATGGCCAAAAGTTTTGAGAATGACACAAATATTAATTTTTACAAAGTCTACTGCTTCACTTTTTCTAATGGCAATTTGCATATACTCCAGAATGTTATAAAGAGTGATCAGCTTAACAGCAATTACTTGCAAAGTCAATATTTGGCTAGAAAATGAACTTTATCCCCCAAAACACATTTCAACATCATTGCAGCCATGCATTAAAAGGACCAGCTAACCTCTTTTCAGTGATTGCTCCATTAACACAGGTGTGGGTGTTGATGAGGACATGGCTGGAGATCAATCTGTCATGATTAAGTAAGAATGACACCACTGGACACTTTAAAAGGAGGCTGGTGCTTGGCATCATTGTTTCTCTTCTGTTAACCATGGTTATCTCTAAAGAAACACATGCAGTCATCATTGCAATGCACAAAAATGGCTTAACAGGGAAGAGTATCGCAGCTAGAAAGATTGCACCCCAGTCAACAATCTATCGCATCATCAAGAACTTCAAGGAGAGAGGTTCTATTGTTGCCAAAAAGGCTCCAGGGCGCCCAAGAAAGACCAGCAAGCGCCAGGACCGTCTCTTAAAAGTGTTTCAGCTGCGGGATAGGGCTACCAGCAGTGCAGAGCTTGCTCAGGAATGGCAGCAGGCAGGTGTGAGTGCATCTGCACACACTGTGAGGCGGAGACTCTTGGAGCAAGGCCTGGTCTCAAGGAGGGCAGCAAAGAAGCCACTTCTCTCCAGAAAAAACATCATGGACAGACTGATATTCTGCAAAAGGTACAGGCAGTGGACTGCTGAGGACTGGGGTAAAGTTATTTTCTCTGATGAATCCCCTTTTCGATTGTTTGGGACATCAGGAAAACGCCTCATTCGGAGAAGACAGGGTGAGCGCTACCACCAGTCTTGTCTCATGCCAACTGTTAAGCATCCTGAAACCATTCATGTGTGGGGTTGCTTCTCAGCCAAGGGAATCGGCTCTCTCACAGTCTTGCCTAAAAACACAGCCATGAATAAAGAATGGTACCAGAATGTTCTCCAAGAGCAACTTCTCCCAACCCTCCAAGAGCAGTTTGGCGATCAACAATGCCTTTTCCAGCATGATGGAGCACCTTGCCATAAAGCAAAGGTGATAACTAAATGGCTCAGGGAACAAAACATAGAGATTTTGGGTCCATGGCCTGGAAACTCCCCAGATCTTAATCCCATTGAGAACCTGTGGTCAATCATCAAGAGACGGGTGGACAAACAAAAACCTAAAAATTCTGACAAAATGAAAGCATTGATTGTGCAAGAATGGACTGCTATCAGTCAGGATTTGGTCCAGAAGTTGATTGAGAGCATGCCAGGGAGAATTGCAGAGGTCCTGAAGAAGAAGGGTCAACACTGCAAATATTGACTTGCTGCATTAACTCATTCTAACTGTCAATATGAGCTTTTGTTACTCATATGTTTGCAATTATATTTCTGTCTGTGATAAAAACATCTGTCAAACTTTGAAGAGTGGAGACATTGGCTGGAAGGAGCCAAACATCAGGTGGTGGTCCTCACGGACCATAAGAACCTGGTTTATCTCAAATCAGCCAAGCAACTTAATCCTAGACAGGCCAGGTGGGCCTTGTTTTTCACACGTTTTAATTTTGTGGTTTCTTTTCTTCCTGGCACTAAGAATGTTAAGGCGGATGCCCTCTCAAGAAGTTTCTTTGCGGATTCTCCTGAGTTATCTGATCCTGCTGTTATTTTGAAAGAGGGTGTAGTACTTTCCGCCATCTCGCCCAATTTGAGACTGGCTCTGTAGGGGTGTCAGGAGGATAAACCTGAGCGCTGCCCTGTTGGGAAATTGTTTGTCCCAGACCAGTGGAAGAAGAGTGTGATGTCTGAGATTCATTGTTCCACGTTGGCTGGTCATCCCGGGATTTTTGGTACCAGAGACTTGGTGAGTCGGTCCTTTTGGGCAGTCCTGTGGGACTTGCTCTCGTTCCAAGTCTTGCTCTCGCTCTAATGGTTTGTTGATGCCATTACCTGTGCCCAAGAGGCCATGGACCCATATCTCTATGGATTTTATTTCCGACCTCCCTGTTTCTCAGAAAATGACCGTTATCTGGGTAATCTGTGATAGGTTTTCCAAGATGATACATGTTGTGCCATTACCTAAGTTGCCTTCCTCCTCCAAATTGGTGCCTTTGTTCCTTCAGCACGTGGTTCGGTTACATGGCATTCTGGAGAACATTGTGTCTGACAGAGGAGTCCAGTTTGATACCAGATTTTGGAGGACATTTTGTTCTAAACTTGGTGTTCAATTATCTTTTTCCTCTGCATTTCATCCTCAGACCAATGGACAAACCGAGAGAACAAACCAGACCTTGGAGACTTATTTGAGATGTTTTGTGTCTGCTGATCAAGATGACTGGGTCTCTTTTTTGCCTTTGGCTGAGTTTGCTCTTAATAATAGGGCTAGCTCTGCCACCTTGATGTCTCCATTTTTCTGCAATTCTGGGTTTCACCCTCGATTTTCTTCGGGACAGGCGGAGGCTTCTGTCTGTCCAGGTGTTGACTCTGTTGTGGAGCGTATGCAGCAGATTTGGAACCAGGTAGTGGAGAGGTTGTCTCTCTCTCAGGAGAAGGCTCAACGGTTTGCCAACCGGCATAGGACTGATGGTCCTCGGTTTAAAGTGTGGGACTTGGTTTGGTTGTCCTCAAGAAATATCCCTATGAGAGTTGCATCTCCAAAGTTTAAGCCTAGGTTCATTGGACCTTATAAGATCATGGAGATTCTTAATCCTGTTTCCTTCCGTTTGCTTCTTCCAAGGACATTTAAGATCCATAACGTGTTCCACAAGTCCTTATTGAAAAGGTTTGTTGAGCCAGTGGTTCCTATGGCTGTGCCTCCTGACCTTGTTTTGGTTGAGGGCAATCTGGAGTATGTGGTTGAGAAAATATTGGATTCTCATTTTTCTAGACAGAAACTCCAGTATTTGGTTAAGTGGAGAGGTTATGGCCAGGAGGACAATTCTTGGGTGTTTGCTTCGGGCATCCATGCTAGGAGACTGATCCGTGCCTATCACCAAGCTCATCCTGATCGGCCTGGTTGCACAAGTGAGGGTTCAGTGACCCCTCCTCAAGGGGGGGTACTGTTATGAATGTGCTGGAGATGGTTTTTGAGCAGAGGCTCCCTCTGGTGGTTGCAAACAGTACTGAACCTCACAGCGAGGAATGGCAATCTGGGATCACGGACTGCACTGATATAAGGGAGGTTCCCTCCCATGATGGTCACCGGTGATCAATTGTTCTTGTCTCAATTGTGGTTCCTGGTTCATTTTGAAGTTGCTGGAGTCTTGCCTGCACCTGCTGCTTTCAGATAAGATATTTTCTGCTTTTCTTTTTGTGCTTGCTTTTTTCATAGTTTTCTGCAGTTTTGTGGAGGTCAGCCGGGTCCCCTTCTGGGGCCTGCGCTCCTCTCAATTTATCTGTAGCCACTGTTATTTGTTCATTTGCTTTTTCCTGTTTTTTCAGTGGCTGCGGCTTTGTTTTGTTACACCAGAGATCTGATTTAGGTGGTGGAGATCGTGTGATCTCAGCTTTTTTTGGCAATCATAAGTGCTGGTATTTTTTAGGGTTTTTGTTGGATTGCAGTCAGAATTCTTTCCTGCACTTTTCTGTCTAGACAGATTGGGCCCCAACGTTTGCTCATTCTATTTTCTGTCTGTGTCCGTGCTATCTTCTTGTCTAACCGCCATTATATGTTTGGGGGCTTCCTATTTTCTTTGGGGATCTGCTCCAGGGCAGATAGCTTTTATCTTTCTGCCTTTAGGTGTAGTTATCTCTCAGGCTGTGACGAGGTGTCTAGGATCAACGTAGGAACACTCCACAGCTACCTCTAGTTGTGTGGTTAGTTCAGGTTACTGCAATCCAATAGGTTCCAGCCTCTCTGGTGTATTACCGTTTTTGCTTTTTCTCCTCAGATACCGAAACATAACAGAAGCAGCCGTGGGACGTATCTACGGTGCCCTAGATGCCTTGACACAGCCGGAGAGATAACTAAGCCTAAAGACAGAAAGGGGAAAGCTAACTGCCCCGGAGTAGAGCCCCCAAAGGAATAGGTAGCCCCCAAACATATATTGGCGGTGAGACAAGATGAAATGCAAACACAGGCAGAAAATAGAGCGAGCAAATGCTGGGGCCCAAACTGTCTAGATAGAACAGGACAGAATACTATCTGCAATCCAGCAAAAACTTTAAGAAAAACTCCAACCAATACTGAGACCACACGATCTCTCCCCCGATAGATCAGAACTCTGGTGTAACTGGTAGCAAATAAGTGGATACTGATATAACAGAGAACTGAAAATACATAAACAATGGTAAATGAGAAACAGAGGCCAGCGCAGGCCCCAGCAGGGGAACCTGGCAGTAAAAACTCCAGAAGGGCAGAAAACTGAGATAGACAAAAACAAATGCCACAGAAATAAACAGCAAATGACTTATCTGAAAGTTGCAGGACAAGCAGAAAGCAAGCTCACTTCCAAAAGAGACCAGGAAGCATCAAATCACCAGTGAGGATCATGGGAAGGTAGCTCACTTATATCTCCCCAGTCAGTCCCACCTGATTGCCACTCATCGCCCCCAGGTGAAGGACTTCTGTTAACTAAAGCAGCTTTATTACTAGCAGCAGACACAAGAGGGAGCTCAAACTCAGAAGTCAGATCCAGAGTGTTCACAACAGATAACACTGTTCCTGTTCATCTTCTTACACTCCTCTTTTCCTTTCACTCGCCTTTCCACGGGCGAGGCATTCCAGAGGACGTTATGTCTGTGTTGGTCTTTCTCAGCAACTTGTTGCCAAATAAATTGATCTTGGTTGTACCAGCTGGGGGGCTGGCCAGCCGTTGAGCATTCGAAGATAGTAGATCTGGCCCCTCCATACATCCATCCTAGCCCCTCCATATATCCATCTTGGCTCCCCCATATATCCATCCTGACCCCCCATATATCCATCCTGGCTCCACCATATATAGATCCTGGTCCCTCCATGTACCCATTCTAGCCCATCCATCAGGGGCAGACTGACAGCTTGGCGCCCCTGTGTAAGAAATAGGTCTGGGCCCCCCTCCCTGCCCGGTATGCTGCTTATGATGAGGGCAATCTGGTTATGGGACCCCTGGAGCCACAGGCTACGAGCAACAAGCCAGATCACCCTCATTATTACTGCCCTGCAAGCAGGGGTGTTCATAGAAATCATAGGACCCCATACTAAAGTACTACAATCTCCCCAGTGTCTGTTCATTGGCTTAACTCCTCTGATTGTGTGGTGTTATTGCCCGGTCTATAAGATAGGAGTTTGTGTGGATCAAATAGCTTACCATTGAATTTGTATGGTCTTTATACTTGATATAGTCCTCTTCATACAAAACTATTTGCATAATTGTTCAGACTGTTCTACCTGGTGCACTCAGAACCCAAACTTTTTTAATATGGTAGTCTTCATGGCAATCTGTGGGGATTGGAGAGCTTAACATGAGATATATGGTTTCTGTATCTATTTTAGTGTGTCTTATACATGACTCACTGCAGAGTTGTTCAGACTGGTCCACCTGTTGCACTCTGGATTGATTCTGAATATTGGAGTGTACTTGGTAGATCCTGAACGTTAAAATTTAATATCTATAAGCTCTCTTTGTGGGCTTATCATATTACATACATCTGGGTATTGTATATACTTATTGTTTTTTTATGAGTATGATCTAAAAATAACTGTTCATCCAATCTAGACATGTATGACAGGTATTATAGCCATCTCGGTGTGTATGTGGGATCTTATAGTAACACCCTACGGGCATTTATTAACCTTTGATTACTTACCCTATATGTAAGTTGAACACTCCATTGCTGGCATACTTACCTTGAGGAAGACACTTCAGGTTTGTACACAGGGGCGACTGTAGCACCTGGTCAGGGCTGAGCATCATGTTTCTATATCCTTGTGTTTTCTTTATCATGTTCCCATGGTTTTTCATTTTACCATGCCACTGGTGATTCTGCACGTTTTGGTGCTGATATTGTACAGATTGCTTTGCTCTCACTGTGGCATGGTGCAGCTATTGTGCTGACAGCATTTATATATGGTATATTTCTCTGTCTGATAAGTGTTACACATTGATGCCCTTTATTCCAGGGATTTGCTTGATACTCTGACTGTCATTTATTAGGCTAACGGGTCCTCGAGTATTATATTCTTTATTATGCATCTTGATTTTTTTTCAGTCCATGTTGTGGACTATTTAAAGTGTTTTTAAATTGTATGTGTTCTCTAATAAAAAATTGTTTATTGTTTGGTGATCCCTGTTTTGTGTCCATATACCGTATTTTTCGGACCAGAAGACGCACTTTTTTCCCAAAAATTTTTTTGGGGAAAATGGGGGTGCGTCTTATAGTTGGAATATACTTACAAATACTGTGGCGGCAGCAGGAATCGGGCGATTCTGCTGAGGTCCCAGTTCGACGCTGCAGGGCAATGCAGCCTCCCTTCCCAGGCTGGTGCGACAGGTTCGGCAGTGGTGCGGGGGGCTCTGCCGGCATTTTGTGAAAGCCCGGAGGCCCCTGCAGATCCATTTCTGCGAGTTTCTGCAAGTTCATCAAAGTTGTCAGGATTTATTATCTTCTTTGGATTTGATAGAGTTAATAGAACAGGACGAGGAGGAACCTGGAGAAAACCACTATTAAATAAGGAAGCTCTCTGGATCTTAAAAGTGAGTACAAGACAACAATTTGGTGTGAATTACCACAGTGAGCTCTTGGACATTTATTCATTTAATTCGATTACTTTTTCTTTTGTATTGAGTTCATTCTGTAAAATGACCCGCACACAGTATAATGGCTCCAATAGCCCTCCTAACTGCATAATGGCCTCACACACAGTATGATGACCTCACACAGCCCTCCTAATAGCATAATGGCCTCACACAAAGTATGATGGCCCCACACAGCCCTCCTAACAGCATAATGGCCTGACACACAGTATGATGGCCCCACACAGCCCTCCTAACAGCATAATGGACTTCACACACAGTATGATGGCCCCACACAGCCCTCCTAACAGCATAATGGCCTCACACACAGTATGATGGCCCCACACAGCCCTCCTAGCAGCATAATGGCCTCACACACAGTATGATGGCCCCACACATCCTTCCTAGCAGCATAATGGCCTCACACACAGTATGATGGCCCCGCTAGCCCTTCTAACAGCATAATGGCCTCACACACAGTATGATTAGAGGCGTATCTAGGGGGGGGCAGCCAGGGCATGTGCCCCGGGCGCAGCTGGCAGGGGGGCGCAGTCGGGCCGCCTAATGCGGCGGTCCGTAGTGTCTCCCCCGCGGCTGCATTCTGCCACCCCCCGGCATGGGAATTGGCCGTTCTCTGTGCCGGCTGTCAAGCTGACAGCCGGCGCAGAGAAGCTGCCGCGCGCCGACTCCCAGGGATCAATTGTACTGGCGTCTATACAGACGCCAGTACAATTGAAGCTCTGACCGCCGGGTCAGAGCGATGCCAGCAGCGTGATCAGGTCATGTGATCACACTGCTGACGTCACTCCCTGGCGGTGCCCAGAGTGAACACTTGTGGTAAGTGTGCTCCATTGTGGAGCTGAAGAAACCACCGAAGATGGGGGAGATTTGCAGTGGGGGATTACATAATGTGTGGGGGGATTTGCAGTGGGAGGTACATAATGTGTGGGGGAATTTGCAGTGTGGGAGTGTACATAATGTGTGGGGGGTGTACATAATGTGTGGGGGAATTTGTAGTGGGGCTGTACATAATGTGTGGGGGGATTTGCAGTGGGGGGTGTACATAATGTGTGAGGGATTTGCAGTGGGGGAGTGTACATAATGTGTGGGGGGTATACATAATGTGTGGGGGAATTTGCAGTGGGGGGTGTTCATAATGTGTGGGGGGATTTGCAGTGGGGGGTACATAATATGTGGGGGAATTTGCAGTGGGGGAGTGTACATAATGTGTGGGGGGTGTACATAATGCGTGGTGGAATTTGCAGTGGGGGGGTGTTCATAATGTGTGGGGGGATTCGCAGTGGGGGGTACATAATATGTGGGGGAATTTGCAGTGGGGGAGTGTACATAATGTGTGGGTGGTGTACATAATGCGTGGTGGAATTTGCAGTGTGGGGTGTACATAATGTGTGGGGGGATTTGCAGTGGGGGGTACATAATGTGTGGGGGAATTTGCAGTGGGGGGTGTACATAATGTGTGGGGGAATTTGCAGTGGGAGGTACATAATGTGCGGGGTAATTTGCAGTAGGGGTGTACATAATGTGTGGGGGGATTTGGTGTGGGGATGGGGGTGCTTTGTGTGTGGGGAGATTTGGAGTGGGGATGGGTGTACTTTGTGTGTGGGGGGATTTGGAGTGGGGGGTACATAATGTGTGGGGGATTTGGAGTGGGGATGGGGGTTATTTAATGTGTGGGGGATTTAGAATGGGGATGGGGTACTTAATGTGTGGGTCGATTTGGAGTGGGGATGGGGAGTACTTAATGTGTGGGGAGATTTGAGGACACAAAATGAAAAGTTTGTATGTATGAGGGCATGTATGAGGAAACAGTATGGGGAATGGGTGCATACACAGTCTGGTGAGTGGGGATGGGTGCAAACAGTATGGGGAGCGAACGGGTAAATGTATGTGGACACAGTGTGAGTACCGATGGGAAAAATATATGTGGACACAGTATGGGGAGTGAGGGGTATGTGTGATCAGACAGTATACAGTGAGGGGGTAAATATATGAGGAGACAGTATGGGGAGTGAGGGGTATGTGTGAGCAGACAGTATACAGTGAGGGGGTAAATATATGAGGAGACAGTATGCTGAACAGGTGGAATGTTAGAGACAGTATGAGGAGGGAGGGGAATAGTGTGAGGCGACAGTATATTGCAGATATTTTTATTTAGGGGCATTATAATGACACTTCTATCTTTAGGGGCATCATGTGGAGATTTGCTGCAGGAGACTGGAGAAGATGGAAGTCTGCAGAGACAAGATGTGGATGAGAAAACTCATCATGCAGTCTGAGACAAGATGAAGAAAAGAAGTAGAACGGCTCCAGAGACGACGTCATCTATCAGGTGAAACCGTGATATTGTGAAACTGACTAATTCTCATGTTTTTATTTATGTTAGGAGCATTAAAGGGGTTGTCCAGGTTTGTGCTGAGTCTGCAGTTATTTTATGTGACTGCAGACTTCTGAATTCTCACAGTGCGCACTGAACGCTGTCAGGATTCTCTCGTGCCGGTAATTTACATACATGAGGTCACATGCTGACTAGACATGTGTGGCCTCACTCAATAAAATGTACTGAGCGAGGCCGGGCACTTCTAGTCAGAATGTGGCCAGAAGTATATAAATCACATGCTTGTGCTGACATGACCGTCCACAGGCAAAGGAGAATCCTAAAAGTGTGCCGTGCATTCGTTGAGAGAATTCAGAAGCCTGCAATGTCAGGATTCAGCTCTGCAGGTACCAGCAGTCATCACATGGACACTTCACCGATATGCGATTTTCATACTTACAGTTAGGTCCATAAATATTTGGACAGAGACAACATTTATCTAATTTTGGTTCTAGACATTACCACAATGAATTTGAAACAAAACAAATCAGATGCAGTTGAAGTTCAGACTTTCAGCTTTCATTTGAGGGTATCCACATTAAAATTGGATGAAGGGTTTAGGAGTTTCAGCTCCTTAACATGTGCCACCCTGTTTTTAAAGGGACCAAAAGTAATTGGACAAATGACTCCAAGGCTATTTCATGGACAGGTGTGGGCAATCCCTTTGTTATGTCATTCTCAATTAAGCAGATGAAAGGGCCGGAGTTGATTTGAGGTGTGGTGTTTGCATTTGGAAGGTTTTGCTGTGAAGGAAACATGCGGTCACAGGAGCTCTCCATGCAGGTGAAACAAGCCATCCTTAAGCTGCAAGAACAGAAAAAAAACCATCCAAGAAATTGCTACAACATTAGAAGTGGCAAAATCTACAATTTGGTACATCCTGAGAAAGAAAGAAAGCACTGGTGAACTCATCAATCCAAAAAGACCTGGGAGCCCACGGAAGACAACAGTGGTGGATGATCGCCGCATACTTTCTTTGGTGAAGAAGAACCCGTTCACAACATCAACTGAAGTCCAGAACACTCTCAGTGAAGTAGGTGTATCTGTCTCTAAGTCAACAGTAAAGAGAAGACTCCATGAAAGTAAATACAAAGGGTTCACATCTAGATGCAAACCATTCATCAATTCCAAAAATAGACAGGCCAGAGTTAAATTTGCTGAAAAACACCTCCAGAAGCCAGCTCAGTTCTGGAAAAGTATTCTATGGACAGATGAGACAAAGATCAACCTGTACCAGAATGATGGGAAGCCAAAAGTTTGGAGAAGAAAGGGAACGGCACATGATCCAAGGCACACCACATCCTCTGTAAAACATGGTGGAGGCAACGTGATGGCATGGGCATGCATGGCTTTCAATGGCACTGGGTCACTTGTGTTTATTGATGACATAACAGCAGACAAGAGTAGCCGGATGAATTCTGAAGTGTACCGGGATATACTTTCAGCCCAGATTCAGCCAAATGCTGCAAACTTGATTGGACGGCGCTTCATAGTACAGATGGATAATGACAGCCAAAGCTACACAGGAGTTCATGAGTGCAAAAAAGTGGAACATTCTTCAATGGCCAAGTCAATCACCAGATCTTAACCCAATTGAGCATGCATTTCACTTGCTCAAATCCAGACTTAAGAGGGAAAGACCCACAAACAAGCAAGACCTGAAGGCTGCGGCTGTAAAGGCCTGGCAAAGCATTAAGAAGGAGGAAACCCAGCGTTTGGTGATGTCCATGGGTTCCAGACTTAAGGCAGTGATTGCCTCCAAAGGATTCGCCACAAAATATTGAAAATAAAAATATTTTGTTTGGGTTATGTTTATTTGTCCAATTACTTTTGACCTCCTAAAATGTGGAGTGTTTGTAAAGAAATGTGTACAATTCCTACATTTTCTAACACATATTTTTGTTCAACCCTTCAAATTAAACGTTACAATCTGCACTTGAATTCTGTTGTAGAGGTTTCATTTCAAATCCAATGTGGTGGCATGCAGAGCCCAACTCGCGAAAATTGTGTCACTGTCCAAATATTTCTGGCCCTGACTGTATGGTCCTGTGACAACGAGCTTCTCTTCCTGATTCTTTCAGTTTTTACTGAACATTTAGAGCATTAGGAAGAGCAGCTCGTAGATACATGACTTAGGGCTCATACTCACTGGCGACGAAAACGGATGATATTCAGCCGATAAAAAATCGGATTCAAATCTGACCAATGTTATTCAATAGGTGAGCTCTCATTTGAGATTTTTTTATCAGCCGAAATCGGTGTGAGAAAAAAATCGCAACATGCTGCGATTTGATGCGAATTTGGCATGATAATCGCCAATGCAAGTCAATGGGTGCGATAAATCATCGCACAGCACTCGCACCATGCGAGTGCTGTCCGATTTATACACACCAGTCTCCTTTGAAAAGCCGGCAATTCATCCCCGGCTACTGTAAAATCACACTGACAGCTCACAAAACACTAGATACATACACATAGAATACATATATATATATACACATGTCATTGTGACACATACATATATATATATATATATTTATAGTTCATACACCTCTACATACTGTAATAGCCGCTAATTCATCCCCGGCTATACTGTAAAATCACACTGACAGCTTTAATAAAGAATAGAAACAATACATATACATATATATATACATGTCATTGTGACATATATATACATATATTTATAGTTCATACACTTCTACATACTGTAATAGCCGCTAATTCAATTGCCGGCTTTTGTGAAATCACAGAACCCGACATGAAATGACACATGGTTTACAAACAGTTAACCATGTCATTTCATGTATTTTGATATATGGTTTTAACTTACAATTACATGAGTGTATGTCTGCAAAATTGCAGACATGTAGGGGTTGATTAAAGGTGTAAATTCGTTGAAAAAAAATGCGTGGGCTCCCGCTGTATTTTCTCCACCAGACAGACACTTTGTCCGTCTTTTCCCATTGCCCTGTAGTGGTGGCGAATGGGTTAATAAGGGGTTAAAGCCACCTTGCAATTGAAAGGTGACTTTAAGCCAGGTTAATAATTGAGAGCTGTCAATTAGACAACTATCAATTATTAATCCTATTGTATGAAAGAAAAATCAAACACACACACTTTAATAAAAAATCATTTTAATGAAATAATCAAACAGTTTTTGACCATCTTTTATTTTCCTGCTAAAACCATTTCCTGTAATAAAAATAAAATAAAAAAGCAAAATTATTCTTACCTATCCGATGCACAGTCAGGTCCCACGCTGTAATCCATCAGAAAGGGTTAACAGGTTACAGCTAGCAGGGAGCTAATGCTGCCTGCTGAGCTGTTACCCCCTGAATGAATAAGTTCCTCTCCCGGCAAAAGGAGAGGAAGTGATTAATGTGTGAAGTTTAATTGATTTATTCCCACTTTCACTTCAGGTCAGGTCAGGTTATTAACCCATTCGCCACCGCTACAGGGCAATGGGAATAGACAGGCAAAGTGCCAGAAAGGGCTAATCTAATTATAGATTTGCCTTTTCTGAGGTGTCTGGGGGCAGATGTTAGTAGCCAGGGGGGGGCACAAAATAAATGCACCCTCCCTGGGCTATTATTATTTGCCCCCACTCGCTTGCTTTGTCTGTCTGGTGGAGAAAATACAGCGGGAGCCCACGCATTTTTTTCTAACGAGTTTACACCTTTAATTAACCCCTACATGTCTGCAATTTTGCAGACATACACTCATGTAATTGTAAGTTAAAACCATATATCAAAATACATGAAATGACATGGTTAACTGTATGTAAACCATGTGTCATTTCATGTCGGGTTCTGTGATTTCACAAAAGTCGGCAATTGAATTAGCGGCTATTACAGTATGTAGAAGTGTATGAACTATAAATATATGGATTATATATATATATATATATGTCACAATGACATATATATATGTATTCTATATGTGTATATGTATTGTTTCTATTCTTTATTAAAGCTGTCAGTGTGATTTTACAGTATAGCCGGGGATGAATTAGCGGCTATTATACTATGTAGAAGTGTATGACCTTATATATATTATATATATATATATATATATATATATATATATATATAAAATTGTTTGCTTTTTGTGTACATTTTTTTTTACAATGTAATTTTTGCATGACTTTTTACATAGAGATAACTGCTCTATGTAAAACGTCATGTTAAAATCGCATTGCATACAGATGGAAAACTGATGGAAAACGGATGGAGCAATTAAAAATCGTATACAAATCGCATGACAATCGCATGACAATTGTATATATTCGGACCGTTTTTTTCCATCCAGAAAATGGACCGTTTTTTTTTCCACAAATGGGTATGAGCCCTAAGTGTGCAAATCGCATGTGTGCTGAGGGGGAGGCGCCAAACCGAATTCTTGCCCCGGGTGCCAGAAAGCCTAGATACACCTCTGAGTATGATGGCCCCACACGGCCCTCCTAACAGCATAATGGCGTCACACACAGTATGATGAAAAAAAAAAAAAAATACTGACTGGCACATCCAGACTAATGTGAACTAGGTGCAAACCAAGGGAAGCTACCCTCATGTAAAACATACAAAAAAAAAACATACAAAAAAATACAAAAAAAGGCTGCACTCAAGCATACTAAAGCATGACAACATAGAATACATGAAACCCTGAATAGCAATATGGCTTTGGAGTATAAGGAAAAATTTGAGACGCTTAGTATAAACATTTGGCCAAACATTAAAAGCCCACCAACCATCGCCAAGGTGGTCTCAATTCTGGTGAGTCCCTGACCTAATGTGAACATACCTCTATTAGGCTGATATCTGAATTTCTGGGTGAAAGTGGCACCTCTGTCAGTAATGATTGCATTTATGGGTAAAGTAGAGACCTGCTGTAATTAAAATCACCACCTGGTGGGGGCGGAGTGCTCGGTCAGTAAGCTAACATTCAAAAGACAAAAAAAAAGCCACGGGGTCTCCGATCCAAAAGCAGAGGGGCTCTCAGCCCCTCTGCAGCCACCGGAATGCTGCGATCATGTTTGATCGCAGTGTTCCGGGGGTTAAAGTGACCACTCCTGGCATTTAGTGCCGGGTGCCAGCTGTGAGAATCCCCCTGTGAGCGCAGCTGATCACGATGATGTACTATCCCGTCCATGGCCATACAGGCCCAGGGCACATGGACGGGATAGTACGTCCAATGTCAGGAAGGGGTTAAAGGGAATCTGTCACCCCAATTTTGCCATATCAGCTAAAGATATGGCTGAATAGTGCGTCCCATAACAAAGCTAACGGTAGGTATCATATATCCTGATACCCCCGTTTTCATATCAAAATACCTGTCATGGTATAGGACATGGTTAATGTCCTGTCCATTCAGGGTTAACTTTTGCTGGCCTCCCTTTGGATCTGGGAGGGTATTTATACCCAGTCCAGAGGGAGATTCTCTGTCAGCTATACTTTCGTTGTGACTGTGTATTTGACTCCCCTGGTTTGCGTGTATACTGCTCTGTTTGTTTGATTCCCGTGTATGACCCGGTCTGTTTGCTCACTCTGCTCTCTGTCTCACGTTTTGCTTATTTTGTCTTCTCCGGTTCTGACCTCCTGGCTTGGCTATCGATACTCCGTTTGTTGTGAATAGGCTGGAAATGAGTTCTGAGCAGAAGCTCCCTCTGGTGGTTACAAACGGTACTGGACTGTCCAGTGAAGATTGTGAGGATTGGAATCTGGTGTTACTGACTGGTCTTATATAAGGGAGTCGCCTTCCCATCAGGGTTGCCGGTGATCAATTGTTCTGGTCTCAATCCTTGATTCCTGTTTCCTTGGTAGCCTGCTGTGTCGTGTCTGAATCTCCTGCTAACAGATAAGACACTTTCTTCTTTTTGTTTTTGTGCTTGATTTTTGCATTTTGTCCTGCACTTCTGTGGGGGCCTTCAGGGTCCCCTCTGGGGGCTTTTGCCCTCTCAGTTCAGTTCAGCCACTGATGTTTGTACATTTGCTTTTTCCATTTTTTCAGTGGCTGCTGTTTTGTTTTTGGTTACACCAGAGAACTAATTTAGGTGGTAGAGGTCGTGTGATCTCAGGTGTTTTTGAAATTAGTAGAGTTGGTGCTTTTCAGGGTTTTTTGGGATTGCAGTAAGTGCCCTTCCTATCCTTTTCTATTTAGTAAGTTTGGGCCCCAACGTTTGCTCATACTATTTTCTGTCTGTGTCAGTATTTCTTCTTGTCTAACCGCTATTACATGTTTGGGGGCTTTCTATGTTCTTTGGGGATCTGCTCCGGGGCAGATAGCTTTCCTCTTTCTATCTTTAGGTGTAGTTAGTTTCTCAGGCTGTGACGAGGCGTCTAGGACCAACGTAGGAACGCTCCACGGCTGCCTCTAGTTGTGGTGGTTAGTCAGGGTACTGCAATCTCATAGTTTCCAACTGCTCTGGTGTATTTCCTTTTTTGCCTGCTCTCCTCAGCTACCAAATCATAACACCGTTACAGTTTTGTCCCTATTGTACTGTCTATTGCCCACTCTGGTTTACTGATCTATTGCTACGTCCTGACTATCCGTTCTTTCTAACCATTTGGTACTGTCGTGCTATCTTGTGCTCTGATCTCGGCCTGTCCTGGTTTTCGTCCCTGTCTTTGCCCCTTGGTAACTTTATCTCGTAGTTACCCTGCTAGGAGTTTTCCTGCAGTTCCTAGATCTCTGGAGCTTAGGCCACGCCCCCAGCAGTCATGTGCTGCAGGTCCTGTTAGTCTGCAGTACACATCATTCATTACTGCTGCCTCTGAGAGAAGTGTGGCCGGCTCCGCCCCTTGGCAGTCACATGCTGCGGAAGGTCCTGTTCTACAGAAACACACGTCTACAGGTATCTTGGGGCACAGTTGGTTCACTCAGGACACGTGCACTGGCTCAGTGAGCATGTGCAGTGCGGTGTCCCTGACATTATAGCTGACCATTACAGTCTTTCCCTGGTGGTGGGGTGTTAGCACATTATGGATCCGGTACGGGCTCTCACTGAACAGGTTAATGAGCTCTCCCAGCTTATGCAGAAGCTGTCTATGGAGCAGCAAAATCTGGTTCAGTCGCATCAACAGGTACAGAGATATGTGGCAGACGCTCTAATGGGGTCTGTTCCGTCGGGGTTCCAGGAGGGGGGCCCCACTGATGTATCTCTTGCGGACCCCGACCCCCCTGTAAAATTACCCGACAATTTTTCTGGAGATAAAAAATTGTTTAGGGTTTTTAAGGAGGGATGCAAGTTGTTCTTTGAATTGCGTCCCCGGACCTCTGGAAATGAAAGGCAGAGGGTGGGGATCGTAATGTCCTTATTAAGGGGGGCTCCGCAAGCATGGGCTTTCTCTCTCTCTTCCTCTGCTCCTGAACGTATGTCTGTGAACCTGTTCTTTGAGGCTCTGGGGCACATTTATGACGAGCCTGATAGAGTGCGTCTGGCTGAGGATATGGTGATGAGTGTGACACAGGGGAGGAACTGTGCTGAATGGTTCTGCTCAGAATTCAGACGTTGGACCGCGGAAGTATCCTGGAATGATGCCGCCCTGAGGGGGTTGTTCCGCAGGGGCCTATCTGACTGTCTGCAGGACGCTCTGGCATTACATCCTCCTCCCGATACTCTGGAGGACGCCATGATGCTGGCGGTCCGAATGGACCGGAGACTCCGTGCTAGGGGAATGATGCAACAAGAGACTCCCTTGTACTCCAAATTGTGTTACACCGCACCCGCATCTGAGCCCATGGAGATGGAGGCTGTCTCAGGAAAGGAATGAGAGAGAAGACACTGTAAAGACAACAGTCTATGCTTTTACTGTGGAGCCTCTGGACATTGGAAAAGGGACTGTCCCTCCTGCCCTTCTTCTGTAAAATCATCAGGAAAACGACTGAGTCTGGGCAACAATCGTGGAGGTTGCCCAGACTCCCAGGTACATTTTTTTTCGCTTGCTAAAATGGTGCTCCAGGTTGAATTGGAACTTGCTGGCGGTTCTGTTATGACCACCGCCTTTGTTGACTGTGGTTCCTCCATTAATCTGATTGATGCCCAATTTGTGACTCTTAATAAGATAGGGACAGTCAGGTTGAAAGATCCTGTTAAAATTGTGGCGGTGGATTCATCCCCTCTTGCCCGGGATGGAATTTGTTTTATGTCTGAAGTTTTTTCTATGAAAGTGGGTTCCACTCACGTGGAAAAATTAAGTTGCTTTATTCTGAATAATCTGCCTGCAGGACTGGTATTGGGGATGCCCTGGCTGCAACGCCACAATCCTCTCATTGATTGGGCAAAAGGGGAGATCACCCGATGGGGATGTAATAATAATGGTTTGTGTTGTAACTCCGTTTCTCTTGTCAAACCGATAAAATCTGTTTCTGTGTCGTCTGTCAGTCTGGAGGGTATTCCGGAGTACCTGAAAGACTTTGAAGACGTATTTTCCGAAAGTGAGGCTGAGGCGCTCCCACCACATAGACCCTATGATTGCGCCATTGATTTGTTACCTGGAGCCAAATTACCCAAGGCTCGTTTGTTTAATTTGTCCGGGCCTGAGCGCCAAGCCATGAAAGAGTACATCAAAGAAAGCCTTCGCAAAGGGCATATTCGGCCCTCGGTGTCACCCGTGGCAGCGGGATTTTTCTTTGTAAAGAAAAAAGATGGTGGGTTGCGACCGTGTCTCGACTTTCGGGAACTGAACAAAATTACTGTTAAGAACACGTACCCTCTCCCGTTGATTCCCGATCTATGCAATCAACTCACGGGGGCCAAATGGTTTTCTAAGCTCGATCTACGAGGGGCTTATAACCTAATAAGGATCCGGGAGGGGGACGAATGGAAAACAGCATTCCTGACAACTGAGGGGCTATTTGAAAACCTGGTTATGCCCTTCGGTCTCACTAATGCCCCTGCTGGTTTTCAGAACTTCATCAATGTTGTTTTTTCTGATTTAATTGGACGTTATATAGTCATTTACCTGGATGACATTCTGATATACTCAGAAGACAGTTTACGGTTTGTCTCTGGTTGATTTGCCTTACATGGGGAGGTCATCAGTCCATTTTTTCATGCAGCAGGTATACATTAAGTAGGATGCCAATTTTGTCTCCTTTTATCTTGCACCTTTTTTGATAAAACAATTGTATGTAATTTTGATAATTTTGGATTTTGTCATCAATAAAGTTATTTATAATACATATGGTTAAACTGTTCTTTTTGTCGGTGACATAACACACATGCACCGATTTGTTGAGGTTAATAAATATGGTTGAGAACAGATACTTTGTATATTACAATAGGCGAATTTTGGGTATACAGTTAGGTCCATAAATATTTGGACAGAGACAACATTTATCTAATTTTGGTTCTAGACATTACCACAATGAATTTGAAACAAAACAAATCAGATGCAGTTGAAGTTCAGACTTTCAGCTTTCATTTGAGGGTATCCACATTAAAATTGGATGAAGGGTTTAGGAGTTTCAGCTCCTTAACATGTGCCACCCTGTTTTTAAAGGGACCAAAAGTAATTGGACAAATGACTCCAAGGCTATTTCATGGACAGGTGTGGGCAATCCCTTTGTTATGTCATTCTCAATTAAGCAGATGAAAGGGCCGGAGTTGATTTGAGGTGTGGTGTTTGCATTTGGAAGGTTTTGCTGTGAAGGAAACATGTGGTCACAGGAGCTCTCCATGCAGGTGAAACAAGCCATCCTTAAGCTGCAAAAACAGAAAAAAACCCATCCAAGAAATTGCTACAACATTAGAAGTGGCAAAATCTACAATTTGGTACATCCTGAGAAAGAAAGAAAGCACTGGTGAACTCATCAATCCAAAAAGACCTGGGAGCCCACGGAAGACAACAGTGGTGGATGATCGCCGCATACTTTCTTTGGTGAAGAAGAACCCGTTCACAACATCAACTGAAGTCCAGAACACTCTCAGTGAAGTAGGTGTATCTGTCTCTAAGTCAACAGTAAAGAGAAGACTCCATGAAAGTAAATACAAAGGGTTCACATCTAGATGCAAACCATTCATCAATTCCAAAAATAGACAGGCCAGAGTTAAATTTGCTGAAAAACACCTCCAGAAGCCAGCTCAGTTCTGGAAAAGTATTCTATGGACAGATGATCAAAGATCAACCTGTACCAGAATGATGGGAAGCCAAAAGTTTGGAGAAGAAAGGGAACGGCACATGATCCAAGGCACACCACATCCTCTGTAAAACATGGTGGAGGCAACGTGATGGCATGGCCATGCATGGCTTTCAATGGCACTGGGTCACTTGTGTTTATTGATGACATAACAGCAGACAAGAGTAGCCGGATGAATTCTGAAGTGTACCGGGATATACTTTCAGCCCAGATTCAGCCAAATGCTGCAAACTTGATTGGACGGCGCTTCATAGTACAGATGGATAATGACCCCAAGCATACAGCCAAAGCTACACAGGAGTTCATGAGTGCAAAAAAGTGGAACATTCTTCAATGGCCAAGTCAATCACCAGATCTTAACCCAATTGAGCATGCATTTCACTTGCTCAAATCCAGACTTAAGAGGGAAAGACCCACAAACAAGCAAGACCTGAAGGCTGCAGCTGTAAAGGCCTGGCAAAGCATTAAGAAGGAGGAAACCCAGCGTTTGGTGATGTCCATAGTTCCAGACTTAAGGCAGTGATTGCCTCCAAAGGATTCGCCACAAAATTTTGAAAATAAAAATATTTTGTTTGGGTTATGTTTATTTGTCCAATTACTTTTGACCTCCTAAAATGTGGAGTGTTTGTAAAGAAATGTGTACAATTCCTACATTTTCTAACACATATTTTTGTTCAACCCTTCAAATTAAACGTTACAATCTGCACTTGAATTCTGTTGTAGAGGTTTCATTTCAAATCCAATGTGGTGGCATGCAGAGCCCAACTCGCGAAAATTGTGTCACTGTCCAAATATTTCTGGCCCTGACTGTATATACTCAGAAGACAGTCAGTCACACTTGCATCATTTGCGTGCGGTTCTTATGAGACTCCGGGAGAACCATTTGTATGCTAAGCTGGAGAAATGTTTATTTTTTATGCAAGAACTGTCTTTTCTGGGTGTAATTGTATCCGGGGAGGGATTCCGCATGGATCCAGGGAAGGTTCAGGCCATTACAGATTGGGTGCAGCCTCATGATCTGAAGGGGTTGCAACGATTTTTGGGCTTCGCTAACTATTATAGGAAGTTCATTAAAGGGTTTTCACAGGTAGTGAAACCTTTGACGGACCTTACTCTTAAGGGGGCAGAGGTAAAAAATTGGTCCGTGGCCGCAAAAAATTCCTTCCTTACATTGAAGAAATGCTTTACTTCAGCCCCTGTGTTGGTACAACTCGATTCGTCAAGACCTTTTATCGTGGAGGTCGACGCTTCAGAAGTGGGGGTGGGGGCAGTGTTGTCCCAGGGCCCCTCTACACTCACTAATCTTAAATCCTGTGCCTTTTTCTCTAAAAAGTTCTCTTCGGCAGAGAGAAACTAGGATGTCGGCAACAGGGAATTGTTAGCGGTCAAACTGGCCTTTGAAGAATGGAGGCATTTTTTGGAGGGGGCCGCTCATCCCATTACGGTCATCACTGATCATAAGAACCTGGCCTATATCGAGTCCGCTAAGAGATTGACCCCCAGACAGGCTCGGTGGGCACTTTTTTTTTCTTGCTTTCATTTTACCATCACATTCCGACCAGGGTCTAAAAATGTTAAGGCAGATGCCTTATCCCGAAGTTTTGATTCTGTGTCCCCTCCAGAACCTCCTTCCTCCATTCTTCAACCGGGAGTGGTTGTAGCCGAAGTCTCCTCTGAGTTACAGAGAGAGATTCTGGAAGCACAAGCACAAGCTCCCAGGAATAAACCCCCAGGTAAATTGTTCGTACCCGAACAGCTCCGTCTCACACTCCTGCAAGAATTTCATGATTCTGTGTTAAGTGCACACCCTGGTATTGCAGCTAACCGGGGGGCAGTGGCTAGAGGTTTTTGGTGGCCCTCTATGGGTACTGATATAAAAAATTTTGTTAATACTTGTGGGGTGTGCGCTCGCTCTAAAAGCTCTCAGGTCCGGCCGGCCGGGGAATTGGTGCCTTTGCCAATTCCGGATAAACCATGGACACACCTGTCCATGGACTTTATCACTAATCTTCCCTCATCCAAGGGCAATTCAGTGGTATGGGTAGTGGTTGATAGATTTTCTAAGCAAGCTCACTTTGTGCCGTTACCCGCGTTGCCGTCTGCTGAAACCTTGGCCCGTTTGTTTATACAGCACATAGTTCGGTTGCATGGAGTGCCTGTGAATGTGGTGTCGGACAGGGGTGTGCAGTTTGTGGCCAGGTTTTGGAGAGCGTTCTGTAAGAAGTTGGGGGTCACATTATCATTCTCCTCTGCCTATCACCCGGAATCCAACGGACAGACTGAACGCACCAATCAGTCGTTGGAGCAGATTCTGAGATGCCTGGCCTCCTCCAGACAGGAAGATTGGTGTGAGGTTTTACCCATGGCAGAATTTGCGTTCAACTGTCGTATCAATCAGTCTACCGGAAAGTCTCCTTTTCAGGTCAATTATGGGTTTGTTCCGCAGTTTGGAGAATTTTCCCGTATGGATTCTGGTTGTCCTGGTGCCGAGGGGATGGTTCAACAGTTAAAAAAGCTTTGGAAGGAGGTGCAGGGGAACATCTCCAAAGCCCAGAAGAAGTACAAACATTTTGCGGACAGGAGGAGGGGGTTGGGTCCTGTGTTGACAGTGGGGGAAAAGGTCTGGTTGTCCACCCGTAACATCAAACTTAAGATACCCTCTATGAAGCTGGGCCCCAAATTTATTGGCCCATACAAGATTGTAGAGGTGATCAATCCAGTGGCGTACAGGCTTCAGTTGCCCACCTCCTTCAAAATATCTAACGTCTTCCACAGGTCCCTATTAAAACCTGTGGGGACGGTTAGAGAAGATCCCTCATCCGTGGTTCCACCAGTATTGGTAGAGGGTCAACTGGAGTACGAGGTAGGGCGCATCATTGATTCACGGTGGGTGCACCGGAGACTTCAGTACCTTATTCATTGGAAGGGATACTCCATTGAAGATCGGTCATGGTTCCGGCCAGTTCGGTACATGCCGATCGACTGGTACAGGCTTTTCATGCCAGATATCCTGAGAGGCCTGGGGGTCCAGTGGCCCCCCATTAAGGGGGGGGGGTACTGTCATGGAATAGGACATGGTTAATGTCCTGTCCATTCAGGGTTAACTTTTGCTGGCCTCCCTTTGGATCTGGGAGGGTATTTATACCCAGTCCAGAGGGAGATTCTCTGTCAGCTATACTTTCGTTGTGACTGTGTATTTGACTCCCCTGTTTGCGTGTATACTGCTCTGTTTGTTTGATTCCCGTGTATGACCCGGTCTGTTTGCTCACTCTGCTCTCTGTCTCACGTTTTGCTTATTTTGTCTTCTCCGGTTCTGACCTCCTGGCTTGGCTATCGATACTCCGTTACAGTTTTGTCCCTATTGTACTGTCTATTGCCCGCTCTGGTTTACTGATCTATTGCTACGTCCTGACTATCCGTTCTGTCTAACCCTTTGGTACTGTCGTGCTATCTTGTGCTCTGATCTCGGCCTGTCCTGGTTTTCGTCCCTGTCTTTGCCCCTTGGTAACTTTATCTCGTAGTTACCCTGCTAGGAGTTTTCCTGCAGTTCCTAGATCTCTGGAGCTTAGGCCACGCCCCCAGCAGTCATGTGCTGCAGGTCCTGTTAGTCTGCAGTACACATCATTCATTAGTGCTGCCTCTGAGAGAAGTGTGGCCGGCCCCGCCCCTTGGCAGTCACATGCTGCGGAAGGTCCTGTTCTACAGAAACACACCGTCTACAGGTATCTTGGGGCACAGTTGGTTCACTCAGGACACGTGCACTGGCTCAGTGAGCATGTGCAGTGCGGTGTCCCTGACAATACCTTTGTAAAGTTAGTATTTTTCGCTGTCAATCATGGCAGTCAGGTCAGGAGGGCGGCGTTTTCTCTGTCCTCCCCCCCCCCCCCCGCTCCTCGGCATCAGTTGCTTATCGCCGTCTGTGAATCCCACAGACGGCGTTCGGTTTCCCGAAATTGCGCAATTCAAATTCGGGCTACTCTTTCCTTGCCCTGGAAATGACTGCTTGCCTTGGACGACTTCCGGGGCAAGGACAGAGTAGCGCATGCGCTGTAATGATTTTATGCTTTTCCCACTGTTGGGCAAAGCACACTGCGCATGCGCCGGCCCGAATTTTAATTGCTCAATTGCGGGAAGCCGAACACCGTCTGTGGGATTCACAGACGGCGATACGCAACTGATGTCGAGGAACGGGGGGAGGACAGAGAAAACGCCGCCCTCCTGACCTGACTGCCATGATTGACAGCGAAAAATACCAACTTTACAGAGGTATTTTGATATGAAAACGGGGTATCAGGATATATGATACCTACCGTTAGCTTTGTTATGGGACGCACTATTCAGCCATATCTTTAGAGGATATGGCAAAATTGGGGTGACAGATTCTCTTTAAATACTGTGTGGAGCATTATATGGGGCTCATTATATACTGTATGGAGTATTATATGGAGCCTATTAAATATTGTATGGAGGAACATTATATGGGGCCCATTATATACTGTATGACGCATTATATGGGGCCTATTAAATTCTGTATGGAGGAGAATTATATGGGGCTGTTATATACTGTATTGAGCATTATATGGGGCCTATTATACTGTATGGAGCATTATATGGGGCCTGTTATATACTGTATGGATGAGCATTATATGGGTTCTATAATATAGTGTATGGAGAGCATTTCCTTATATGCTGTACAGTCATGGCCAAAAGTTTTGAGAATGACACAAATATTAATTTTTACAAAGTCTACTGCTTCACTTTTTCTAATGGCAATTTGCATATACTCCAGAATGTTATAAAGAGTGATCAGCTTAACAGCAATTACTTGAAAAGTCAATATTTGGCTAGAAAATGAACTTTATCCCCCAAAACACATTTCAGCATCATTGCAACCCTGCCTTAAAAGGACCAGCTAACCTCTTTTCAGTGATTGCGCCATTAACACAGGTGTGGGTGTTGATGAGGACATGGCTGGAAATCAATCTGTCATGATTAGGTAAGAATGACACCACTGGACACTTTAAAAGGAGGCTGGTGCTTGGCATCATTGTTTCTCTTCTGTTAACCATGGTTATCTCTAAAGAAACACGTGCAGTCATCATTACAATGCACAAAAATGGCCTAACAGGGAAGAGTATCGCAGCTAGAAAGTTTGCACCTCAGTCAACAATCTATCGCATCATCAAGAACTTCAAGGAGAGAGGTTCCATTGTTGCCAAAAAGGCTTCAGGGCACCCAAGAAAGACCAGCAAGCGCCAGGACCGTCTCTTAAAAGTGTTTCAGCTGTGGGATCGGGCTACCAGCAGTGCAGAGCTTGCTCAGGAATGGCAGCAGGCAGGTGTGAGTGCATCTGCACGCACTGTGAGGCGGAGACTCTTGGAGCAAGGCCTGGTCTCAAGGAGGGCAGCAAAGAAGCCACTTCTCTCCAGATAAAACATCATGGACAGACTGATATTCTGCAAAAGGTACAGGCAGTGGACTGCTGAGGACTGGGGTAAAGTTATTTTCTCTGATGAATCCCCTTTTCGATTGTTTGGGACATCAGGAAAACGCCTCATTCGGAGAAGACAAGGTGAGCGCTACCACCAGTCTTGTCTCATGCCAACTGTTAAGCATCCTGAAACCATTCATGTGTGGGGTTGCTTCTCTGCCAAGGGAATCGGCTCTCTCACAGTCTTGCCTAAAAACACAGCCATGAATAAAGAATGGTACCAGAATGTCCTCCAAGAGCAACTTCTCCCAACCCTCCAAGAGCAGTTTGGCGATCAACAATGCCTTTTCCAGCATGATGGAGCACCTTGCCATAAAGCAAAGGTGATAACTAAATGGCTCAGGGAACAAAACATAGAGATTTTGGGTCCATGGCCTGGAAACTCCCCAGATCTTAATCCCATTGAGAACTTGTGGTCAATCATCAAGAGACGGGTGGACAAACAAAAACCTAAACATTCTGACAAAATGAAAGCATTGATTGTGCAAGAATGGACTGCTATCAGTCAGGATTTGGTCCAGAAGTTGATTGAGAGCATGCCAGGGAGAATTGCAGAGGTCCTGAAGAAGAAGGGTCAACACTGCAAATATTGACTTGCTGCATTAACTCATTCTAACTGTCAATATAAGCTTTTGTTACTCATATGTTTGCAATTATTATATTTCTGTCTGTGATAAACACATCTGTCAACACACACATAAAAACCAGAGGGCAGCAGATCATGTGAAAATATAATATTTGTGTCATTCTCAAAACATTTGGCCATGACTGTATACTGTATGAAGCATTATATGGTGCCTATTGTATACTGTATGGAGCATTATATGAATCCTATTACCGGTATATTCTATGGAGGAGCATTATACGGGCCCATTATATACTGTATGAAGCATTATATGGGACCTATTATGCAGTGGGGGAAATAAGTATTTGATCCCTTGCTGATTTTGTAAGTTTGCCCACTGACAAAGACATGAACAGTCTATAATTTTAAGGGTAGGTTAATTTTAACAATGAGAGATAGAATATCAAAAATAAATCCAGAAAATCACATTGTATAAATTATATGCATTTATTTGTATTTTGCAGAGAGAAATAAGTATTTGATCCCTCTGGCAAACAAGACTTAAACTTGGTGGGAAAACCCTTGTTGGCAAGCACAGCAGTCAGACGTTTTTTGTAGTTGATGATGAGGTTTGCGCGCATGTCAGGAGGAATTTTGGTCCGCTCCTCTTTGCAGATCATCTCAGAATTTTGGTCCACTCCTCTTTGCAGATCATCTCTAAATCATTAAGATTTTGAGGCTGTCGCTTGGCAACTCTGAGCTTCAATTCCCTCCATAAGTTTTCTATGGGATTAAGGTCTGGAGACTGGCTAGGCCACTCCACCACCCCATGACCTTAATGTGCTTCTGTTTGAGCCACTCCTTTGTTGCCTTGGCTGTATGTTTTTGGGGTTATTGTCTTACTGGAAGATCCTGCCACGACCCATTTTTAATGTCCTGGCGGAGGGAAGGAGGTTGTTACTCAGGATTTTACGGTACATGGCTCCATCCATTCTTCCGTTCATGTGGTGAAGTAGTCCTGTGCCCTTAGCAGAGAACCACCCCCCTTACTGTAAGTAAATGGAGGTCAAACAATCTGAGGTCAGGTCCAGGAAATGGCGCAGTACAACAAAGGGAAGTCAGAGACGAAGTCCAATACACAAGCCGAGGTCAGGAAAGCCAGAAAGACAAAACAGTTTACAGGGAGCAGGCACAAGCAAAGTCAGATCACAAGAAAAAGGTCAGAGTCCAGGAAGAGAATCAAGTCAAGCTGGGTCAGGCACAGAGCACAGAGGGATCAATGTTCCACAGGCAACAGCAAGTCTGCGATTGACACTGGGGAAAGGAACTAGCAAGCTTAAGTAGAAGCCTGATTAAGGAAAATGAACACAGTTGATTGCAGCAAAGACCCAGCACAGACTGACAGGCCTGACACAAAGTAAAAAGACAGAAACTAGAGTGGAAATCTTGACAACCCACTTGAGAGAGGGGACCCGCTCATAGGAACAGGAAACTTACAGATTAAAAGGGGCAATCCCCCTAGCCTCCTCAGTTGGATTACAGAGTATGAGAGGAACCACCAAAAAAATTATGCAATCTCCATAATAACTAACCAATACACATAAATAAATATATATATATATATATATATATATATATATATATATATACAGTATATATATATAATATATATACAACCACTACGAGGAGTGAATCACACACACCCATATGTGACTAAGGCAGGGAAGTGAGTGGGTGCTGTTGTAGACTCCATTAAACACAATTACCGGTAAGTAATCCGTTTTTTTTCTTCACGCCACGACAGCACCCATTTGAGAGACTTTCAGAGAACCATCACTTGGGAGGGACCACCTTATTGAGGACAGGTCTCCCGAAAACCAAGTCAGAGGATGATGACAAATCAAGCCTACAGTGGTTGTAAAAGGTAGAAGGTGAAGACCATGTTGCTGTCTTACATATCAGATCAATCGAGATGTCCATCTTCTCAGCCCAGGAGGATGCCATAGGCTGTGCTGAATGGGCCCTCACTCCATCTGGGGGTTATTCACCTTTCGCTGAGTAGGCCGGACAGATTGCATCTCTGATCCATCGTGATAAAGTGCTCTTTGTGACTCCAAACCCCTTCCTGTGGCCCTGAAAGGACACAAACAGAACCCTACTCTGCCTCCAGGGATGAGTTCTGTCTACATAATGTAGGACAGCTCTTCTCACATCTAAAGTGTGAAATTTCTCCTCCTCTGGAGTAAAGGGGTTATCACAAAAGGAGGGAAGAAAAATCTCCTGAGTTCTGTGAAATTTGGCCACTACCTTAGGAAGGTAGGAAGGGTCTGGTTTCAGCACTATCCTATCAGGAAAAAGTAAAAGAAAAGGAGGATCAATAGATAGAACCTGTATGTCACTAATTCTTCTAGCTGATGTTAATGCGACTAACAGCAGTTTTTAACGATATGTATTTTAAGGACGCAGACTCTAAAGGTTCAAATGGTATCAAGGCCCAGGTTCAGGTCCCAAGGAGGTAATAAACCGTGAAACCCATCTATCACCGGCAACATTATAACTATGTAGGGCTCCCAAAGCTGATATCTGAACCTTTAACCCCTTAGTGACAGAGCCAATTTGCAGCTTAATGACCGGGCCAATTTTTACAATTCTGACCACTGTCACTTTATGAGGTTATAACTCTGGAACGCTTTAACGAATCCCGCTGATTCTGAGAATGTTTTTTCGTGACATATTGTACTTCATGTTAGTGGTAAAAAATATTTTATATGATTTGCGTTTATTTATGAAAAAAACGGAAATATGGGGAAAATTTTGAAAATGTAGCAATTTTCAAACTTTAAATTTTTATGCCCTTAAATCAGAGAGATATGTCACACAAATTTCTTAATAAATAACATTTCCCACATGTTTACTTTACATCAGCACAATTTTGGAAACAAAATTTTTTTCTGTTACAAAGTTATAAGGGTTAAAAGATGACCAGCGATTTCTCATTTTTACAACATTTATTTTTTAGGGACCACATCACATTTGAAGTCACTTTAAGGGGTCTATATATGATAGAAAATACCCAAAAGTGACACCATTCTAAAAACTGCACCCCTCAAGGTGCTCAAAACCACATTTAAAAAGTTTATTAACCCTTTACTTGCTTCACAGGAACTGAAGCAATGTGGAAGGAAAAAATTAACATTTAACTTTTTTTGAAATTTTTTTTATTTCAGAACCATTTTTTTTTATTTTCACAAGTGTTAACCCCTTCCCGACCTGTGACGCCACGTAGGCGTCATGAAAGTTGGTGCCAATCCAACCTGTGACGCCTATGTGGCGTCATGAAAGGATCGCGTTCCTGCGGGACCGGGGTCACTGAAAGGTCACCCGACCCGCAGGCACAGGACCCTTTGTGCTTCACCGCAGGGGGGTTGGCTTAACCCCCCCGTGGCCACGATCGCTCTGATTGGCTGTTAAAAGTGAAACAGCCAATCAGAGCAATCTGTAATATTTCACCAATGAAATTGGTGAAATATTACAATCCAGCCATGGCCGATGGTGCAATAGCATCTGCCATGGCTGGAGACCGAGAACCGACCCCCCCCCCACATCCAGTCACGGCGGTGATCGGCCGCCGCCACCGAAAGATGGCAGTGATCGGTCACCACCGTCACTAACAGCTCCCCTCGTCCTGGCCTCCGCTGCCCCCACCTTCTGATCCCCCCCCTCACCTTCCGACCCCCATACTCACCTCTCCCGGTCCACCAATGTCCCTGGATCCGTCCCGGCGGCTGCCCGGGATTCTTCATGGGTGCCACCATCTTGGAAAATGGCGGGCGCATGCGCAGTGCGCCCGCCGGCCGGCGCATACGCGGTACACCCTGCAGAGTCCAGAAATTTATTTTGATCACTGTGATAAACTGTCACAGTGATCAAAATAAAAAAAAGTAAGTGAACCCCCCCCCCCTGTCATAGGTAGGGACAAATAATAAAATAAAGAATTTTTTTTTTTCCTATTAGGCCCTGTGCACACGTTGCGGATTTTGCTGCGGATCCGCAGCGGATTTTGCTGCGGATCAGCACCGGATTTTGCTGCGGATCAGCAGCGGATTTTGCTGCGGATCAGCAGCGGATTTTGCTGCGGATTTTGCTGCGGATCCAAATCGGATTTTGCTGCGGATACGCAGCGGATTTTGCTGCGGATTTTGCTGCGGATCAGCAGCGGATTTTGCTGCGGATCCAAATCGGATTTTGCTGCGGATACGCAGCGGATTTTGCTGCGGATTTTGCTGCGGATCAGCAGCGGATTTTGCTGTGGATACGCAGCGGATTTTGCTGTGGATACGCAGCGGATTTTGCTGCGGATCAGCAGCGGATTTTGCTTCGGATCAGCAGCGGATTTTGCTGTGGATACGCAGCGGATTTTGCTGTGGATACGCAGCGGATTTTCCTGCGGATCCGCAGCGGATTTTGCTGCGGATCAGCAGCGGATTTCGCGCTGCGGATCCACAGCAGATCCAGAAACCATGTACAGTACAATGCAAATAAATGGTAAAAAAAAAACGCTGTGCACATGCTGCGGATTTTTCAGCGCGGATTTGCTGCAGTTTTAAATCCGCAGCATGTCAATTCTTTGTGCGGATTCCGCAGCGATTTTACACCTATTTCATTATAGGTGTAAAACCGCAGGGAAAAACCGCAGCAAAACCACAGTAAATCCGCGCTAAATACGCAGGTAAAAGGCAGGTCATTTTACCTGCGGATTTTAGAAAAATCCGCAAGTGAATCCGCAACGTGTGCACGGGGCCTCAGGGCTAGGGTTAGGCTGGGTTCATATTGCATTATGGCAGTCCGTTAGATGGACTGCGTTTCACCGCGGTATAACGCAGTCCGTTAACGCTGCCATTCACCCCATTTGTGTGCGCATCGCAACGCATGCCGTGAAGCGGCATGCGTTCGCAACGTGCCGTCATTCAGTGACGGAGCCTTGGACGCGGCCTGCAACGTCTGGGCTCCGTCACCGCTAGCACAGATGAATCATCGCTGATTCCTCTGCACTAGCGGGTATAGCATAACGCGATCGCGTTATGCTATACCGTTACAAGCCCGTCAACGCTACATGTTGAACGGGCTGGTAAAACGCAATATGAACCCAGCCTTAGGGTTAGAACTAGGGTTAGGGTTAGCATTAGGGTTAGGGTTATAATTACGGTAAGGGATGGAATTAGGGTTAGGGTTGGAATTAGGGTTAGGGTTGGAATTAGGGTTAGGGTTGGGATTAGGGTTAGGTTTGTAGTTAGGGTTAGAGTTGGGATTAGGGTTAGGGGTGTGTTGGGGTTAGGGTTATGGTTTGTATTAGGGTTAGGGTGTGTAGTGGTTAGGTTTGTGGTTAGGGGTGTGTTGGGGTTAGGGTTGGAGTTAGAATTGAGGGGTTTCCACTATTTACACACATCAGGGGGTCTCCATACGCGACATGGCGCCACCATTGATTCCTGCAAATTTTGCGTTCAAAAAGTCAAACAGTGCTCCTTTTATTCCAAGCCTCGACGTGTGCCCAAACAGTGGTTTACCCCCACATATGGGGTATCAGCGTACTCGGGAAAAATTGCACAAAAACTTTGGGGGTCTAATTTTTTCCTGTTACTGTTGGGAAAAAAAAATTGGGGACTAAAAAAGTTATTTTTGTGGAAAAAAAATGATTTTTTATTTTCACGGCTCTGCATTATAAACTTCTGTGAAGAACTTGGAGATTCAAAGTGCTTACCACACATCTAGAGGAGTTCCTTGGGGATCTAGTTTCCAAAATGGGGTCACTTGGGGGGAGTTTCTACTGTTTAGGCACATCATGGGCTCTGCAAACGTAACATGACACCCGCAGACCATTCCATCAAGTCGGCATTACAAATTGGACAACAACTTTTGGGGTCTAATTTCTCCTGTTACCCTTGTGTGATGAAACGTGCACACGGTCCGCCACACGGTAGCCCGGGTATCACGGCTTGTGATCCCTCCGTGCCGCAAATGTGACGAAAACGCGCACACACACGACGGCTGCTGCCGTCCGACCCAGTAAACTGCAGGGATTTATAATTATCCCACTTCCACTTAGGAACTTGCAGCTCTCTGGGCCCCCCTTACCCTCAGGTCAGTCAGGGAACTGCACCTAGGATAATTAGTCGCCAGACGGGTCACTTGGATGTGTGCTGGCTATTGGGCACGCTGCAGTGAGGGAATTATAATTACTCCGGGCCGCAGCCAGGCAATACACTTATAAAACCGGCTCCATCACTGCCAACGCCACCCCATAGGTCAACACTTTACACCCCTTCTTTTAGCTGCCACCAGCTACGATTTGTAGCGTCGGCGTCCCGGCCCTCTGCCAGGCAGGGACGCCGTTCCCCTTACCAGCGCTCTGCGTCCTCAGCGCCCCCAGCGTCCTCAGCGCCCCCAGCGTCCTCGGCGTCCTCCTTCCACCCTGTTGGTCCCGCGCGCTCCTTCCCTGCTGCTGGACTTAGGGCGCGCGCCCGCACCCTCCCCCGCTCTTAAAGGAGCCGCGCGCATTTTCCAAATTAGTCTCCGGCCAACAGGACTCCACCCTATATTAAGGGCTTCCTCCTTAATGGAGGTGCCCGAGCAATGTTGTTGTTGCACTGTATAACTCTGCTTCAGCCCTCAGCTCCTGTTTCCAGTTGCCTGCCTGTTACCTGTCTGCTTGCTGTCTGCCATCTGACTGCAGCCCTCCCCGGAGGTTCGGACATCACCTGCAGTGATCCCCGGCTATTACAAGAGACTCTTGCCTGCTCACTTGGGAGCGATCATCTGCCATCCGACTGCAGCTCTATCCGAAGGTTCGGACTTCATCAGCAGTGATCACCGGCTACTCCAGAGACTCTTGCCTGCTCACTTGGGAGCGATCATCTGCCATCCGACTGCAGCTTTATCCGAAGGTTCGGACATCTCCAGCAGTGATCACCGGCTACTCCAGAGACTCCTGCCTGCTCGCTTGGGAGCGATCATCTGCCATCGGACTGCAGCCTACCAGGAGGCTCCAACATCTCAGGTCGTATAAGCCTGTATATTCAGTAACTGTCCTGGTCACTTGCTGTGACAACCTGCCTGTCCAGAGACTGCCCTGGTCACTTTCTGTGACAACCTGCCTGCCCAGAGACTGCCCTGGTCACTTGCTGTGACAACCTGCCTGCCCAGAGACTGCCCTGGTCACTTGCTGTGACAACCTGCCTGCCCAGAGACTGCCCTGGTCACTTGCTGTGACAACCTGCCTGCCCAGAGACTGCCCTGGTCACTTGCTGTGACAACCTGCCTGCCCAGAGACTGCTCTAGTCACTTGCTGTGACAACCTGCCTGCCCAGAGACTGCCCTGGTCACTTGCCGTGACAACCTGCCTACCCAGAGACTGCCCTGGTCACTTGCCGTGACAACCTGCCTACCCAGAGACTGCCCTGGTCACTTGCCGTGACAACCTGCCTACCCAGAGACTGTCCTTGTCACTTCCCGTGAATTCCTGTCCGTATTCCCCGGGCGCCACCTGCTCTCTTACAAGTATACTGTCTTGTATAATAAAGCTCAGTGGTTTCACCTACCAGACCCGTTACAGTTTGCTCGGGCCATGGAACCCGGTGGCACCCAAACCCCTTCACTTCCAGAACTGTGTCATGAGCTGTCTCGCCAGAGGTCTCAACAGGAGGCTATCCTGGGTCACCTGCGGAACGTCAATTCCCGCTTGGACACTTTGAATCCATCACCAGCAACTACCGCTGGAGCCATGACTCACAATCCGGCAGTCTCGCTGCTTCCCAATTCCGTGATTTCCATTCCCGGACCTCGTCTTTCAGCTCCTCCTAGGTTTGGAGGCGACCCTGTTCTGGCTCGTGGTTTCATTAACCAGTGCACCCTGCATTTCGAACTCCTGGCACACCAGTTTAACTCTGACCGGGCCAAAATTGCCTTCATCATGTCCCATCTCACCGGAGAGGCTCTGGCCTGGCTTAATCCTCTCTGGGAGAGAGAAGATCCTCTGGTATCTGACCTGCCTGCTTTTCTCTCAGCCTTCCGGAAGGTATTCGACGAACCTGGACGGAAGACCTCCTCTGCATCATCTCTGTTGCGTCTCCGTCAGGAGGTCTCACCGTTGGTCAATATGCCATACGGTTCCGTACTCTAGCCTCTGAGTTGGCTTGGGACAATAACGCCCTGATTTCGGTCTTCTGGGAGGGTCTGTCCGGCCGTATTAAAGATGAACTTGCCGGTCGGGACATTCCAACCTCCCTTGATGATTTAATAAATCTTGCCAATCGAATTGATCTACGGTTCCAGGAACGTGCCAAAGAGGTCACCCGTGAGAGAGGGTTTCCTCGTCGTGCACCCTCGTTTCAGAGACCTATAACCCCTTCCGTTTCTCCCCAGATGCACACTGCTGAGCCTATGCAGGTCGACCAGACCAAGATGGTCAAAGCCCGTCAGGACTCACGCCGTGCCGAGAGGAGTTGCTTCTACTGTGGCAGTAAGGAGCACTGGATCCGTACCTGTCCGGAGAGGTCGGGAAACGCCTGTGTCTAGGTTCGCTCGGAGAGGTCCACCTAGACCAGAATAAATCCTCTTCATCTCTGCTGCTGTCTGTCTCTATTCTCATCGGTAAGAACCGTTACTTCGAACTGGCCCAAATTGATTCTGGAGCAGCTGGGAATCTTGTTTCACAGGCTCTAGTAGAGAAGTATCGCATTCCCACCAAACCTCTGGTTGAACCAGTATCTGTTGCTGCTGTGGATGGGGGTCTCCTACCTCGTCCCATCCAACTTATCACCGAAGCCATAACCCTGCAGGTGGGAATGTTGCATTCTGAGAGCATCTCGTTTCATGTTTTACCTGGACTCTCTCATGCTTTCTTACTAGGTCTGCCTTGGCTCCAAAAACATGCACCCGTGCTCGACTGGCAGAATGGAGAGATTCTTCGCTGGGGACAGGACTGTCATAAAACGTGTCTGGTGCCTGTCCATCCCGTCCGTTCTTCTCCTACACCTGCTAATCTACCTGGACTCCCGATTCCATATTGGTCATTCGCTGATGTCTTTAATAAAAAGGAAGCAGAGACATTACCCCCGCATAGACCATATGATTGCCCGATCGACCTGCTACCCGGTACTACGCCTCCCCGTGGGGTATTTACCCATTGTCCGCTGCAGAGACCAGGTCGATGTCAGAATATATCGAGGAGAATTTAGCAAAGGATTCATCCGGAAATCTACCTCCCCCGCGGGAGCAGGTTTCTTTTTTGTAAAAAAGAAAGACGGATCTCTCCGTCCCTGTATTGACTACAGAGGCCTAAATTTGATCACGGTGAAGAATAAGTACCCTCTTCCGCTCATTCCGGAGTTGTTTGATCGTCTTAGAGGGGCTAGAATCTTCACTAAACTGGATCTTCGTGGAGCATACAACCTGGTTCGTATCCGTCGAGGAGATGAATGGAAGACGGCATTCAACACCCGGGATGGCCACTACGAGTATCTGGTTATGCCCTTTGGTCTCTGTAATGCTCCAGCAGTCTTTCAGGAGTTGGTCAATGACATCTTCCGGGACCTCCTCTACTCCTGCGTTGTGGTGTACCTTGATGACATCTTGGTCTTCTCTCCGGATCTCCAGTCTCACCGGAGGGATGTTCGTCAGGTTCTGCTCAGGCTCAGGCAGAATCACCTCTTCGCCAAATATGAGAAGTGCCTCTTTGAGCAGACCTCGCTTCCGTTTCTGGGCTACATTATCTCTCAGACTGGCCTACGAATGGATCCGGAGAAACTGTCTGCCATCGAGAAGTGGCCCCGACCAGAGGGGTTGAAGGCCATTCAGCGGTTCCTGGGATTCGCTAACTATTACCGTCTCTTCATACCGCACTTCTCTTCCAGGACTGCTCCTATCTCAGCGCTTACCCGCAAGGATGCTAACCCCAAACAGTGGACACCCGAAGCAGAGGAGGCCTTTCTTTCCTTGAAACAAGCCTTCTCTTCCGCTCCAGTGCTGCATCGCCCGGACGGCAACAAGCAGTTCTTCCTGGAAGTGGACGCTTCCTCTGCTGGAGCCGGAGCGGTACTTACTCAAAAATCTTCATCCGGGAAGATGGTTTCCTGTGGTTTCTTCTCCAAACTCTTCTCCTCCTCCGAGCGCAACTACTCCATAGGAGATCGAGAGTTATTGGCCATTAAGTTGGCATTGGAGGAGTGGCGTTACCTACTCGAGGGGGCTCTTCATCCGGTAATCATCTACACGGACCACACAAATCTGTCTTACCTTCAGCATGCTCAGAGACTTAACCCTCGCCAAGCCCGGTGGTCCTTGTTTTTTGCCCGCTTTGATTTTCTTTTGCATTTTCGCCCGGCTGACAAAAACATCAAGGCGGATGCCTTGTCCCGGTCCTTCCTGGTGTTGGATCTCGAAGATGAGCCTAAACATATCATTGATCCCGCCAGAGTGATGCAAGTGGCTCCCGTGAGTCTAAATCGTCTCCCTCCTGGTAAGACGTTCGTATCAGAGACTGATCGGAAGAGAATTCTACATTGGGGTCATTCGTCTAAACTCGCTGGCCACGCTGGTCAGAAAAAGACCCTCCAACTCATTACCCGGCATTATTGGTGGCCTACCCTGCACAAAGACGTGATAGACTTTGTTTCTGCCTGTGTCTCCTGTGCCCGCAACAAAGTTCCGAGACACCTGCCTGCCGGCCGTCTTCTTCCGCTTCCTGTACCCGCTGCTCCCTGGCAACATATAGCCATGGACTTCATTACGGATCTGCCCGTCTCTGCCGGTTGTACGGTCATTTGGGTGGTCGCTGACCGCTTTTCCAAGATGGCTCACTTCATTCCTCTGCCAGGTCTTCCGTCTGCACCCGAGTTGGCTAAAGACTTTATCCGCCACATCTTCCGTCTTCATGGTCTGCCTCGTCACATTGTGTCGGATCGTGGGGTACAGTTCACCTCACGTTTCTGGAGAGCTACTTGTAAGTTACTAGACGTCACCTTGGATTTCTCCTCCGCTTACCATCCACAGTCCAATGGACAAGTTGAGCGAATAAATCAGAATCTGACCAGCTATCTCCGACACTTCGTTAATGCTCATCATTCTGATTGGGTGGAGCTCCTGCCTTGGGCCGAATTCTCTTATAATAATCACGAGAGCGAATCGTCCACCAAGTCTCCGTTTTTTATAGTCTTCGGTCAGCACCCTCGGATTCCTGTCCCCATTTCCATCTCTGTGGACAATCCAGCTGTGGAATCTCTGGTTAGAGAATTCTCCTCCATCTGGGAGAGTACCCGGTCCGCACTCATTCAGTCATCCGAGCGCATGAAAAGACATGCTGACAAGAAACGTCTGGATCCTCCTCAATTCCGTCCTGGGGACAAAGTCTGGCTTTCGTCCAAATATGTTCGGCTCAAAATTCCTTCCTACAAGTTAGGTCCTCGGTTTATCGTCCTTTTGAGGTCATCAGGCAGATCAACCCAGTGTCCTATAAATTGAAACTCCCGGCCAATTTGCGAATTCCTAACTCTTTTCATGTGTCTCTCCTCAAACCTGTGGTACTTAACTCTTTTTTCAAGTCTACAGGTACACCTCCTGCTCCAGTGTCTGCTGATGATGAATTTGAGGTAGAGAACATTCTGGCCACAAAAAGGGTAGGAAGAAAGACTTATTTTTTGGTGGATTGGAAGGGGTTTGGTCCTGAGGAGAGAACCTGGGAGCCTCGGGAGAACATCCATGCCCCTCTCATCCTAGCTAAATTTCTTTCTGGCCTAAAGAAGGGGGGGCCTAGAGGGGGGGTACTGTAGCGTCGGCGTCCCGGCCCTCTGCCAGGCAGGGACGCCGTTCCCCTTACCAGCGCTCTGCGTCCTCAGCGCCCCCAGCGTCCTCAGCGCCCCAGCGTCCTCGGCGTCCTCCTTCCACCCTGTTGGTCCCGCGCGCTCCTTCCCTGCTGCTGGACTTAGGGCGCGCGCCCGCACCCTCCCCCGCTCTTAAAGGAGCCGTGCGCATTTTCCAAATTAGTCTCCGGCCAATGCCGGAGGACTCCACCCTATATTAAGGGCTTCCTCCTTAATGGAGGTGCCCGAGCAATGTTGTTGTTGCACTGTATAACTCTGCTTCAGCCCTCAGCTCCTGTTTCCAGTTGCCTGCCTGTTACCTGTCTGCTTGCTGTCTGCCATCTGACTGCAGCCCTCCCCGGAGGTTCGGACATCACCTGCAGTGATCCCCGGCTATTACAAGAGACTCTTGCCTGCTCACTTGGGAGCGATCATCTGCCATCCGACTGCAGCTCTATCCGAAGGTTCGGACTTCATCAGCAGTGATCACCGGCTACTCCAGAGACTCTTGCCTGCTCACTTGGGAGCGATCATCTGCCATCCGACTGCAGCTTTATCCGAAGGTTCGGACATCTCCAGCAGTGATCACCGGCTACTCCAGAGACTCCTGCCTGCTCGCTTGGGAGCGATCATCTGCCATCGGACTGCAGCCTACCAGGAGGCTCCAACATCTCAGGTCGTATAAGCCTGTATATCAGTAACTGTCCTGGTCACTTGCTGTGACAACCTGCCTGTCCAGAGACTGCCCTGGTCACTTTCTGTGACAACCTGCCTGCCAGAGACTGCCCTGGTCACTTGCTGTGACAACCTGCCTGCCCAGAGACTGCCCTGGTCACTTGCTGTGACAACCTGCCTGCCCAGAGACTGCCTGGTCACTTGCTGTGACAACCTGCCTGCCCAGAGACTGCCCTGGTCACTTGCTGTGACAACCTGCCTGCCCAGAGACTGCTCTAGTCACTTGCTGTGACAACCTGCCTGCCCAGAGACTGCCCTGGTCACTTGCCGTGACAACCTGCCTACCCAGAGACTGCCCTGGTCACTTGCCGTGACAACCTGCCTACCCAGAGACTGCCCTGGTCACTTGCCGTGACAACCTGCCTACCCAGAGACTGTCCTTGTCACTTCCCGTGAATTCCTGTCCGTATTCCCCGGGCGCCACCTGCTCTCTTACAAGTATACTGTCTTGTATAATAAAGCTCAGTGGTTTCACCTACCAGACCCGTTACACGATTTACTTAATGAACAATTTATCAAGAGGGTCCGTAGCAACCCCAAAACAGTAGCGTAGTACTTCAGGCACGTGTAAATTCGTTTATAGAGCAGGAGAAACAAACTAATAATTTTATAGGTTTATTCCTTAAAAAACAGGCAGTGCTTATACAATATAAAAAAGATGTAACAAGCTGAGGCAATATAGTTATGTACAATGCAGTTACAAAAATAAACGGGATTAAAAGTGAAAAACTCACATTGCAGTTACAGGCAAGACTGGCTGGGGGAGGAGCCACACGTCATAGTTCATTTGCAGATCTCTTAGTCAGGTCATCACAGCATGGACTGCCTAAGGGGGGCTTAACTGCAAGACTTATACCTGTGGGCTGCTGACCTCACAAAAGGGGATGGTTTTTCTGGCCACCTCCCAGGGATAGAAGGATGGTTTGAAGCTCTGGAAAGTCATAAGGACCATAACTCAGCGGGGAACTCTAGCAGAATAATGGCAGACCTATCAATGATCTTACTTTGAAATGACGGTTCAAATGAGCCCAAACTTGGGTGAAATAGCTCATGGGGCATCCGAGAATTCCATTTCTCGGGTTCTGTTGGAGTTAAGGGTTCACCAGTACCATGGGAACGATGCCTGTCGGCGCATGTTTCAAAACAGTGACTTTCGTGTTTCTGACGCAACTTCCCACCGTGTTATAAGCTAAAAGAATGAATCCTCATAATGGCTGCTATGGAAGGAAAGCACATGTGAAGACAATGGGGACCCCCTGCGGTGAGGCGGGAAACTCCGGCACTGGTAGCTCAGATTACACTACTTGTGTGCAGGCTGGGGTTGATGAGCAGCGTGAGAGAGGGAGGGGGGACTTTGCTCTGTGGGCTGTCAGCAGAAACAAAAAAAGATGAGGACTGTAGTTCTAGCACAGCACAAGACATGGAGCTTCCAGTATCATCACACCTCCCCCCCTTAGAGGGCGCTACGGAGGCATGACCTGTCGGTAATCCGACATGCGCACCACAGCGGGTTCGCCATGTCGTGATAACCCATCAGCATTCCCATGATCGCTGCCTTTCTTGTGTTGTACGGCAAAATCATACTGCTGTAGGGCAAGGCTCCAGCGTAGCAACCTACCATTGGTTCCGGACACTGTGTGCAGCCAGCTCAGAGGGTTGTGGTCGGTGACCACCTTGAAGGTGCGCCCGTACAGGTAGGGCTGCAAACGTTGCAGTACCCAGACCATGGCCAGGCACTCCTTCTCGATGGTGGAGTATGCCACTTCCCTCGGCAGAAGTTTCCGGCTCAGGTACAACACGGGGTGCTCCTGGTTCCCCGAATCAACCTGGCTGAGTACAGCACCGAGGCCAAATTCGCTGGCGTCGGTCTGTCCCCAGGAATGGCCGACTGCTGTTGACGGCTTTCAACACTGGAGAGCTGCACAGGGCTGTTTTCAAAGCTCGGAATGCCGCCTCACATCCATCTGTCCAGCTGACTGTTTGGGGTAGACCGCCCTTGGTGAGGTCCGTCAAGGGTTTTGCAATGGCGCTATAGTTCGGTACGAAACGCCTATAGTACCCTGCAGTGCCCAGGAAGGACTTCACCTGCTTTTTGGTCCTGGGGGTGGGCCAGGACACGATCGCGTCCACTTTCTTGGGCTCTGGACTCATGGAACCCCCACCTACCGGTGCCCCAGGTAGTGGACCTCCCTCATGCCCATCTGGCATTTTCCCGGCTTGATGGTCAGACCTGCCTGGCGAATACGCTTGAGCACCTCCTGGAGATGCTGAAGGTGTTCCTCCCAGGTGGAACTGAAGACGGCAATGTCGTCCAGGTACGCCACAGCGTACTCCTCCAGTCCCTGAAGCAGGTGGTTGACCATCCGCTGAAAAGTGGCAGGGGCATTCTTCATGCCGAAAGGCATGACTGTTGTGAATGGGTTTGAGATGAGTTCTGAGCAGAGGCTCCCTCTGGTGGTTACAAGCGGTACTAGTGAGGATTGGGAATCAGGTGTTACTGATTGGTCTTATTTAAGGGAATCATTTTCCCATCAGGGTTGCCGGTGATCAATTGTTCTGGTCTGAATCCTTCTTTCCAGTTTCCCTTGTAGCCTGCTGTGTCGTGTCTGCATCTCCTGCTATCAGATAAGACAATTTCTTATTTTGTGTTTTTGCTATATTTTTGCATTTTGTCCTGCACTTCTGTGGGGGCCTTCTGGGTCCCCTCCGGGGGCTTTTGCCCTCTCAGTTTAGTCCAGCCACTGTGTTTTGTACTTTTGCTTTTTGCAGTTTTTTCAGTGGCTGCTGTTTTTGTTACACCAGAGAACTAATTTAGGTGGTAGAGGTCGTGTGATCTCAGGTGATTTTGAAATTAGTAGAGTTGGTGTTTTTCAGGGTTTTCTGGATTGCAGTAAGTACCCTTCCTGTCCTTTTCTATTTAGATAGTTTGGGCCCCAGCGTTTGCTCATACTATTTTCTTTCTGTGTCAGTATTTCCTCTTGTCTAACCGCCATTACATGTTTGGGGGCTTTCTATTATCTTTAGGGTTCTGCTCCGGGGCAGATAGCTTTCCTATTTCTATCTTTAGGTGTAGTTAGTTTCTCAGGCTGTGACGAGGCGTCTAGGACCATCGTAGGAACGCTCCACGGCTGCCTCTAGTTGTGGTGGTTAGTCAGGGTACTGCAGTCTCATAGATTCCAACTGCTCTGGTGTATTTCCTTTTTTACCTGCACTCCTCAGCTACCGTAACATAACAGTATCACCGGCCATAAAGATTGTATGGTACTCACAGAAGGGAAAAAATATTTTGAAGGAAGAAAAGTTGTCAGAGATATTTTTCTGTTTGTTGCATTTTTTTTTTTTTTTTTTCCCTCTGTATCTCTGGGTGCTGGGGAGGATCTTTTCTCCCAATGGAGTTTGCACAGTTGTCTGGCCGTGTGGATCAGCTTGCCACTGAGGTTCGGAGTATTGCTGCAAATCTTGCTAGGTTGCCTGTTGTGGAACCTAGGATCCCCATGCCAGATTTGTTTTCAGGGGATCGAGCTAAGTTTCAGAATTTCAAAAATAATTGTAAATTGTTTTTTGCCTTAAAATCTAAGTCCTCAGGAAACGCAGCGCAGCAGGTTCAAATTGTCATCTCTCTCCTGCGCGGCGATCCTCAGGATTGGGCTTTTTCCCTGACACCTGGGGATCCTGTTTTGAGTGATGTTGATGTATTTTTTCAGGCTTTGGGGTTATTGTACGATGAGCCTAATATCACTGATCAAGCTGAAAAAGCCTTGTTGGCATTAAATCAGGGGCTTGATGACGCTGAGTTATACTGTCAGAGATTCCGTAGGTGGGCAGTCCTGACCAAATGGAATGACGACGCTTTGGCGGCCCTTTTCCGGAAGGGTCTGTCGGATAATGTAAAGGATGTTATGGTGGGATTCCCTGTCCCCTCTGGTCTCAATGATTCTATGTCATTAGCGATTCAAATTGACAGACGTTTGCGTGAGCGGAGAAGTATGCGTGGAGTGGTGTTGCCTTGTGAGCCAGCTGCTGAGCCCATGCAGTGTGATGGAGTGGTGTCTGGGGCACAGCGTCATGAGTTTCGAAAGCGCAATGGGTTATGTTTCTACTGTGGTGATGCCTCTCATGCTATTTCAGTCTGCCCTAAGCGGGGAAGACGTTTTGCACGCTCAGTTGTCTTGGGTAGTGTTCAGACTAAGTTTTTATTAACTGTCACTCTGATATGCTCTCTGTCCTCATTTTCTGCTCAGGCTTTCGTTGATTCTGGAGCAGCTATTAACCTGATGGATTATGATTTTGCTAAACGTTGTGGATTTCCCTTGATACCCCTACAGAAGTCTATTCCCCTACTGGGGATCGATTCTACCCCTTTGGCTGAGAATAAACCCAGTTTTCTACTCAGGTGATAATGAGGGTTGAACCTGATCACCAGGAGTGCTGCAAATTTTTGGTTCTATATAATCTGCATGACATTATCGTGCTGGGTTTCCCTTGGTTACAGTCTCATAATCCTGTTTTGGATTGGAAATCTGTGTCTGTAACCAGTTGGGGCTGCCAATGTGTTAATACCAACACTCCTGTTTTTTCTGCCTCCCCCAGGCTGAGGATGTTCCTGACTTTTTGTTTGATTTTTCTGATGTGTTTAGCGAAAGTAAATCTGCATCCTTACCTCCCCATAGGAGCTATGACTGCGCTATTGAATTAGTGCCAGGTAGTAAATTCCCTAAGGGTCGCCTTTTTAACTTGTCTGTACCTGAACATGACGCTATGCGGTCTTATATCAAGGAATCATTGGAGAAGGGTCATATCAGACCATCCTCTTCACCCTTAGGTGCCGGTTTTTTCTTTGTGGCCAAAAAAGATGGTTCATTAAGGCCGTGTATTGATTATCGTCTCTTGAACAATATTACTGTGAAATATCAATACCCGTTACCCTTGATTTCTGACCTGTTTTCCAGGGTGAAAAACGCTACTTGGTTTACCAAGCTTGACCTCAGGGGGGCGTATAACCTTATTCGCATTAAGCACGGGGATGAATGGAAGACGGCATTTAACACCCCTGAAGGGCATTTTGAGTACCTTGTGATGCCCTTTGGGCTCACTAATGCTCCTTCCGTCTTCCAGTCCTTCATGAATGACATTTTCAGGGATTTTGTGACAAGTTTCTGATTGTTTATTTGGATGATATCTTGATTTTTTCTAATGACTGGGACTCTCATGTGAAACATGTTCGAACTGTATTCCAGATTTTGAGAGAGAATGCTCTGTATGTGAAGGGATCAAAGTGTCTTTTTGGCGTACAGAAGATCTCATTTCTGGGATTCATTTTGTCCCCATCTGTTATTGAAATGGACCCGGTCAAGGTTCAGGCCATCTGTGATTGGGTCCAACCTACTTCATTAAAGGCTCTTCAGAGATTTTTGGGTTTTGCCAATTTTTATCGTAAATTTATTGGTAATTTCTCTGTTATTGTTAAACCATTAACTGATTTGACCAGAAAGGGTTCTGATGTGGTGAATTGGCCTCCTGAGGCAGTCTCTGCGTTTCAGGAACTTAAGCAGAGATTCACTTCTGCTCCTGTTCTACGGCAGCCTGATGTTTCTCTGCCATTTCAGGTGGAGGTTGATGCCTCTGAAATTGGGGCAGGTGCCGTTTTGTCCCAAAAAGATCCAGAGACCTCTAAAAGTAACCCTTGTGCCTTTTTCTCTCGAAAATTTTCTCCTACTGAACGTAATTATGACGTGGGTAATCGGGAGTTATTGGCCATGAAGTGGGCTTTTGAAGAGTGGAGACATTGGCTGGAGGGAGCCAAACATCAGGTGGTGGTCCTTACGGACCATAAGAATCTGGTCTATCTGGAATCTGCCAAGCGACTCAATCCTAGACAGGCCAGGTGGGCCTTGTTTTTCACACGTTTTAATTTTGTGGTTTCCTTTCTTCCTGGCACTAAGAATGTTAAGGCGGATGCCCTCTCGAGGAGTTTCCTTGCGGACTCTCCTGAGCTATCTGATCCCTCTGTTATTTTGAAGGAGGGTGTAGTTCTTTCCGCCATCTCGCCTAATTTGAGACTTGCTCTGGAGGGGTGTCAGGAGGATAGGCCCGAGCGCTGCCCTGTTGGAAAATTGTTTGTCCCGGACCAATGGAAAAAGAGTGTGATGTCTGAGATTCATTGTTCCGCATTGGCTGGGCATCCCGGAATTTTTGGTACCAGAGACTTGGTTAGTCGGTCCTTTTGGTGGCCTACCTTGTCTCGCGATGTCAGGGAATTTGTGCAGTCCTGCGGGACTTGCTCTCGCTCCAAGCCTTGCTCTCGCTCTAGTGGTTTGTTGATGCCATTGCCTGTGCCCAAGAGACCATGGACCCATATCTCTATGGATTTCATTTCCGATCTTCCTGTTTCTCAGAGAATGACCACCATCTGGGTAATTTGTGATAGGTTTTCCAAAATGATACATCTTGTGCCATTACCTAAGTTGCCTTCCTCCTCTGAATTGGTGCCGTTGTTCCTTCAGCACGTGGTTCGTTTACACGGCATTCCTGAGAACATTGTGTCTGACAGAGGAGTCCAGTTTGTTTCCAGATTTTGGAGGACTTTTTGTTCTAAACTGGGTGTTCAATTGTCTTTCTCCTCGGCATTTCATCCTCAGACCAATGGTCAAACTGAGAGAACAAACCAGACATTGGAGACTTATCTAAGATGCTTTGTGTCTGCTGATCAGGATGACTGGGTCTCTTTTTTGCCTTTGGCTGAGTTTGCTCTTAATAATAGGGCTACCTCTGCCACTTTGATGTCTCCGTTTTTCTGTAATTCTGGGTTTCACCCTCGATTTTCTTCAGGACAGACGGAGGCTTCTGTCTGTCCAGGTGTTGACTCTGTTGTTGAGCGTATGCAGCAGATTTGGGACCAGGTAGTGGAGAGGTTGTCCCTCTCTCAGGAGAAGGCCCAGCGGTTTGCTAACCGGCATAGGACTGATGGTCCTCGGTTTAAAGTGGGGGACTTGGTCTGGTTGTCCTCAAAGAATATTCCTATGAGAGTAGCATCTCCTAAATTTAAGCCTAGGTTCATTGGACCTTATAAGATCATGGAGATTATTAATCCTGTTTCTTTTCGTTTGCTTCTTCCAGGGACATTTAAGATCCATAACGTGTTCCACAAGTCCTTGTTGAAGAGGTTTGTTGAGCCAGTGGTTCCTGCTGCTGTGCCTCCTGACCCTGTTTTGGTTGAGGGCAATCTGGAGTATGTGGTTGAGAAAATATTGGATTCTCGTTTTTCTAGACGAAGACTCCAGTATTTGGTTAAATGGAGAGGTTATGGTCAGGAAGATAATTCTTGGGTGTTTGCTTCGGACATCCATGCTAGGAGACTTATCCGTGCGTATCATAGAACTCATCCTGACCGACCTGGTTGCTCAAATGAGGGTTCGGTGACCCCTCCTCAAGGGGGGGGTACTGTTGTGAATGGGTTTGAGATGAGTTCTGAGCAGAGGCTCCCTCTGGTGGTTACAAGCGGTACTAGTGAGGATTGGGAATCAGGTGTTACTGATTGGTCTTATTTAAGGGAATCATTTTCCCATCAGGGTTGCCGGTGATCAATTGTTCTGGTCTGAATCCTTCTTTCCAGTTTCCCTTGTAGCCTGCTGTGTCGTGTCTGCATCTCCTGCTATCAGATAAGACAATTTCTTATTTTGTGTTTTTGCTATATTTTTGCATTTTGTCCTGCACTTCTGTGGGGGCCTTCTGGGTCCCCTCCGGGGGCTTTTGCCCTCTCAGTTTAGTCCAGCCACTGTGTTTTGTACTTTTGCTTTTTGCAGTTTTTTTCAGTGGCTGCTGTTTTTGTTACACCAGAGAACTAATTTAGGTGGTAGAGGTCGTGTGATCTCAGGTGATTTTGAAATTAGTAGAGTTGGTGTTTTTCAGGGTTTTCTGGGATTGCAGTAAGTACCCTTCCTGTCCTTTTCTATTTAGATAGTTTGGGCCCCAGCGTTTGCTCATACTATTTTCTTTCTGTGTCAGTATTTCCTCTTGTCTAACCGCCATTACATGTTTGGGGGCTTTCTATTATCTTTGGGGTTCTGCTCCGGGGCAGATAGCTTTCCTATTTCTATCTTTAGGTGTAGTTAGTTTCTCAGGCTGTGACGAGGCGTCTAGGACCATCGTAGGAACGCTCCACGGCTGCCTCTAGTTGTGGTGGTTAGTCAGGGTACTGCAGTCTCATAGATTCCAACTGCTCTGGTGTATTTCCTTTTTTACCTGCACTCCTCAGCTACCGTAACATAACACATGACCGTGGACTCGTACAGTCCAAAAGGGGTGATAAAGGCGGATTTCTCCTGCGCCGCAGGGCTCAGGGGAATCTGCCAGTATCCCCGGCTTAAATCCATGATGGATATGTACTTGGCTCCAGCAGATCCTCGATGCGTGGCATTGGGTGCGCATCAGAGGTAGTGATGGCGTTGAGCCCCCTGTAGTCCACGCAGAACCGGGTGATCCGATCCTTTTTTGGCACGAGAACTACAGGTGAGGCCCACGCGCTTTTGGACGGCCGGATCACCCCCAGCTGCAACATCTCATGGATCTCCTGGCGCATAATCTGCTGCACTTCCTCAGAGATCCGATAAGGTGTCCGCCGTAACGGGGCGTGATTTCCGGTGTCCACCTCGTGGACTGCCAACTTGGTCCTTCCGGGTTGGTTAGTGAACACAGCCCGAAAGGATTCCAGAGTGGTCAGCAACTGCAACCGCTGGGAGGCGGTTAGTGAGGCATTTACCTCCATGTCCTCAATGGACCCATTGGCCTTGGCTTGGGCCAGCATGTCCAGGAGGGGATCCTCCTCCCCGTCCTCGGGCAGGTTGCAGACCGGTAGGACGCAGGCTTCACGTTCGTGATGGGCCTTCATCATGTTGACGTGAAAGGCCTTGCGCCTACCCCGAGTGTGGTCAAGAGTGACCACGTAGGTGACTGAGTTGAGCCGTTGGTGCACGACGTACGGGCCTTCCCAGGCTGCCTGAAGCTTATCCTTCTTTGGTACGGGGACCAGCACCCACACCTTTTGACCCACCTGGTAGGTCCGCTCCCGGGCGTTCTGGTCGTACCAGTGCTTCTGGTCAGCCTGAGCCTGCGTCATGTTGTCATGCACCAACTGCGTCAAGGTCTGCATCTTGTCGCGGAAGCGCATGACATAATCCACGATGGACACTTCTGTGGGGTTTGGCTCATCTTCTCAGGATTCTCTTATCAACCCAAGGGGTCCTCGGACTCGCCTGCCATACAGGAGCTCAAAGGGGGAGAACCCCGTCGAGGCCTGCGGGACTTCTCTGTAGGCAAACAGCAGGTGTGGGAGGTACCGCTCCCAATCGCGTCCCTGGGTCTCAACCAGCATGCGGAGCATCTGTTTGAGGGTACCGTTAAAGCGTTCACACAAACCATTGGTCTGTGGGTGATACGCACTCGATACCATACGCGTCACCTGCATTTTGCTGCAGAGAGCCTTCATTAGGCGAGACATAAATTGGGTCCCTCGATCGGTAAGCATCTCCCTGGGAAATCCTACCCGTGAAAAGATGGTCACCAGTGCATCCGCCACCTTATCTGCCTTAGTTGAGGACAGAGCTACTGCCTCCGGGTGCCGGGTAGCGTAGTCTACCACAGTAAGGATGTATTGCTTTCCAGAGCGGCTGGGGACGGCCAGCGGGCCCACAATGTCCACCGCGATCCTCTGGAAAGGCTCCTCTATCACTGGCAATGGGATCAGGGGAGCCTTAAGAGCAGGCCCCACCTTCCCCACTCTTTGACAGGTGATACAGGAGCGGCAGTAGTTAGTCACATCTGTCCCCATCTTGGGCCAATAGAAGTGTTGAGACAGCCGTGCCTTAGTTTTGCTGATCCCCAAGTGTCCAGCGAGTGGAATCTCATGGGCAATCCTCAACAACTCACCTCAGAACTGGTGCGGGATGACCAGCTGTTTTTCCCTCAACCACTCCTTTTGAGAATCTCCGGGTACTGTCTCCCGGTACAGCCTTCCTCGTTCCCAGAACACCCTCTCCTTATCAGTCACGGAGGTGGGCGTCTCGGCGAGGTGCCTCAAGTTCTCCAGGCTCGCATCTGAGTGTAGAGCGGCCTGGAACTCCTGGCTGGAGGCAGCCAGAAGTGACGTTAGGGTTCCTTCCTCACTGGGACCCTCTGGGACCGGCTCTGGGTCCACCTCTGGTTCAGTCTCTCCTGTAGCGGAGGAGGGTCCAGATGGTAGGGCGCTACCTGCGATCCGGGCACTCTGACTGCGGGTGACAGCAGCTACATATGCAGTCTCCCCGGGGATTTCTATAGACCCATCAGCCTGTGCTGCTATGGGCTCTACCTCCCCATCCACCCCCAACACTTCAGGAGCAGTGCTACTTATGGGCCAGTTACCTTCCTCGGTGGCACTGGTCAGTGTCATGGCGTCACCTTCCTCACGGTTCCCATGCACCTCCCCATTTCCTAGAGCACTGTCGTTTGCTCCTGCTAGGGGTTCCTCAGCCGTCTCACTCCGCAGAGCGACGTGGCTGAACGCTCTTGTACCTGTGGACACATCTACCACTTCAGAGAAAGGGTTAACAGGTTCAGATGGCACAGATACATCACTATCAGCATCATTCCTAGGGAAAGAAAGGTTATCAGTTGCATAATCACTTCGCAAAGCATTGGCAGGTAACACAATCAGTTTCCCATCATCATCAACATCAACATCATGGTTAACGTTAACCTGATTATCCGATTGGGGAGGGGTGTCAGGGACATAGTACGCGACCATCCTCCCCAGATCAGTCCCCAGTAAAACATCAGTGGGCAGGTTTTCGGACACCCCCACTTCCTTCACCCAGCTCCCGGCACCCCAGTCAATGAAAACTCGGGCTATCGGCAAGGGGTAGTGGACGCCCCCAATCCCGGTGACAGTTAAGGTTTTCCCCGGAATCAACTCTTCAGGGGCCGCCAGTTCGGGTCGGATGAGGGTTCGTTCAGCCCCGGTGTCCTTGAGGCCTGTAGCAAGACGGGCCCCCACGCGGACGGGCTGCACGTTGTCATCAACCCTCCCCACCACACCACCCACCAAAAGAACAGAGGCATTGGGCCCGGAGGCCTTGGCTGGGGGGTTCTTCTGCCTCTCCGGACAGGTGGCGCTGATGTGTCCAGTCCTTTTACAGGAGAAACACTGGCGGGGGTCTGATGTAGGCCTGGCGCTGGCAAAGGGGATAGTGCCTCCAGAGGGACGGCTGGCAGGGGCACTGGGGTTGGTTGCAGGCTTACCCCCTCCCCAGCGGGCGGTGACGGGTTTCCAGCACCTCGGGTTTCCGGTTGGCCTCATAGCTGTCGGCGATCCAGGCTGTTAGGACCGCATCCTCTGGTTCTCGGTCCAGGATGAACTGTCGGACCTCAGCTGGGCACAGGTGCAGGAACTGGTCTTTGATCATCAGGTCTCTCAGCTCCTCAAAGGTGTCAACTGACAGTCCATGGATCCACTGGTCAAAGTGGTTCCTGAGTCCTTGCACCACATCGCTATAACTGTCGTGTGGGCCACGTTGGAGGTTCCGGAACTTCTTTCGGTATACCTCAGGGGTTAGCTGGTACTTGGCGATCAGGGCCTGCTTGATGGCCTCATAGTCATCATCTTGATCTGACGTGAGGGAAGCAAACGCCTCCAGAGCTTTTCCCTTTAGCCCGGGGGTCAAGTACCTGGCCCATTGGTTGTCAGGCAGCTGGTACTGTCTGCAGACTTTCTCAAAGGCCCGCAGAAAAGTGTCCAAGTCTCCGTCCTTTTCCATCACGGGAAAGTGCTCCGACCGGGGCTTCGGACTCTGAGAGCTGCTGGGTGTACCGCTCCGGGCTGTGGAGGGCATTGCCCCTTGTCTGAGTGTCACGCTGTCTAATGATATGAATACAAAATGTAAGGTTCTTTGTCTCTTTTGACATATTCCTTGAAACACAGTTTTCCGTCGGCCATTTTGCTTTCTGTCTTTCTGCAGCTCTTGCCCTCAGTTAATATGGAGTTTCCAGTTTTCATGTTCCCGCCCTGATTCTCTCCCTCTTGCTTCTTAAGCAGCTTCAGCTGAACAATCAGTGCTCCTGAATCAAGCCTCAGTCAGCCTGTGACCTGACTCCTGGAAACCTAGGATTTTGGACTCCAGCTATTTCCTACTGAGGAACTTTGGAATACTATTGGACTTTGGAAACCTGCTGTCTGGTGAAATCCATGTTTGCAGAGGAATTACGGTACAGAGAAGAGATCCTGAACCTGCTTTGGAGAGTTATGTAGAGCTTGAAGTTACTCTGGCCTGCTGTGTCTTCTTCACTGAACGTATTCCCTGTTTCAGAGCAAAGGAGATATCCATAAAATTTCCACTTGCTCCTGAGTCGATCATAGCAGAGCTAGACACCCATACTGAGTCAACCCAGAGTTTGATGGACAGGAAACAATGAGAATTGTTTCTTTTACAACTCAGCTGGGACACCGCTGAGGAAACTTGAAAAATTGCAGCGTTTATACCGTCATTGTCCCCAGAACTAACAGAGTTTAAGTCCGAAAAATCAAGATCTCTTGCAGCAGATCTCTCTGGAGTCTGAGGCTCGGACATGACAGAGTTCCTCTCGCAACACTCACAGTGAATGACTGCTGCAGTAGTCTTACGAGAACGGCTGGGGCAGTTTATAATGAAGTGCCCTGACTTACCACAGTAAAAACATAGATTTTCCTTTATACGGTGTTCTTTGCGTGCATCACTAACCCGTCTTTGTAAAGAGTCCACCTGCATGGGTTCAGGTTCTGGTTTCCTTGTGATCCTACTCAAAGGTTCCTTAGATGAGGAGGGAGGTAGGGAAAGGTTAGTGCGATTATTTTCGAACCATCTCTCTTGTCTGCGTTCAGTCAGACGAGCATCAATACGGATACAATAGTTAATAAAGTCACCTAACGCAGTGGGAGGGTCGGCACAAGCAAGTTCATCCTTAATCAATGGAGACAACCCTTTCCGAAAAATAGATTTTTTGGTGGAAGTGTCCCAAGTGGTATCAAGAGCCCATCTCCTGAAATCCAAGGCATATTCGGCTACTGAACGCTTACCTTGGCGCAAAGTTAACATGGCTGCTTCAGCTGTTGCACCTCGATTGGGGTCATCAAACACCTGCCCCATGGCTGAAATGAAAGCATCAAGGTGATTCAAACAATCATCCTCAGTCTCAATCAGAGGGTTTGCCCACATCAAAGCCTTATTGGTAAGCAACATGATTATAGTAAGCACTTTGGATCGTTCAGTGGGAAATTGTGAAGCATGTGCAGAGAAAAATAGATTGCATTGGTTAATAAATCCCCTGAATTTCTCACGTTCACCGCCAAAACGAAAAGGAGGTAACTTGGGGATCCCAGAACTCGGGGTTATGACAGGAGCCTGGACTCGTTCCTCTAGAGCCTCAATCCTGGCTCGTAATTCCTGGGTAGTTTGTCCAAACACTTGCAAATTATGATTAGTGAGGTCCTGTAGGCTTGCAAAACGGGTCTTTATAGTCTGTATATCTGCAAGGATTGTATCAGTCACTCCGCAAAGCTCCTTTATGCGGGCCTCCATCTTCCAGATCTTTTAAGGCAGAAGTGCTGGAAGGAGAAGAGGAAAGGAAAAAAAAAAAAACAATAGTGTTTACCTGTGGTAACACTCTAGAGTAACATTTAAGGGAATGCGCTCACCTGGAATGGTTGTGAGAAGTCACAACCACTGTCATCACAGAAGGTATTAAACGGACATCTGATATCCACAGTCCCAGCAGACACGGCTTTCCCAGACCCAGCAGACACTAAACATTGGCTCCTGAATCTTGTCATGTACAGTGTACAGTTCCTATAGCATCTTGTGCTTGGGTGCGAGGGAAACACATGAGACATAGGTTGGTATGAAATGACTTGTATTACTTCATACAAGCATGCAGAAAAGGTCACACAGTTTGCAGGAAACAGAGGCAGAAGACACAGCAGGCCAGAGTAACTTCAAGCTCTACATAACTCTCCAAAGCAGGTTCAGGATCTCTTCTCTGTACCGTAATTCCTCTGCAAACATGGATTTCACCAGACAGCAGGTTTCCAAAGTCCAATAGTATTCCAAAGTTCCTCAGTATGAAATAGCTGGAGTCCAAAATCCTAGGTTTCCAGGAGTCAGGTCACAGGCTGACTGAGGCTTGATTCAGGAGCACTGATTGTTCAGCTGAAGCTGCTTAAGAAGCAAGAGGGAGAGAATCAGGGCGGGAACATGAAAACTGGAAACTCCATATTAACTGAGGGCAAGAGCTGCAGAAAGACAGAAAGCAAAATGGCCGACGGAAAACTGAGTTTCAAGGAACATGTCAAAAGAGATAAAGAACCTTACACAATGTCAGTAAACTATTTATACAGGAACCACACTCTATACAACATATAGTTTAGCAACATCAGAATGTAAGTATAAAATAGATTTACCTGACACAATCTCTGCAGAACTTAGGGTTAATCTTGAGGACTTGATGTGCAGAAACGATATAGTTGAACTCAGGGTTAATCTTGAGGACTTGATGAGCTGTAACAGGAAAGAGGAGGACCGGGGTCTAACCTGACCCTACACTGGGGTCCTAACTAATCCCTTACCTTGGAGGTACTGATAATGGTTCAGAGGTCCAAGTCTCCAGCCTAACCCTGTCTCCTGTCAGACCCTGAACCCTGTAATCAGTCCTAAGAAGGATCCTGATTACCACCAAAGGGATATGGGCTGATCTCAGCTAAATACACAGATTAGACATATAAGACAGACAGGATAGCACTCACTTGCATACACACTCAAACACCGAAGGAACATAAATGGTCTGGGAAATAAACTCTAAGTAAGTTGAGCTTAAAACAGCTAAGGAGCTCTCAACTTAAGTCTATACAGATTCATTCCTATCTGTGGTCTGCATGAAGGATTTCACTGGCAACTCCCAAAGCAGACAACCAGGAATTTAAAGGAAACCAATCAACAAATAATCAATTGCAGCCGGGAGAAACTGCACCCAGTCCCAGCACCGAGCACAGACAGAATTAACTCCCTAGCTGCCAAACACAAAGAAACAGCAACTCAGCTGTGAGAAGTCAAAATGTGCAACCGCGACGATCTTCGTGGCAATGCACACATGACACTGAGCAGCTCCAGTTCATGGGCTCTCTGGGCTTCCCGCTCGGCTCTCTCAGCCTCCCGCTCGGCCTCTCGCTGGGCTTGGCGCTCGGCTCTCTCAGCCTCTCGCTGTTTGGCCTCTCGCTGGTCGGCTCTCTCTTGAGCTTGCTGGATCAGCCTCAGGCGTTCTTCCCGGTTGTCAGCGGTGAGTCCCTCCAGGGCCGCCTGCAAGTAAGGGTCCAACCCGCCCTGGGTGTAAGCAGTCAGGGGTTGGGCCTCTGCTCCTGCGGCACCACCTTGGCTTGGGCCGGCTCCTGCGCCCACCACGCTCCGATGCTCGTCCAGCTCCTTCAGGGCCTGGACCAGTTGGCCTTTGGTTCGGTTCGTGTGGACAAGGCCGTGGTACTTGCAGATTCCCACAAGAGTGTCCTTGTTCTGCTTTTCGTACCAACTTGCTCCTATTGTAGCCATGTTTGCCAAATAAAAGATAGGATAGAAAACAAAGAGAAGGGAGGGGTAACCGCAAGTACACACAATTGTCTCAGGACTAATAAACACTGAGTCTGTTCTCCAAAACTTTAGTTGCAGGGTCCCTGAAGAACCGTGCAAGTTTTTTAGTGAATGGAATGATTGCTCAGACCAGATCACTAATGCTCTATAATCCCACCGCTCTGCCACCACATGTGATGAAACGTGCACACGGTCCGCCACACGGTAGCCCGGGGTATCACGGCTTGTGATCCCTCCGTGCCGCAAATGTGACGAAAATGCGCACACACACGACGGCTGCTGCCGTCCGACCCAGTAAACTGCAGGGATTTATAATTATCCCACTTCCACTTAGGAACTTGCAGCTCTCTGGCGCCCCCTTTACCATCAGTTCAGTCAGGGAACTGCACCTAGGATAATTAGTCGCCAGACGGGTCACTTGGATGTGTGCTGGCTATTGGGCACGCTGCAGTGAGGGAATTATAATTACTCCGGGCTGCAGCCAGGCAATACACTTATAAAACCCGCTCCGTCACTGCCAACGCCACACCATAGGTCAACACTTTACACCCTTCTTTTTAGCTGCCACCAGCTACGATTTACTTAATGAACAATTTATCAAGAGGGTCCGTAGCAACCCCAAAACAGTAGCGTAGTACTTCAGGCACGTGCAAATTCATTTATAGAGCAGGAGAAACAAGCAAATAATTTTATAGGTTTATTCCTTAAAAGGCAGGCAGTGCTTATAGTTTTAAAGAAAGGTAACAAGCTGAGGCAATACAGTTATGTACAGTACAATGCACTTAGAAATAAACGGGATTAAAAGTGAAAAAACTTACATGGTAGTTACATAGGTATAGGCAAGACAGGCTGGGGGAGGAGCCACACGTCATAGTTCATTTGCAGATCTCTTAGTCAAGTCGTCACAGCAAGGAATGAACAAGGGGGGGCTCACCGCAAGACTTATACCTGTGGGCTGCTGACCTCACAAAAGGGGATGGTTTTTCTGGCCACCTCCCAGGGATAGAAGGATGGTTTGAAGCTCTGGAAAGTCATAAGGACCATAACTCAGCGGGGAACTCTAGCAGAATAATGGCAGACCTATCAATGATCTTACTTTGAAATGACGGTTCAAATGAGCCCAAACTTGGGTGAAATAGCTCATGGGGCATCCGAGAATTCCATTTCTCGGGTTCTGTTGGAGTTACGGGTTCACCAGTACCACGGGAACGATGCCTGTCGGCGCATGTTTCAAAACAGTGACTTTCGTGTTTCTGACGCAACTTCCTACCGTGTTATAAGCCAAAAGAATGAATCCTCATAATGGCTGCTATGGAAGGAAAGCACATGTGAAGACAATGGGGACCCCCTGCGGTGAGGCGGGAAACTCCGGCACTGGTAGCTCAGATTACACAATTGTGTGCAGGCTGGGGTTGATGAGCAGTGTGAGAGAGGGAGGGGGGACTTTGCTCTGTGGGCTGTCAGCAGAAACAAAAAAAGATGAGGACTGTAGTTCTAGCACAGCACAAGACATGGAGCTTCCAGTATCATCACACCTTGGAAAAATAAAAAAATTGGGGACTAAAAGATCATGTTTGTGGAAAAATATGATTTTTTTATTTTCATGCCCCGGCGTAATAAACTTCTGTGTAGCCCTTGGGGGTTCAAAGTGCTCACTACACATCTAGATAAGCTCCTTGGGGGGTCTAGTTTCCAAAATGGGGTCACTTGTGGGGAGTTTCTACTGTTTAGGCACATCAGGGACTCTGCAAACGTAACATGACGCCCGCAGACCATTCCATCAAGTCGGCATTTCAAAACGTCACTACTTCCCTTCCGAGCCCCTAAGTGTGCCCATACAGTAGTTTTCTCCCACATATGGGATATCAGCGTACTCAGGACAAATTGGACAACAACTTTTGAGGTCTAATTTCTCCTGTTACCCTTGGGCAAATAAAAAAATTGCGGACTAAAAGATCATGTTTGTGGAAAAAATATGATTTTTTATTTTCATGTTCCGGCGTTATAAACTTCTGTGTAGCCCTTGGGGGTTCAAAGTGCTCACTACACATCTAGATAAGCTCCTTGGGGGGGTCTAGTTTCCAAAATAAGGTCACTTGTGGGGAATTTCTACTGTTTGGGCACATCAGGGGCTCTGCAAACGCAACATGACGCCCGCAGAACATTCCAAAAAGTCTGCATTCCAAAATGGCGCTCCTTCCCTTCTGAGCTCTCCCATGCGCCAAAACAGTGGTTCCCCCCCACATATGGAGTACCAGTGTACTCAGGACAAACTGTACAACAACTTTTGTGGTCCAATTTCTCCTGTTACCCTTGTGAAAATAAAAAATTGCGGGTTAAAAAAAAACAGTTTTTGAGGAAAAAAATGATTTTTTATTTTCACGGCTCTGAATTACAAACTTCTGTGAAGCACGTGGGGGTTCAAGGTGCTCACCGCACATCTAGATAAGTTCCTTGAGGGGTCTAGTTTACAAAATGTGGTCACTTGTGGGGGGTTTGTACTGTTTAGGCACATCAGGGGCTCTGCCCGCCCACAGACCATTCCATCAAGTCGGCATTTCAAAGCATCACTACATCCCTTCCGAGCCCTGACGTGTGCCCAAACAGTGGTTCTCCCCCACATGTGAGGTACTAGCGTACTTAGGACAAATTAGACAACAACTTTTGGGGTCCAATTTCTCCTGTAACCATTGTGAAAATAAAAAATAGTGGGCTAAATAATCATTTTTTGAGAAAAAAAATGATTTTTTATTTTCACGGCTCTGCGTTATAAACTTCTGTGAAGCACCTGGGGGTTCAAAGTGCTCACTGTGCATCTAGATAAGTTCCTTAGGGGATCTAGTTTCCAAAATGGGGTCATTTGTGGGGGAGCTTCAAAGTTTAGGCATACAGGGGCTCTCCAAACATGACATGGTGTCCGCTAACAATTGGAGCTAATATTCGATTCAAAAAGTCAAATGGCGCTACTTCCCTTCTGAGCCCTGCTGTGCGCCCAAACAGTGGTTCCCCCCACATATGGGGCACCAGCGTACTCAGGAAAAACTGGACAACAACTTTTGGGGTCCAATTTATCCTGTTACCCTTGGGAAAATAAAAAATAGTGGGCTAAAAAATGATTTTTGAGAAACAAAAAAGATTTTTTATTTTCACTGCTCTGCGTTTATAAACTTCTGTGAAGCACTTGGGGGTTCAAAGTGCTCACTACTCATCTAGATAAGCTCCTTGGGGGGTCTAGTTTCCAAAATGGTGTCACATGTGTTTTTTTTTTCACTGTTTAGGCACACAGGGGCTCTCCAAAGGCGTCATGGTGTCCGCTAAGGATTGGAGCCAATTTTCCATTCAAAAAGTCAAATGGCGCTCCTTCCCTTCTGGGCCTAGCCGTGCGCCCAAACAGTGATTTATGACCACATATGAGGTATCTGTGTACTCAGGAGAAATTGCCCAACAAATTTTAGGATCCAATTTATACTGTTGCCCATGTGAAAATGAAAAAACTGAGGCTAAAATAAAATTTTTGTGAAAAAAAAAGTACTTTCTTTTTTTTACGGATCAATTTGTGAAGGACCCGGGGTTTCAAAGTGCTTGCACTATGCATCTAGATAAGTTCCTTGGGGGGGTCTAGTTTCCAAAATGGGGTCACTTGTGGGGGAGCTCCAATGTTTAGGCACACAGGGACTCTCCAAATGCGACATGGCAACCGCTAAATATTCCAGCATATTTTCCATTCAAAAAGTCAAAGGGCGCTCCTTCCCTTCTGAGCCCTGCCGTGCGCCCAAACAGTGGTTTATGACCACATATGAGGTATCGGTATACTCAGGATAAATTGCCCAACAAATTTTAGGATCCATTTTATCCTGTTGCCCATGTGAAAATGAAAAAACTGAGGCTAAAAGAAAATTTTTGTGAAAAAAAAGTACTTTCTTTTTTTTACAGATCAATTTGTGAAGCACCTGCGGGTTCAAAGTGTGCACTCTGCATCTAGATAAGTTCCTTGGGGGGTCTAGTTTCCAAAATGGGGTCACTTGTGGGGGAGCTCCAATATTTAGGCACACAGGGACTCTCCAAATGCGACATGGCAACCGCTAAATATTCCAGCATATTTTCCATTCAAAAAGTCAGATTGCGCTCCTTCACTTCTGAGCCCTGCCGTGCACCCAAACAGTGGTTTATGACCACATATGAGGTATCTGTGTACTCAGGATAAATTGCCCAACAAATTTTAGGGTCCATTTTATCCTGTTGCCCAGGCAAAAATGAAAAAATTGATGCTAAAAGAAAAATTTTGTTGGAAAAATTAAAATGTCAATTTTTTCCTTCCATGTTGCTTTAGCTCCTGTGAAGCACCTGAAGGGTTAATAATCTTCTTGAATGTAGTTTTCAGTAGCTTGAGGGGTGCAGTTTTTATAACGGTGTCACTTTTGGGTATTTTCTGCCATATAGATCCCTCAAAGTGACTTCAAATGTGAGGTGGTCCCTAAAAAAAATGGTTTTGTAAACTTTGCTGTAAAAATGAGAAATCGCTGGTCAACTTTTAACCCTTATAACTTCCTAACAAAAAAAAATGTTGTTCCCAAAATTGTGCTGATGTAAAAAGCCATGTGGAAAATGTTATTTATTAACTATTTTGTGTCACATAACTCTCTGGTTTAACAGAATAAAAATTCAAAATTTGAAAATTGCGAAATTTTCAAAATTTTGGCCAAAGTTCCATTTTTTTCACAAATAAACGCAAAAATTATCGACCTAAATTTACCACTAACATGAAGCCCAATATGTCACGAAAAAACAATCTCAGAATCGCTATGATCCGTTGAAGCGTTCCTGAGTTATTATCTCATAAAGGGACACTGGTCAGAATTGCAAAAAATGGCCAGGTCATTTAGGTCAAAATAGGCTGGGTCATGAAGGGGTTAAAAGAGAAAACGAACCACAAAATTTGTTGTGCAATTTCTCCTGAATACACTAATACCCCATATGTGGGGGTAAAACACTTTTTGGGCGCACAACAGAGGTCACAAGGGAAGGAGCGCCGTTTGACTTTTTCAACACAGAATTGGCTCCTGATGTGCCTAAACAGTGGAAACCCCCAACAAGTGACCCCATTTTGGAAACTAGACCCCCTAAGGAACTTATCTAGATGTGTGGTGAGCACTTTGAACCTCCAAGTGCTTCACAGAAGTTTATAAAGTAGTGCCGTGAAAATAAAAAATCATTTTTTTCCTCAAAAATCATTTTTTAGCCAGCTATTTTTTATTTTCTCAAGGGTAACAGGAGAAATTAGAACGCCAAATTTGTTGTGCAATTTCTCCTGAATACGCTGATACCTGAATATGTTGGGGTGAACCACTTTTTGGGCGCACAACAGAGGTCGCAAGGGAAGGAGCGCCATTTGACTTTTTCAACACAGAATTGGCTGGACCCCATGTCGCCTTTGGAGAGCCCCTGATGTGCCTAACCAGTGGAAACCCCCAACAAGTGACCCCATTTTGGAAACTAGACCCCCTAAGGAACTTATCTAGATGTGTGGTGAGCACTTTGAACCTCCAAGTGCTTCACAGAAGTTTATAAAGTAGAGCCGTGAAAATAAAAAATCATTTTTTTTCCTCAAAAATCATTTTTTAGCCAGCTATTTTATTATTTTCTCAAGGGTAACAGGAGAAATTAGAACCCCAAAATTGGTGTGCAATATGTCCTGAGTATGCTGATACCCCATATGTTGGGGTAGACCACTATTTGGGCGCACGGCAGGGCTCGGAAGGGAGGGAGCACCATTTGACTTTTTGAACGCCATGTTGTTTGTAGACCCCCTGATGTGCCTAAATAGTGGAAACCCCTCAATTCTAGCTCCAACCATAACCCCAACACACCCCTAACCCAAATCCCAACCCTAACCCTAATCCCAATCCTAACCCTAATCTTAACCCTAATCCCAACCCTAATTCCAACCCTAATTGTAACCCTAACCCTAATCCTAACCCTAATTGTAACCCTAACCCTAATCCCAACCCTAATTTCAACCCTAATTGTAACCCTAAACCTAATCCTATCCCTAACCGTAACCCTAACCCTAATGGAAAAATGAAAATAAATATATTTTCTTTATTTTATTATATGTGCCTAACTAAGGGGGTGATAAAGGGGGGGGTTTATTTACTATTTTTTTTATTTTGATCACTGTGATAGTGTGTAGCCCAGCTGCGCTTGGTGCCACATGTTACCCTGGAGGATGCACGAAAGGTAAACCTACAAAACCTATAAGCATACAACACACCTGAACTAGTTCCCAGATCCATCAGGGGGAGCTCATCCACAGTATATAAGGGAGTGGAGAGACGCAGCAGT
>JARQOD010000002.1:534163564-534190542 GCA_033576555.1 Oophaga sylvatica | reverse complement strand
CAGATTAGCTCAGTGCAGAGCAGTGAAGTTCTGAAGAGATTTGGATTTCCTGTCAGAGCGTGTTGCAGAGCAGACAAGCTAGTTACCTCAGATGAGCTGAGAGGGAACACTAGCCAGAAAGAAAGACTTATCTGAAAGCCTGAAAACTTCAGCAAACACTCAGTTTAAAGAAGTGGAGTCCAGTAGTAGTGGAAAGGATTACCACCTAGCCTGGTCAAAGCTGAGTTTACTGAGAGCCTTTCAGTGAGCGTTTCTGTGAGAAGAGTGCCGACGCTTAGAGAGCGGTGAAGATAAGGAAAGCTGACATCTACTGCTGCTTGTGCTTATGTTAAAGGTGTGAGTAGGACAACAGGCAAGTGGAAAAGGGAAAAGAGAGAGTGACAGAGGCCGACAGCATTGATAGCTTACCTCCACTCTGCACCACCGGACACCGGGTCCGAGCTTGCTAGCTTCTTCAGGACTAGTGGGAAAAACCGGAGACCCTGTGGACTGCAAGTCGCAGGGGCCCAGCAGTGCTGATACGTAACCGGGGTCAGGAAGAACAAGAGTCTGGTCGGCCAACCATTAGAGACTTAGTTCTGTCCAAAAGAAGGCTCCATCACAAGGTCAGCCGGGCGTAGCTGAGGAGACAGAGTTGGACTTTGTTTTACACGGGTCAGAAACTCACACACTTAAAGAAGTAAGGAGGCCCTACACCTACTCAGTGGGATTACTGGATGTGCATCCTCCACCCTGACGGCCTCCCGGGACGTGCCTGAATCCACCATCAGTAAAGGTACAGAAAGAGACTCTTTGTGTGTGTCTGCCTTATTGATCCTGCACCCCTACACCGCCATATACCTTGAGGGATCAGTCTCGCCTGTGGGAGACTTAACATCTTGCTGCCCCAAACCCTCAGAGGATCTATCCTGCAGCGCTGGTCACCCTGACCAGGAACCACAGGTGGCGTCACGAACATTTCTATCATCCCCTGTAAATATCCCCTTTTTAGTGAGCGCCCAGGGCAACGGACCGAGCTGCGCTACCCGTGACATCCCCCAGTAAACTGAATGGGCTCGGTGCCGAGTACCCCAAAGCCCTGGTACGTGCGACTCATTCTTTGGCGTCACGAACAGGATCCGAAGCTCGCTGTATGCGAGTCCTGTGTGCCTGAAGTGGACTGTTTTTGTGCTAGAGACCGTGTTGCTGTTTTTGAGATTTTTGGCGCCAATTGTCCGCCATTGCCCGCCAAATTGCAGCGCTACAGCGCAAGGAGAAGGGGCGTACCTGCGGAAAGCGCGCTGAGTCCCGGACACGCCCCCAACGCTGACGCGGCGGCAGGTCCTGTGGAGAGCTTCAGTGATCGCTCTGACGTCAGAGCGCCGGCGACGCAGGTCCTTCCACATCGCTGTGCCCTGCAGAGCTGCAGCCTTCAGAGAAGGTAGGCGACGCTTAACTAGGGGGGCGCAACCATGTCGCAGCCGCAAGCTGACAGTGCGGACGAGGGCGACCGCTCCGATGACTCAACCGCCAGCGCTGCAGCGCGGGGTGGAAATGTTGGCCCCTCACCAGGTCCTGTGGCCCCGATAGTACCGCTGACGTTACCATACCTGCCTGGAGCAAAGTGGCTCCCTCAGTATAGCGGTAAGCCAGATACCCTGTCACGGTTCAAGCGCAAAATATGCAGCATAATGGACATGTACCCTATGACGGAGAAACAAAGAGCTGCAGTGGTAGTAGAACAATTGACTGGTGCTGCAGAAAGAAAAGTAGAGACTTGGACAGCTGCAGACCAGGAATCAGTGCTTACAATTTTCTTAAAGCTGCAGACTATTTTTGAGGACCGCACTGAAACAGATCTCCGGATGAGGTTTTACCAATGCTCCCAGAGACCAGATGACAGTATTAGGGACTACGCCTGCCGACTACACGGGGCCCTGCGAGCTCTTAAACAGGTTAACCCTATAAGTGTCATTAATGAAAGCAAAATGTTGAAGGAACAATTTGTACGGGGACTGAGGTCCCAAGCTGAAAGCAGAACTGTGCACTGGTGGTCCTTGGATCATCCTGACGCTACCTTTGATGCCCTAAAAGATATGGCTATAAAAGGACTGCGACCTCTGGAGAAGCCCGAGGTGGCAACCCAGTGTCACCCAGGTGAAATCACTCTAAAGTCGGCAGCACCCACCTTTTCCCCGCTGGTGGCGGAAGCCAAAACGCAGGTGGCGCCCCCTACTGAGTTGGACTGTCTGCGCTCAGAAGTGCGCCAGCTGACTAAAAACCTGGCCGCTGTAATGAGTGCCCTGCAACTGCGGAAGGAGGAAGGAGGAAAGATCTTACTAGCCGACTGCCCAGAGGATGTCCCTTGGATGAACCGGAGGAGGAGGAGGACGTCGCCCCACCGGAGGAGGACAACGCCACCCCCAGGAGCGACCCCTGATCAGCACCATCCTCGCCGAGAGATCGTCTGCTACCATTGCAACAGAGAAGGTCATCTGGCCTGACAGTGTCCTTTAAACAAGCAGATCCTGGGTCCGAGGGCCAGCACCCAGGACTAGACTCTTTAGGCCCCTCCGAATGGAACCGCAGGTTTGTGGGAGGAAGACCCTACCTGTCCATCATCCTGGACGGGATCGCAATCCCTGCCCTGCTGGACACTGGATCTCAAGTGACCATCATACCTGATGTCCTGTGTAACAAGTTTTGGTCCATGGACAGTCTCCAGCCCCCGAGCCCTGACTTTGCTGTGTACACCTCTAATGGTCTCCCTGTTGAAATACTCGGAGCCAAAAATGTGGACGTAAAGGTGGGCAGAGTGGAGCTGAAGGACCAGGGACTTTTAGTAGTAAAGACTGTAAATTAGGAAAATGGCTTAAATGTGGATTTAGGTACAAACATTATCAGTAACTGTCTGGGAGAAGTTGTGTTTTTGCTCCAACAGCTCGCCGAAGTTGCCAGGCCAAAGCAAAAGGGAGTGATCCAGAGGGAGATCCAGGCCCTGATGTGCCAGCAGCAAGCGAAACTGACAGATGGTGAAATTGGTAATGTACGGGTGACAGACCCGAACCCCATTGTGATACCCCCAATGAGTGAAATGCTTATATGGTGTAGAGCAGCAATAGGTCTGAGAGGACAGAACTAACAAGTAGTAGTAGAGCCCCATTGTTCAGAGCACAGACCTACACTCTTGACTGCTAGAGGGGTAGTGGAAGTACGAAATGGGAGAGTACCAGTACGTCTTCTCAACTGGGGAGAAGATGAAGTGAATTTACCACGCTATGCCACTGTTGCTAAATTACATACCGTAGATAACAACTCTATTCTCACGACAGAGTCCTTAGCCTCCCGTCAACCAGCGGAGGATAATGACCCAGCAACCCAGGTGGAGGATTGGTGTCAGCAGCTCCATGTCGGGACAGACACCACTCCCGCCTACCAAAAACAGGGAGTACTTCGGGTGGTACAGGAGTACACACAGGTATTTAGCAAACACCCACTTGACTTTGGGACAATTAAGGGAGTACAACATCATATCCCTACAGGCAGCCATCCTCCCATTAAAGAGCGGTACAGGCCTATACCTCCAGCACACTACCAGAAAGCTAAGGAGATGTTGCGTGACATGAAGGAAGCAGGGGTGATAAGGGATAGTTGTAGTCCCTGGGCAGCACCTCTAGTCCTAGTCAGGAAAAAGGACGGAAGCATGAGAATGTGTGTAGATTACAGACAAGTGAATCGCATTACACATAAAGATGCATACCCTTTACCACGCATTGAGGAATCCTTAGCTGCCTTAAAAACTGCTAACTACTTTTCCACCCTTGACCTCACTAGTGGGTACTGGCAAGTAGCTGTGGCTGAGGAGGATCGGGAGAAGACGGCTTTCACCACCCCGATGGGACTCTGTGAGTTTGACAGGATGCCGTTTGGACTCAGCAGTGCCCCGGGAACGTTCCAGAGAGTGATGGAGAGCTGCCTGGGACATCTCAACTTTGAAACCGTGTTGCTGTATCTGGACGACGTAATTGTGTACTCCAAGACGTATGAGGATCATCTGAAGCACCTGGCAGAGGTATTCGAGTCACTGTCCAAGTACGGGATGAAACTGAAGCCTTCAAAGTTTCATCTTCTCAAACAAAAGGTACAGTACTTGGGACACATTGTCAGCTCAGAAGGAGTAGTGCCGGACCCCGAGAAGGTCACTGCCATCCAGAAATGGCCAGAACCAAGGAATCTCAAGGAGGTGCGCCAGTTCCTGGGACTGACAGGTTACTACAGGAGGTTTGTAAAGGACTACACCAAGAAGGCAGCGCCTCTGCAGGACCTCCTGGTAGGACATTCCCTCAAAAGCAGAAATCCTCCATTCCACTGGGGTAAAGAACAAGCTGAGGCATTCAAGGAGATGAAGGAGATCCTGACAGGCGATGAGATCTTAGCCTGCTGTACACTGATGCCAGCAATGAAGGATTGGGAGCTGTCCTCAGTCAGAAGCAAAATGGCCAAGAAAAAGTCATTGCATATGCAAGCAGAAAGCTCCGGCCGACTGAGAGGAACCCAGAGAACTATAGCAGCTTCAAGTTGGAGTTCCTGGCCCTGGTCTGGGCCATTACAGAAAGATTCAAGCATTACCTAGCCTCCAGCAAGTTCACTGCTTACACTGACAATAATCCCTTGACACATCTCGAAACAGCCAAGTTGGGAGTCATGGAGCAACGTTGGATGGCTCGGCTGTCGAACTATCAATTTACAATCAAGTACAGGGCGGGCCGTAAGAATGCCAACGCTGATGCCTTGTCCAGAATGCCGCATGAGTCCGACACGGAAGAGGAATTGGATGACCTAGAAGAGATTGAGCTACCTGCATTCCATAGAAATGGGATGAGCCACGAACAACGAGCCTACAGGAGGCAACGTGGTAAGACGTTAAACCCTTTACCTCACCACAGCTGGAACGAGACCCAGAACAGTGACCCGGTTGTCAGCCGCATCAAGGAGCTGATAACTCAGGAAGGTTCCTCCTTGGAGAATGATGCGTCTCAACAAGCAAAGCAGCTGTGGAATGAGAGAGGCCGGCTGTTTATCTACCGTGAGAAGCTGTGCCGAAGGTACGTCAACCCCAGAACCCATGAGATGGTATGGCAGATAGTAGTTCTAAGAACGGACATCCAGATGGTGTTGGAAGCTTACCACGATCGAGCGGGGCACTTTGGCTGGAAGAAGCTGGAAACCCTACTGAAGTGTCGGTTCTACTGGGTGGGAATGCGAAGTTCCATCGAGAAATGGTGTAAAAACTGTGCGTCCTGTAGCCTCCGAAGAAAAGACTACAGTAGCCAGAAGGCACCCCTGCAGCCCATCAAGACGACTCGTCCCTTGGAGATCGTGGCCTTGGACCATGTAAAGTTGTCACCCAGCCGGTCAGGATACTCATATGCCTTGACCATGGTGGATCACTACTCCAGGTTCCTGGTGGTTGCCCCTGTCAAAGATCTGACAGCTGAAACAGCAGCAAAGACGTTTCAGGCGTATTTCTGCAGACCCCATGGATATCCAGAGCAAGTGTTAACGGATCAGGGTCCTACATTAGTAGAGTTGGTGCTTTTCAGGGTTTTCTGGGATTGCAGTAAGTACCCTTCCTATCCTTTTCTATTTAGATAGTTTGGGCCCCAGCGTTTGCTCATACTATTTTCTTTCTGTGTCAGTATTTCCTCTTGTCTAACCGCCATTACATGTTTGGGGGCTTTCTGTTATCTTTGGGGTTCTGCTCCGGGGCAGATAGCTTTCCTATTTCTATCTTTAGGTGTAGTTAGTTTCTCAGGCTGTGACGAGGCGTCTAGGACCAACGTAGGTACGCTCCACGGCTGCCTCTAGTTGTGGTGGTTAGTCAGGGTACTGCAATCTCATAGATTCCAACTGCTCTGGTGTATTGCCTTTTTTACCTGCACTCCTCAGCTACCGAAACATAACATCAGTGTTGTGAATATGCTGGAGGCGGCTTCTGAGCTGGGGCTCCCTCCGGTGGTTGCTGAGGTAATGAACTGATTACTGAATGGCCTTCAGCTGGCGCTGAATGGTAGGATATAAGTGGCCTGAGTTCCCAGCAGCCTTGCCGGTTATCAATTGTTCCTTCTGGTCTTGCTTGAAGCACTGCTAGTTTCCTGCTCTCCTTCAGATAAGTGTTTGCTGTTTTTTTTTTCCTTTGTTTGATTTTCTCTGCTGGTTTGCTGCTTGCAGTGGACTGCAGCCTGTCCCCTTTTGCTCCGTTTGTGTCTGCACTTTTGCTTTCCTCCTTTGTTACTTTTTATTTGCTGAATAGCGTTTTGTTACACCGAGATCTGATTTAGGTGGATGAGATCGTGTGATCTTAGGCTTTTTGGCAATCAGAAGTGTTGGTATTTTTGTTAGGGTTTTTTTGGATTGCAGTCAGAATTCTTTCCTGTACTTTTCTGTCTAGACAGATTGGGCCCCAGCGTTTGCTCATTCTATTTTCTGTCTGTGTCCGTGCTTTCCTCTTGTCTAACCGCCATTACATGTTTGGGGGCTTCCTATTTTCTTTGGGGATCTGCTCCGGGGCAGATAGCTTTCATCTTTCTGCCTTTAGGTGTAGTTATCTCTCAGGCTGTGATGAGGCATCTAGGATCACCATAGGAACGCTCCACGGCTACTTCTAGTTGTGTGGCTAGTTCAGGTTACTGCAATCCAATAGGTTCCAGCCTCTCTGGTGTATTACCGCTTTTGCTATTTTTTGCTATTTCTCCTCACTTACCGAAACATAACAGATCAAAATGTTCTGCACAGAATGAATGAATCTGCCAGCCAGCAGATTCGGTAGGCGCACTGCGCATGCGCCCGCCATTTTCTTTGCAGGCAGAAAACCGGGAGCTGCAGGAGCCATAGGAGGATGGGGGGGACACCGGGAGGTACCGGGAGCGATCATGGGTCCCGGGGACCTTATTTCTCTCTCCTCTGATGTGCGATCACATCAGAGGGGAGAGAAATTACTTGCAGGATCGCTGCTTTTTTTTTTCTTTTGCGATTGCCGTTATATGGTTAATAACGGCGATTGCAAAAGCGGGGGACCCAAATTATGTTCTCTGGGATCTCAGCTACCCCGGGTAGCCGAGACCCCGGAGAAAATCAGACTCTGGGGGCGCTATATACTTTCTCCACAGCGCCGTCAATTAACGACGCAGTGGTTTAAGTACTCTTAACTACCGCCGTTAAAAGGCGTATCAGCGGTCGTTAAGGTGTTAATGTGCTAACCGAAAGGCCCAACTCACGACCCCGCTGCAGAAACTCAAGGATTGAAGAAATTGGTACTTCATTAGAGAAGGGACTGGTATGGAATTCAAGAATTTTTCTCCACACCCTCCTGTATATTTTAGTTGTGGATTCCTTTCCACTTTGGAGAAGGGTGTTAATCAGGTTGTCAGAAAAAACCCTTAACCTCAGCAGCTGCCACTGAAATTTCACGTCATCAAGTGTAGACCCTTCACCTGAGGATGATTGAATGAACCCTGAGAGAGCAGGCCCGAATCTGATGGGAGATTCCAGGGGTCGGATATGGACATGGCTCTGAGCCATGAAAACCAAGGTCTCTTGGGCCAAAAAGGAGCAATGAGAATCACCCTCGCTCTCTCATCCATGATCTTCCTGATGACTAGTGGAAGCACAATTACTGGAGGGAACGCATAGGCCAGACTGAACTGCCAAGGGGACTGGAGGGAGTCGATCATCTCCGGCTGATCTACTGTTGTGAATACCTTGGAGGCGACTTCTGAGCTGGGGCTCCCTCCGGTGGTTGCTGAGGGTAATGAACTAATTACTGAATGGCCTTCAGCTGGCTCTGAATGGTATGATATAAGTGACCTGAGTTCCCAGCAGCCTTGCCGGTAATCAATTGTTCCTCCTGCTCTTGCTTGGAGCACATCTTGCTTTCCTGTTCTCATTCAGATAAGTGTTGTTTTTTTTCCTCTGTTGGATTTTCACTGCTGGTTTGCTGCTTGCAGTGGACTGCAGCCTGGTCCCCTTTTGGGGTCTTGCGCTGCAATTGTGCTCATTGTGTGTTTGCTTTTTTGCTTTGTTCCTTTGTCACTTTTATTTGCTGTGTTGCTGTGTGTTACACCAGAGATCTGATTTAGGTGGTACAGATCGTGTGATCTCTGTTTTTTTGTTAATCAGAAGTGTTGGTATTTTTGTCAGGGTTTTTTTGGGGTTGCAGTCAGAATTCTTTCCTATACTTTTCTATCTAGACAGATTGGGCCCCAGCGTTTGCTCATTCTATTTTCTGTCTGTGTCCGTGTTTTCTTCTTGTCTAACCGCCATTACATTTTCGGGGGCTTCCTATTTCTTTGGGGATTCTGCTCCAGGGCAGATAGCATTCATCTTTCTGCCTTTAGGTGTAGCTATCTCTCCGGCTGTGACGAGGCGTCTAGGATCACCGTAGGTACGCTCCACGGCTGCTTCTAGTGTGGCGGTTAGTTCAGGTTACTGCAATCCAATAGTTTCCAGCCTCTCTGGTGTATTGCTACTTTGGCTATTTTTTGCGGTTTCTCCTCAGCTACCGAAACATAACAGTTTTACGGCCTGACTGAAAATTATATGGTACTCACAGAAGGGAAAAATAGTAAAGTGGAAAAAGTTTGTTACATTTTTTTTTCCCTCTATTTCTCTGGGTGCTGAGGAGGAATTTTTTTTTCTCTCAATGGAGTTTGCACAGTTGTCTGGCCGTGTGGAGCAGCTTGCCACCGTGGTTCGGTTACATGGCATTCCTGAGAATATTGTGTCTGACAGAGGAGTCCAGTATGTTTCCAGATTTTGGAGGACATTTTGTTCTAAACTTGGTGTTCAGTTATCTTTCTCCTCTACATTTCACCCTCAGACCAATGGACAAACCGAGAGAACAAACCAGACCTTGGAGACTTATTTGAGATGTTTTGTGTCTGCTGATCAAGATGACTGGGTCTCTTTTTTGCCTTTGGCTGAGTTTGCTCTTAATAATAGGGCTAGCTCTGCCACCTTGATGTCTCCATTTTTCTGCAATTCTGGGTTTCACACTCGATTTTCTTCAGGACAGGCGGAGGCTTCTGTCTGTCCCGGAGTTGACTCTATTGTGCAGCGTATGCAGCAGATTTGGGACCAGGTAGTGGAGAGGCGGTCTCTCTCTCAAGAGAGGGCCCAGCAGTTTGCCAACCGGCATAGGACTGATGGTCCTCGTTTTAAAGTGGGGGACTTGGTTTGGTTGTCCTCAAGAAATATCCCTATGAAGGTTGCATCTCCAAAATTTAAGCCAAGGTTCATTGGACCTTATAAGATCATGGAGATTCTTAATCCTGTTTCCTTCTGTTTGCTTCTTCCAGGGACATTTAAGATCCATAACGTGTTCCACAAGTCCTTATTGAAGAGATTTATCGAGCCAGTGGTTCCTGTGGCTGCGCCTCCTGATCCTGTTTTGGTTGAGGGCAATTTGGAGTATGTGGTTGAGAAAATATTGGATTCTCGTTTTGCTAGACGGAAACTCCAGTATTTGGTTAAGTGGAGAGGTTATGGTCAAGAGGACAATTCTTGGGTGTTTGCTTCGGACATCCATGCTGGGAGACTTATCCGTGCCTATCATCGAGCTCATCCTGATCGGCCTGGTTGCGCAGGTGAGGGTTCGGTGACCCCTCCTCAAGGGGGGGTACTGTTGTGAATACCTTGGAGGCGACTTCTGAGCTGGGGCTCCCTCCGGTGGTTGCTGAGGGTAATGAACTAATTACTGAATGGCCTTCAGCTGGCTCTGAATGGTATGATATAAGTGACCTGAGTTCCCAGCAGCCTTGCCGGTAATCAATTGTTCCTCCTGCTCTTGCTTGGAGCACATCTTGCTGTCCTGCTCTCATTCAGATAAGTGTTGTTTTTTTTTCCTCTGTTGGATTTTCACTGCTGGTTTGCTGCTTGCAGTGGACTGCAGCCTGGTCCCCTTTTGGGGTCTTGCGCTGCAATTGTGCTCATTGTGTGTTAGCTTTTTTTGCTTTGTTCCTTTGTCACTTTTTATTTGCTGTGTTGCTGTGTGTTACACCAGAGATCTGATTTAGGTGGTAGAGATTGTGTGATCTCAGGTTTTTTTGTTAATCAGAAGTGTTGGTATTTTTGTCAGGGTTTTTTTGGGGTTGCAGTCAGAATTCTTTCCTATACTTTTCTATCTAGACAGATTGGGCCCCAGCGTTTTCTCATTCTATTTTCTGTCTGTGTCCGTGTTTTCTTCTTGTCCAACCGCCATTACATATTCGGGGGCTTCCTGTTTCTTTGGGGATTCTGCTCCGGGGCAGATAGCATTCATCTTTCTGCCTTTAGGTGTAGCTATCTCTCCGGTTGTGACGAGGCGTCTAGGATCACCGTAGGTACACTCCACGACTACTTCTAGTGTGGCAGTTAGTTCAGGTTACTGCAATCCAATAGTTTCCAGCCTCTCTGATGTATTGCTACTTTGGCTATTTTTTGTGGTTTCTCCTCAGCTACCGAAACATAACAATCTACACCTTAGAAGTAGTGAAATATCTGATAATAATTCTAGTGGTCATGCTACTATGCCATCTAAATACACAACGGCCATTGGAAGCTATTGAGGCAGAGAAGTTCCAAACTAAACATCTAAGCTGCAAACTATGGTGAGGAGCGAATGGTTTGCTGGGGATGGCAGGCTGTGTTCATATCACTCCAGTATGGGACACAACATGGCTCCCAACACCGGCCAGCTTGGAGGGGTTCAGAACATGAAAATTTAGGGGACTCGGATCTTTGTCTCCAGTGCGCCATTACTGAGTGTAAAATCCAGTGCACCATTATTGAGTGTAAAATCCAATGCACCATTATGAAGTGAGTGTAAAATCCAATGCACCATTATTAAATGAGTGTAAAATCCAACACACCATTATTGAGTGTAAAATCCAATGCACCATTAATTGAGTGTAAAATCCAATGCACCATTAATAAGTGAGTGTAAAATCCAGCCATTCTCTACTGTATAAGTAGAGTTTGACTTATCAATGATGTCTATCGCTCTGCACAAAGAAAAGGAGGAAGACACTGTACTTATGACACTACCCATTGACCTAATTGATAATACATCCTCTTTGATGAGCCTTATTTTTGTATTATATTGTTACTTATTATGCATAATACAGGACAAAATAATATTCACTGTAAAGAAAAAAGGCAGGGTGATTTAGGCCCTATCATAAATCACCAACGGTGAGGGGCGTGGCGATGTAAGTGAGCTGAGAGGACGCGCTGATAACTAGCTCCTCACATCCTGTTAATCATCCTGTCAGTCTAGCAATTTCTTGGCTGATTACCTGCACACATCGTATTCCCCTGGACCCCAGGAGTCATCCGGTGCCCGGAGACACATGATTCATAGCTCCGGTGAGCAGAGATCTGAGGGAGTGCAGGCAGGGACACGAGGCCTGAGGAGGACGGCGGCCATCTTAGCTGTGTGCTCCATCAGGAAGGAGACACAGCACTGCAGATCCTAGACCTGGGGGAGCAGCACGTCTTTTCACAGGAGGCATAAAAAAAGGAAGGCGCGGTGAGAGCTCTGAAAAATGAGCCCTGCACTCCCTTATTGACATTTAGCTGCCCCGCCTGGTGCTTATTCTCCGGATGTTTCGGGAGTCTCAAATCCCCTGTGTCTGCCTGCTGCCCTCATACAGGCTCTGTGACACAGCAGCACCTCCTGACCTACAAGACCGTAAATTATTCTCAGCTTGCTGCAGCAATCAAAGTCTTCCTAAAGTGAACTTTCTGTAGCCATCTGTACAAGAAGCACATCCATACCGTATATTCCCTAATAGCGGTGCTTCTGCTCCTGGAAGAGGGGACTTTCGCATTATATAGTCGTTAAACTTGCCATACTTCATTACTATTAATCATGAATGGCTCAAAGGGGTCAAGCATGGCAGACAAATTAAAGGAATTTGCAAGATCTGACCCGTCTGATAATGCACGTTCTCTTAGGAATACTTCCAAAACTGGAGATCAGCGTAAAAACCAAGCCTCTGATGGTGTGGAGAGTGGCGTCACCGAGGATCTAACTCTAAGGCAGGTATCTGAGCAGTTAATGCAGGCCATTTCCCTGACCAGAACATCTTTGACCGAGAAAATAGAGGACGTGCACTCTGAGGTGGGGTGTCTCCAGCAAGATATGCAGGCCATAAGGGGGCGCATTACGGAGATGGAGACGAGGGTATCTCACTTAGAGGACACTCTTCCACCCATGGAGGCCAGATTAACCAAGGTGACTGGCTCTATAAATGCTTGGAAACAGAAGGCGGATGATCTGGAAAATAGACTGCGCCGCAATAACATTTGAATGATTGGTTTACCGGAGCGATCGGAAGGTCAGCAGCCTGAGCAGTTCCTTGAAAGTTGGCTTAAGGACACTCTGGGTGATGGCTTCTCCTCTACATTCTCTGTGGAAAGGGCTCATAGGGTCCCTACAAGAGCTTGGATTGAACTGTTAAATTCAATTATACCATACGAGCGGACACTATACCAGAACAGGGGTTGCTTGGGGAAGTTTAATAAGATGTGGGATGTCTGGAATGCATCTCACCTCACTATAACAGCGCGTAGATAGTGGTTTGTTATTAGCATAATAGCTGTAGAGAAAATATATTGGCTTGTACTTTATAGGTTTATCATGTCATCAGTGCTATGGAAGTTGTTTTGGCAGCAGGGTAGGAAGTTAGATATGTTGTAATGTATTATTCTGGGTTATGCATGGCCAAGCATTTGTATAGATGAATAACGGGTTCTTCTAACTACTCCTAGATTATCCATAGGCCTGGCAAGAGAATGAGGACCTGTGAAATTGAAATCTGTACTAATAACTCAATATGCAAGCTTGTTGGTTTTCTTCCATTACAGATATTATGATAATTGTATAAACATTGCACTGGCTATTTACAAAATGTGTATATCTGTTTGTTGTTGTCTAATAAACAAATTTAAAAAAATCACCAACGGTGGGAAATAGTAAGGTTTCAAAATTGTCGTTGAGTGAATGAAGATCTGATTTTCCGGATTTCCTTAGTATTGCACAGGTGGGAGAACCTGTGGTGGTAATTTGTGGTGCCTCCATAATAATTCCATCATCTGTGCAATACAAAAGAAATCCTGAAAAGATGATGAGTTGGGATCCTGAGGACTGGAGATTGGGATACACATTGGTATAATAGCAGCAAAACACACAAGGCTGATATAATGTGGACCTGGCCCAGATTATCCACATTCTGGGTTGGGACAATAGATATAACATGAGATCCCAACTGATCTGACGCTTTATGTCTAAGTGCCTAATACGAGGGTTACTGTATATTACGACCTCTGAGCCAATGAAACTAAAAACCTGATTATATGGAATATATATTTTCTCCTCTGTAATCTTCATACATTTCATGTTCATTCCCCACCTACCAAGCACAGCAAATATAATATGCACTTGTGTATATGGGATATGTGATCATTCCTCTATTATCTACATATACAGTACAGACCAAAAGTTTGGACACCCCTTCTCATTTAAAGATTTTTCTGTATTTTCATGACTATGAAAATTGTGCATTCAGACTGAAGGCATCAAAACTATGAATTAACACGTGGAATTATATACTTAACAAAAAAGTGTGTAACAACTGAAATTATGTCTTATATTCTAGGTTCTTCAAAGTAGCCACCTTTTGCTTTGATGACTGCTTTTCACACTCTTGGCATTCTCTTGATGAGCTTCAAGAGGTAGTCACTGGAAATGGTCTTCCAACAATCTTGAAGGAGTTCTCAGAGATGCTTAGCACTTGTTGGCCCTTTTGCCTTCACTCTGCAGTCCAGAGAAAGAGTAAAGAGAACATGTCATGTCATTTGTCGCATGTAAACTGCATTGTTCATCACTAACACATTTTTTTCATTATAAACGGTGCCATAATGATGTCCAAAAAGCACTTGATACAGATATATGGTATCTGCTCTTTTAGTCATAGGGGTAGGGTCATTTTCTGTTCAGTCACAGGCATCGCCGCCCACTCAATTTGATTGATTTCCCTGCTTTCACCGACATCACTGGAATCCTGAGCTTGCGCAGTGTGCCGTTTGGAGCCGCGCTTGCGCAGTTTTAGGCAATCAGCCGCACTTGCACAGTGTTAGACAGGCAGCCGTGCCTGCGCAACGTGTAGAATGGAGCTGGTCGCGCTTGCAGCGTGTAGCGTGGAGCTGGTCACGCTTGCGCAATGTGTAGCATGGAGCTGGTCGTGCTTGCGCAGCATGTAGCATGGAGCTGGTCACGCTTGCGCAGCGTGTAGCATGGAGCTGGTCACGCTTGCGTTGACGAAGGCAACGCCGAAGCGCGAGTCTGGGTGGGCGCATCCAGGGGACATCAGCAGCGCATGAGGTAATCATTTATCTTCATTTATGCAGCCATAGTTTTCTATCATCATTATTATGATTCACTAGGCACATCTTTACAAGCTAATGACACTTGTGCATGATTTGTGGATATATTAATTTGGGATTATTTGCACTTGCACCTTATTATTATAATTCATTAACCCTCTCCACAGTCCTGATATCATATTGTGTTGTGTCTTCCTTGTTTATATATATCTTGTACTCATCAAATTTATTTTTCTTGGCATTTGCACTTTATTTATATTCTGTATACTACACACATTTGTGTGTATGCTTTTTTGCTGCAAGATATTATTGTATTTTTACCACATTATGGCTTTTGCACAGCACTTTGCACTTTATGCACACTCTGCATACGTGTATTTAATTACCTCTGTGTAATTTATTTTATGTATTTTACATCAATTTTTTTCATCATTTGATGTCCCCTGTATGTTGCCCTTTATGGTATTGGTTTCCCGCCCTTTATTGTATGTTTCACAATAAAAATGTATTCATTCATCATTTGGACATTTTTTCGGTCTTGTTCGTTTGTTATGTGTTTGCGCAACGTGTAGCTTGGAGCTGGTCACACTTGCGCAGCATGTAGCATGGAGCTGGTCATGCTTGCGCAGAGTGTAGCATGGAGCTGGTCGCGCTTGCCCGCTTTCGCATGTCACGGCGCATGTACATTGCATTACTAACAACGCAAGGGGGCTGTCTCTCCTCTCAGCCGGCGGGAAACTGCTCTGCTTTCCCGCGCTTCCTGTTCCCTGCCGAACCTGGCCATGCCTCCTCTCAACAGGTCAGGGGTCCTATACGATTCCCCATTCCTCCCCCCCGGCAACACCGGATGCAGCCTCGACAGTTCCGGACCTGGCATTGTGCAGGCACCCATGGCCTGGTCTTCCTCCTTACGTGTGTGTGCGCGTGTCTGCAGGGAACGTGCGGAGAAGTGTGTGTGTGTGTCTGTCTGTCTGTCTGCGGGGGAACATGCAGAGAGGTGTGTGTGTGAAGGTACGGAGATGTGAGTGGTGTGTGTGCGTGTGTGTGTCGGTGGTGGAGAGGGCAATGATGTAGGTGATGGAAAGGACAGTGATGGGGTGGTGGTGGAAAGGGCAATGATGGAGGTGGTGGAATGGGCAATGTGGGTGGTGGGGGGGAAAGCAATGATAGAGGTGGTGGAAAGAGCAATGATGGGGGTGGTGAGGGAGAAGGCAATGATGGAGGTAGTGGAAAGGGCAATGATGGGGCTGGTGGGGGAAAAGGCAATGATGGTTGTGGTGGAAAGGACAATGATGGTGGTGGCGGAAAGGTCAATGATGGGGTGGGGAAGGAGGCAATGATGGAGATGGTGGAAAGGACAATGATGGGGTGGTGGGAGAGAAGGCAATGATGGAGGTGGTGTAAAGAGCAGTAATGGGGCTGGTGGGTGAGAAGGCAATGATGGAGGTGGTGATGAGGACAATGATGGGATGGAGGTGGAGTAAAATGATGAAGGTGGTGGAGAGGGTAATGATGGAGGTGATGGAGAGGGCAATGATTGTGGTGGTGGAGAGGGCAATAATGAAGGTGGTGGAGAGAGCAATGATGGTGGTGGTGAAAAAGGCATTGATGAAGAGGGCAATGATGGAAGTGGTGGAGAGGACAATGATGGGGGTGGTGGAGAAGGCATTGATGGAGAGAGCAATGATGGAGGTGGGGGAGAGGACAATGATGGGATGCAGGGGGAGGGAGGAGGACAATGAAGGATTTGGAGATTGGGATGGGAGGAAGGGGGACTTATAATGGACTTACGAACAGGGGGAGTTGGAGGAAGACGTTAGATATGGATGTAAAATGAATTGGGTGGAGGAGGGTGCTAAGTCCCTGATAGCATCCTCCCCCTTCTCACAATTCATTGTGGTGCTATCGGGGGCTTAAAATGTATTGGGGAGTGGGAGAGGAGGCGATAAGGTGCATAGGACACTTTATAATGAACTGAAAGGTGGGAGAAGACTCTGTCAGAGATTTCTAATGAGTTGGGAGGTTCAGAGTTTTCTCGGTACCTGACGGCATCTTCTCCCCCAAATTCATTATGATGCTATCAAGAACTTATAATGAATGATGGGGACACAGGACAGAGACAAAGGCTATGTGCACATGTTCAGGACTGGCAGGAGAAAATTCTGCTGCATATCCTAATGTGTTGGCAGGAAGAAAGTTGCGTAAAAGACATTTATTTATTTTTGACATTTTTGCCAAGCTTTTGTTACGTATTTTCTCCCATTAGTACGGGTGGAATAGGCTACAAGAATTGGCATTATGCCGATTTTAATCTGCTGCAATTTTGCAAGTAAAAAATAAGCAGTGTGCAGGAGACTTCAGGGATCTCATTCACTTTTCATGTACTGTAAAACCTTGCATATTTTCGTGACACATAGGCTTAAAGTTAATTGGGGAGAGTCACAGACTGAAAAATTTATATTATTGGGAGTCAGAGATTATAGTTAATGGGGGCACAGTGATGCTTATCACTTTATATTTTTAATGGTGCGTGGCTAATAGTATATTAATGGTGGGGTACATATCTATGTTCAAGGGGAAACACATGTATGTATACAAAGTATGTGACCTTGTTATTTTCAGGGCTGTGAAGATCATCTTGTCAAGATGAGTCGTGGCTGTGAGATGTCGACATGAAGGTCTGACTAGATGAAACATAAACTGGAGAAAGCGGTTTTAACACCTTAATGTCCATTGACGTGCACAGTCCGTCATGGCAGGATGTCAGTTCCGGCACCAGGACGGACTGTGCACATCATGCCTTTGAACTATGACAGCTGACAGGCACGGCAAGCGGTGCGGGGACCTTTGCAGTCGGTCCTCGCACCTACAGCGCAGTGATTGGTCAGTCAATCTGACTGACCAAACACAGCAGCGATCGGGCAAGAGGGCTTCTCCTGCCCGATCAGTGCAGGAGCTCAGCACTGCAGTGGCCGAGCTTCCTGCACTGACAGCCAGGAGCGGCGTCCCTGCCGCCCCTGGCTGTTAACCCCCTGATTGCTTTGATCAAGTGCGATCGCAGCGTTCAGGGGGGGAGGCAGAGGGTCGGGGGCTCCCTCTGCCTCAGATCGGCGTCACCGCGATGTAATCACAGGGCTCGATCTCTGCCTTGATTACCCGGTGTTGTCATGACAACCTGCGGGTCATCCAGCTACGGAAAGCCACTGAGATCTTGCTCACAACATGCTTTCAGCAGCTTTCTCCACTGGTATAATGCATTGCAATTATGGAGCATTGCAATGTATTATACCTGCAATCAAAAGTGAAAAACTGAAAGTCCCATAAAGGGACTGGGTAAAAAAAAAAAAATTAAATTTGTAAAAAAAATATTAAAAAATAATAAAAAAAAATTCCCCTAAAAAATACATATTTTTATGTAAAAAAAGCCCCAAAAAAAAATACACGTTTGGTATTGCCGTGTCCGTAAAAATCCCATCTATAAAAGCGTAACCCTAGTTAACCCTTCAGTGACAGCCGTAAAAAAAAACATAAACAAATATTAAATGATACTTTTTCCAAGCGGTATCATCATACCACTTGGAAAAAGTGCAATAATACGTGATCAAAACAATAATAAGGGTATTTAGTAAACATAATTTTGATCAAAAGAATGTACAAGCCATCCCGCCACGTCAAGGCAACCCTTTGTGGGACAGTCCTACTCTAATATTAAAAACCTTTCCACTTGTCAAGTAACACAAATGTGAACAAGGCAGAGGGACTGAACCCACCAGTTGAAGCTCAGGCCAGACAGGATGGATTTTCTCAACTCAGAAACAGGGCGGTCACACCCTTATATGCACAGAATGCACTCTGGACTACATAGGAAACTAAATCTGAACTGAAAAAGTAAGTTGATGTGTATGCAAAATGTAAATGCATATTAACACATAACCATTACACAGAAAACAGGCACAAAAAAAGCAAATATCCTAAAATAAAATAAAAATTTTTTTTTTTTTTGCAAAAAATGCATGAAGGTAGAAATAATAATAAGGGTATTTAGTAAACATAATTTTGATCAAAAGAATGTACAAGCCATCCCGCCACGTCAAGGCAACCCTTTGTGGGACAGTCCTACTCTAATATTAAAAACCTTTCCACTTGTCAAGTGACACAAATGTGAACAAGGCAGAGGGACTGAACCCACCAGTTGAAGCTCAGGCCAGACAGGATGGATTTTCTCAACTCAGAAACAGGGCGGTCACACCCTTATATGCACAGAATGCACTCTGGACTACATAGGAAACTAAATCTGAACTGAAAAAGTAAGTTGATGTGTATGCAAAATGTAAATGCATATTAACACATAACCATTTACACAGAAAACAGGCACAAAAAAAGCAAATATCCTAAAATAAAATAAAAAAAAATTTTTTTTGCAAAAAATGCATGAAGGTAGTAATAATAATAAGGGTATTTAGTAAACATAATTTTGATCAAAAGAATGTACAAGCCATCCCGCCAGTCAAGGCAACCCTTTGTGGGACAGTCCTACTCTAATATTAAAAACCTTTCCACTTGTCAAATGACACAAATGTAACATAGTTATAGTTATTAAGGTTGAAGGAAGACTTTAAGTCCATCTAGTTCAACCCATATCCTATCCTAACCTGCCCTAACATGTTGATCCAGAGGAAGGCAAAAAAAACCCAAGTGGCAAACAGTAAGCTTCACATTGGGGAAATAAATTCCTTCCCGACTCCACATACGGCAATCAGACTAGCTCCCTGGATCAACGCTGTATCTAGGAAACTAGTGAATATAGCCTGTAATATTATACTTTTCAAGAAAGGCATCCAGTCCCCTCTTAAATTTTAGTAAGGAATCACTCATTACAACATTAGACGGCAGAGAGTTCCATAGTCTCACTGCTCTTACAGTAAAGAATCTGCATCTGTGATTATGGCTAAACCTTCTTTCCTCCAGACGTAGAGGATGCCCCCTCGTCCCCGTCACAGGTCTAAGAGTAAAAAGATCATTAGAAAGGTCTTTGTACTGTCCCCTCATATATTTGTACATTGTAATAAGATCACCCCTAAGCCTTCGTTTTTCCAAACTAAATAACCCCAAGTGTAATAACCTGTCTTGGTATTGCAGACCCCCCAGTTCTCTAATAACCTTGGTCGCTCTTCTCTGCACCCGCTCCAGTTCAGCTATGTCTTTCTTATACACCGGAGACCAGAACTGCACACAGTATTCTAAGTGTGGTCGCACCAGTGACTTGTATAGAGGTAAAATTATGTTCTCCTCATGAGCATCTATGCCTCGTCTAATGCATCCCAATATTTTATTTGCCTTGGCAGCAGCTGCCTGACATTGGCCACTAAATGTGAGTTTGTCGTCCACCCATACACCCAAGTCTTTTTCAGTGACAGTTTTGCCCAGTGTTTTACAATTAAGCACATAATTATACATCTTATTTGTTCTACCCAAGTGCATGACCTTACATTTATACCCATTAAAGCTCATTTGCCATTTATCAGCCCAAGCTTCTAGTTTACATAAATCCTCCTGTAATATAAAATTATCCTCCTCTGTATTTATTACCCTGCAGAGTTTAGTGTCATCTGCAAATATTGAAATACTACTCTGTATGACCTCTACAAGGTCATTAATAAATATGTTAAAGAGAAGCGGCCCCAATACTGACCCCTGTGGTACCCCACTGCTAACCGTGACCCAGTCCGAGTGTGCTCCATTAATAACCACCCTTTGTTTCCTATCCATGAGCCAGTTCTTAACCCACTTACACATATTTTCCCCTATCCCCATTGTTCTCATTTTATGTATCAACCTTTTGTGTGGTACTGTATCAAAAGCTTTTGAGAAGTCCATGAACACCACGTCCACTGCGTTCCCTTGGTCCAGTCCTGAACTTACCCCTTCATAAAAGCTTATCAGATTAGTCTGACAAGAACGGTCCCTCGTAAACCCATGCTGATACTGTGTCATGAGGTTATTCAGCTTCAGATACTCCAATATAGTATCCCTTAAAAAACCCTCCAGGATTTTACCCACAGTAGATGTTAAGCTCACTGGCCTATAATTTCCAGGTTCAGTTTTTGCCCCCTTTTTGAATATTGGCACCACATTTGCTATACGCCAGTCCTGTGGTACAGACCCAGTTATTATGGAATCTTTAAAGATTAAAAATAATGGTCTATCTATAACTGTACTTAATTCCTGCAGTACTCGGGGTGTATCCCATCCGGACCCGGGGATTTGTCAACTTTAGTGATTTTTAGACGCCGCCGTACTTCCTGCTGGGTTAAGCATGTGACATTTAATGGAGAAATTTTTTTATCTCTGATCATGTTATCTGTCATGGGATTTTCTTGTGTAAATACAGTTGAAAAAAAGTCATTTAGCATATTGGCTTTTTCCTCATCCTCATCCACCATTTCACCCAAACTATTTTTAAGGGGACCAACACTATCATTTTTTAGTTTCTTGCTATTTATGTAGTTAAAGAATATTTTGGGATTATTTTTACTTTCTCTAGCAATGAGTCTCTCTGCCTCAATCTTTGCTGTCTTGATTTGCTTTTTACAGAATTTATTCAGTCTTCTGTATTTATTTAATGCCTCTTCACTACCTACTTGCTTTAATTCCCTAAACGCTTTCTTTTTGTCCCTTATTGCGCCCCTTACAGCTCTATTTAGCCATAGTGGTTTCCTCCTAATTCTAGCATGTTTATTCCCATAGGGTATATACTGTGCACAGGTCCTATTCAGGATACTAATAAACGTCTCCCATTTTCTTTGTGTATTTTTATGTCTCAGGATATCTTCCCAGTTTATTGCACCAAGATCATCTCTCATCCGTTGGAAATTTGCCTTCCTGAAGTTTAGTGTCCTTGTAACCCCTCGACTACACATCTTATTAAAGGATACATGAAAGCTTATTATTTTGTGATCACTATTACCCAAGTGACCCCCAACCCTTATATTTGATATGCGGTCTGGCCTGTTGGATAATATTAGGTCTAGCAGTGCCCCCCCTCTTGTTGGGTCCTGAACTAGTTGTGAAAGGTAATTGTCTCTCATAGTTGCCAAAAACTTATTACCTTTGCTGGAACTGCAGGTTTCTGTTCCCCAATGTATTTCAGGGTAGTTGAAGTCCCCCATAATAATGACTTCTCCTTGAGTTGCTGCTTCATCTATTTGCTTTACGAGGATATTCTCTGTTGCTTCCATTATTTTAGGAGACTTATAACAAACCCCTATCAATAATTTATTATTTTTCCCCCCTCCCCTAATCTCCACCCACAGAGACTCTACATCTTCATTAGATTCACAGATATCACGCAGGATGGGTTTTAAGGATGATTTTACATATAAACACACACCCCCACCTCGCTTATTTTTACGGTCATTTCTAAACAGACTATAGCCCTGTAAATTAACCGCCCAGTCGTGGCTCTCATCCAGCCAAGTCTCAGATATCCCCACCATGTCATAATTATGTTCCAACAAAATTAATTCTAATTCCGCCATTTTGTTGGTGAGGCTTCTAGCATTAGTATACATGCACTTTATGTATCTCTCTGTACCTCTATTCTTTCTTAAATTATTAACTGTTCTAACCCCACCCCCCATGCCACCCCCACCCCCAATTTCATTATTTGTGCCCAGGTCTCTATCTGTACTGCCTTCCCCTCCTATAAAATGAATACCCTCCCCCCAGTCCCTAGTTTAAAGACTCCTCCAACCTTCTAGCCATTTTCTCCCCCAGCACAGCTGCACCCTCCCCATTGAGGTGCAGCCCATCCCTAGCATAGAACCTGTAGCCAACTGAGAAGTCGGCCCAGTTCTCCAGGAACCCAAACCCCTCCTTCCTACACCAATTCTTGAGCCACTTATTAACCTCCCTAATCTCCCGTTGCCTCTCTGGTGTGGCACGTGGTACCGGCAGTATTTCAGAAAATACCACGTTGGAGGTCCTTGCTTTAAGCTTGCAGCCTAATTCCCTGAAATCATCTTTAAGGACCTTCCACCTGCCTCTAACTTCGTCATTTGTGCCAATGTGCACCATGACCGCTGGGTCCTCACCAGCCCCTCCCAGTAATCTGTCAACCGGATCAGCGATGTGTCGGACTCGAGCGCCAGGTAGGCAGCACACTGTTCGACGATCCCTGTCTTTGTGACAGATTGCCCTCTCTGTTCCCCTAATAATTGAGTCCCCCACTACCAGCACCTGTCTGGCCTGCCCTGCTCTCCTAATTCCCCCCTTACTGGAGCAGACACTCCCCCGGCTTTCAGAGGACATGCCTGGCTGCAGCAGTGCTACCCCTGTACTGACAACCCCCTCATCTGCCAACTTTGCAAACTTATTGGGGTGTGCCAGATCAGGACTAGCCTCCCTGGCGCTCTTCCCTCTACCCCGCTTTCTGTCACCCAGCTTCCTACTTCAGTGTCCTGCAGCTCCACCCTAGCATCCCCCCCCCTCATCTATCCCATTGAGCGTCTGCTCAGTGAGCAGAAGACTCCTTTCCATATTGTCTATGGATCTCAGTGTTGCCAGCTGCACATTTAGATCCAGAATTTGGGCTTCCAAATGCACAACGTGCTCACATCTCACACAGCAGTATGCACCCTCGACCGGCTGTTCAAGGACTGCATACATGTGGCAAGATGTACACTGGATGGCATTGGCAATAGTGGAGCACATATCTAATGGGGATTTCACCAGACAGCAAAGATAAGTAAAAATAAATAAAAAGTATTAATAAAATATACAGTAACAGCAATTCAGTAAATCCTCCCTTGGAAACTCCCTGAATCCAAAGTCACTGAATCTCAAGTCACACTTACCACCGTTCACACTTGCGCACCGGTCACACTCAGCAGAGTTGAAGCTCAGGCCAGACAGGATGGATTTTCTCAACTCAGAAACAGGGCGGTCACACCCTTATATGCACAGAATGCACTCTGGACTACATAGGAAACTAAATCTGAACTGAAAAAGTAAGTTGATGTGTATGCAAAATGTAAATGCATATTAACACATAACCATTACACAGAAAACAGGCACAAAAAAAGCAAATATCCTAAAATAAAATAAAAAAAATTTTTTTTGCAAAAAATGCATGAAGGTAGTAATGGTTATGTGTTAATATGCATTTACATTTTGCATACACATCAACTTACTTTTTCAGTTCAGATTTAGTTTCCTATGTAGTCCAGAGTGCATTCTGTGCATATAAGGGTGTGACCGCCCTGTTTCTGAGTTGAGAAAATCCATCCTGTCTGGCCTGAGCTTCAACTGGTGGGTTCAGTCCCTCTGCCTTGTTCACACTTGTGTCACTTGACAAGTGGAAAGGTTTTTAATATTAGAGTAGGACTGTCCCACAAAGGGTTGCCTTGACGTAGCGGGATGGCTTGTACATTCTTTTGATCAAAATTATGTTTACTAAATACCCTTATTATTATTACTACCTTCATGCATTTTTTGCAAAAAAAAAAAAAAAAAATTTTTATTTTATTTTAGGATATTTGCTTTTTTTGTGCCTGTTTTCTGTGTAATGGTTATGTGTTAATATGCATTTACATTTTGCATACACATCAACTTACTTTTTCAGTTCAGATTTAGTTTCCTATGTAGTCCAGAGTGCATTCTGTGCATATAAGGGTGTGACCGCCCTGTTTCTGAGTTGAGAAAATCCATCCTGTCTGGCCTGAGCTTCAACTGGTGGGTTCAGTCCCTCTGCCTTGTTCACATTTGTGTCACTTGACAAGTGGAAAGGTTTTTAATATTAGAGTAGGACTGTCCCACAAAGGGTTGCCTTGACGTGGCGGGATGGCTTGTACATTCTTTTGATCAAAATTATGTTTACTAAATACCCTTATTATTATTACTACCTTCATGCATTTTTTACAAAAAAAAAAAAAAAAAATTATTTTATTTTAGGATATTTGCTTTTTTTGTGCCTGTTTTCTGTGTAATGGTTATGTGTTAATATGCATTTACATTTTGCATACACATCAACTTACTTTTTCAGTTCAGATTTAGTTTCCTATGTAGTCCAGAGTGCATTCTGTGCATATAAGGGTGTGACCGCCCTGTTTCTGAGTTGAGAAAATCCATCCTGTCTGGCCTGAGCTTCAACTGGTGGGTTCAGTCCCTCTGCCTTGTTCACATTTGTGTCACTTGACAAGTGGAAAGGTTTTTAATATTAGGCTATGGTTCCACGGTCCGGAACCATAGCGTTTTGGACGGAGCGGAAATTCCGCTCCGTCTAAGCCCCGCCCCCTTTATGACGCGCGATCTTTCCGGAGGTGTTCAGGACACCTCCGGAACACCTCCGGAAAGAGCGCAGGGCTACATAGCCCTGTGTTAATTCTGTTGCGGCGACGCACCGTCGCCGCAATACGCGAGGACATGCTGCGGTCTGAAAAGACGCGCCGCATGTCCGTTTACGCAGGTTTGCCACCTGCGTATTGTTACGCATGGTGGAGACGGGATTCCTTGAAATCCCCTCCACTATGCTGTAACATCTGGACGCTGCGTGTTTGGTGCTGCGCCAGCGCACAGCGCCAAACACGCAGCGTTTCCTGACCGTGGAAACTCACCCTTAGAGTAGGACTGTCCCACAAAGGGTTGCCTTGACGTGGCGGGATGGCTTGTACATTCTTTTGATCAAAATTATGTTTACTAAATACCCTTATTATTATTACTACCTTCATGCATTTTTTGCAAAAAAAAAATTTTTTATTTTATTTTAGGATATTTGCTTTTTTTGTGCCTGTTTTCTGTGTAATAGTTATGTGTTAATATGCATTTACATTTTGCATACACATCAACTTACTTTTTCAGTTCAGATTTAGTTTCCTATGTAGTCCAGAGTGCATTCTGTGCATATAAGGGTGTGACCGCCCTGTTTCTGAGTTGAGAAAATCCATCCTGTCTGGCCTGAGCTTCAACTGGTGGGTTCAGTCCCTCTGCCTTGTTCACATTTGTGTCACTTGACAAGTGGAAAGGTTTTTAATATTAGAGTAGGACTGTCCCACAAAGGGTTGCCTTGACGTGGCGGGATGGCTTGTACATTCTTTTGATCAAAATTATGTTTACTAAATACCCTTATTATTATTACTACCTTCATGCATTTTTTGCAAAAAAAAATTTTTTTATTTTATTTTAGGATATTTGCTTTTTTTGTGCCTGTTTTCTGTGTAATGGTTATGTGTTAATATGCATTTACATTTTGCATACACATCAACTTACTTTTTCAGTTCAGATTTAGTTTCCTATGTAGTCCAGAGTGCATTCTGTGCATATAAGGGTGTGACCGCCCTGTTTCTGAGTTGAGAAAATCCATCCTGTCTGGCCTGAGCTTCAACTGGTGGGTTCAGTCCCTCTGCCTTGTTCACATTTGTGTCACTTGACAAGTGGAAAGGTTTTTAATATTAGAGTAGGACTGTCCCACAAAGGGTTGCCTTGACGTGGCGGGATGGCTTGTACATTCTTTTGATCAAAATTATGTTTACTAAATACCCTTATTATTATTACTACCTTCATGCATTTTTTGCAAAAAAAAATTTTTTTATTTTATTTTAGGATATTTGCTTTTTTTGTGCCTGTTTTCTGTGTAATGGTTATGTGTTAATATGCATTTACATTTTGCATACACATCAACTTACTTTTTCAGTTCAGATTTAGTTTCCTATGTAGTCCAGAGTGCATTCTGTGCATATAAGGGTGTGACCGCCCTGTTTCTGAGTTGAGAAAATCCATCCTGTCTGGCCTGAGCTTCAACTGGTGGGTTCAGTCCCTCTGCCTTGTTCACATTTGTGTCACTTGACAAGTGGAAAGGTTTTTAATATTAGAGTAGGACTGTCCCACAAAGGGTTGCCTTGACGTGGCGGGATGGCTTGTACATTCTTTGATCAAAATTATGTTTACTAAATACCCTTATTATTATTACTACCTTCATGCATTTTTGCAAAAAAAATTTTTTTTATTTTATTTTAGGATATTTGCTTTTTTTGTGCCTGTTTTCTGTGTAATGGTTATGTGTTAATATGCATTTACATTTTGCATACACATCAACTTACTTTTTCAGTTCAGATTTAGTTGCCTATGTAGTCCAGAGTGCATTCTGTGCATATAAGGGTGTAACCGCCCTGTTTCTGAGTTGAGAAAATCCATCCTGTCTGGCCTGAGCTTCAACTGGTGGGTTCAGTCCCTCTGCCTTGTTCACATTTGTGTCACTTGACAAGTGGAAAGGTTTTTAATATTAGAGTAGGACTGTCCCACAAAGGGTTGCCTTGACGTGGCGGGATGGCTTGTATATTCTTTTGATCAAAATTATGTTTACTAAATACCCTTATTATTATTACTACCTTCATGCATTTTTTGCAAAAAAAAACTTTTTTAATTTTATTTTAGGATATTTGCTTTTTTTTGTGCCTGTTTTCTGTGTAATGGTTATGTGTTAATATGCAATTACATTTTGCATACACATCAACTTACTTTTTCAGTTCAGATTTAGTTTCCTATGTAGTCCAGAGTGCATTCTGTGCATATAAAGGGTG
>JARQOD010000002.1:534147996-534163464 GCA_033576555.1 Oophaga sylvatica | reverse complement strand
TTTTTGCATTTTGTCCTGCACTTCTGTGGGGGCCTTCAGGGTCCCCTCTGGGGGCTTTTGCCCTCTCAGTTCAGTTCAGCCACTGATGTTTGTACATTTGCTTTTTCCAGTTTTTTCAGTGGCTGCTGTTTTGTTTTTGGTTACACCAGAGAACTAATTTAGGTGGTAGAGGTCGTGTGATCTCAGGTGTTTTTGAAATTAGTAGAGTTGGTGCTTTTCAGGTTTTTTGGGATTGCAGTAAGTGCCCTTCCTATCCTTTTCTATTTAGTAAGTTTGGGCCCCAACGTTTGCTCATACTATTTTCTGTCTGTGTCAGTATTTCTTCTTGTCTAACCGCCATTACATGTTTGGGGGCTTTCTATGTTCTTTGGGGATCTGCTCCGGGGCAGATAGCTTTCCTCTTTCTATCTTTAGGTGTAGTTAGTTTCTCAGGCTGTGACGAGGCGTCTAGGACCAACGTAGGAACGCTCCACGGCTGCCTCTAGTTGTGGTGGTTAGTCAGGGTACTGCAATCTCATAGTTTCCAACTGCTCTGGTGTATTTCCTTTTTTGCCTGCTCTCCTCAGCTACCAAATCATAACAGAAAATAGAATGAGCAAACGCTGGGGCCCAATCTATCTAGACAGAATAGTACAGGAAAGAATTCTGACTGCAATCCAACAAAAGCCCTAAAAAATACCAACACTTCTGATTAACAAAAAACCTGAGATCACACGATCTCATCCACCTAAATCAGATCTCTGGTGTAAAAAACGCTATTCAGCAAATAAAGAGTAACAAAGGAGCAAAGCAAAAGTGCAGACAAAAACGGAGCACAATTGCAGCGCCAGACCCCCAAAAGGGGATAGGCTGCAGTCCACTGCAAGCAGCAAACCAGCAATGAAAATCAAACAGAGGAAAAAAAAACAGCAAACACTTATCTGAAGGAGAGCAGGAACCTAGCAGTGCTTCAAACAAGACCAGAGGAACAATTGATAACCGGCAAGGCTGCTGGGAACTAAGGCCACTTATATCCTACCATTCAGTGCCAGCTGAAGGCCATTCATTAATCAGTTCATTACACTCAGCAACCACCGGAGGGAGCTCCAGCTCAGAAGCTGCATCCAGCATATTCACAACAATCGCCTGTATGTAGCTGAGACGATCGAGTTATGGCAGCTTCTAGTCTCCCAAGGAAACTATTAAAGCATGCCAAAAGTAAAAAAAAAAAAGTTTTTATAAATATAAAAAAAATAAAAATTATATAAAAGTTCAAATCACCGCCCTTTTTCCCATTCAAAATAAAACATTAAAATGCAACGGGCGATCAAAAGATTGTATCTGCACCAAAATGATATCTTTAACCCCTTCCCGACCCATGACGCCTACGTTGGCGTCATGAAAACCTGTGCCATCCCGACCCATGACGCCAACGTAGGCGTCATGCTATAAATCATGTTCCTGCGGGTCGGGGGACCGGAATCACTGAAAGGTCATCCGACCCGCAGGCACAGGCCCCTTGCGCATCACCACAGTGGGGGTGGCTTAACCCCCACGTGGTTACGATCGCTCTGATTGGCTGTTAAAAGTGAAACAGCCAATCAGAGCGATTAGTAATATTTCACCACTGAAAAGTGGTGAAATATTACAATCCAGCCATGGCCGATGCAGCAATAGCATCGGCCATGGCTGGACACTGTGTTCCCACCCTCCCCACACCGAGTAACGGTGGTGATTGGCCGCCGCCGCCGATTCATGGCGGCGAACGGTCACCACCGTTACTATCATCTGCTGGCCGCTCCGATCCTCTCCCCTCCGGTGAGCTCCGCTCCCCCGCCCTCCGATCACCCCCCCACGAATATACTCACCTCCTCCGGTCTTCTGCGGCCTCTTGATCCGTCCCGGCGTCCGCCCGGGACTCTTCATGGGCGCCGCCATCTTGGAAAATGGCGGGCGCATGCGCAGTGCGCCCGCCGGCCGGCGCATGCGCAGTGCGCCTTTCAAATTACAATTTATTTTGATTACTGTGATAAACTCTCACAGTGATCAAAATAAAAGTAAATGAACCCCCTCTGTCATAGGTAGGGACAAAAAAAAAATAAAGAAATTTTTTTTTTTCCTTTTAGGCCCTGTCCACATGTTGCGGATTTCGCTGCTGATCCGCAGAGGATTTCTCTGCTGATCCGCAGCGGATTTCGCTGCGTATCCGCAGCGGATTTCGCTGGGGATCCGCAGCGGATTTCGCTGCTGATCCGCAGCAGATTTCGCTGCTGATCCGCAGCAGATTTCGCTGCTGATCCACAGCGAAATTTAGCAGCTGATCCGCAGCGGATTTTGCTGCGGATCCGTCGCTGATTTTGCTGGGGATCCGCAGCGGATTTTGCTGCTAATCAGCACCGGATTTTGCTGCGTATCCGCAGCGGATTTCGCTGCTGATCCGCAGCGGATTTCGCCTCTGATCCGCAGCGGATTTTGCTGCGGATCCGCAGCTTATTTCGCTGGGGATCCGCAGCGGATTTCTCTGCTGATCCGCAGCGGATTTCGCTGCTGATCCGCAGCTGATTTCGCCTCTGATCCGCAGCGGATTTTGCTGCGGATCCGCAGCTTATTATGCTGGGGATCCGCAGCGGATTTCTCTGCTGATCCGCAGCGGATTTCGCTGCTAATCAGCACCGGATTTTGCTGCGTATCCGCAGCGGATTTCGCTGCTGATCCGCAGCGGATTTCGCCTCTGATCCGCAGCGATTTTGCTGCGACCGCAGCTTATTTCGTGGATCGCAGCGATTCTCTGCTACGCAGCGGATTTCGCTGCTGATCCGCAGCTGATTTCGCTGCTGATCCGCAGCGGATTTCGCTGCTGATCCGCAGCTGATTTCGCTGCTGATCCGCAGCTGATTTTGCTGCTGATCAGCAGCGGATTTTGCTGCTAATCAGCACCGGATTTTGCTGCGTATCCGCAGCGGATTTCGCTGCTGATCCGCAGCTGATTTTGCTGCTGATCCGCAGCTGATTTCGCTGCTGATCCGCAGCTGATTTCGCTGCTGATCCGCAGCGGATTTTGCTGCTTATCAGCACCGGATTTTGCTGCGTATCCGCAGCTGATTTTGCTGCTGATCCGCAGCGGATTTCGCTGCTGATCCGCAGCTGATTTCGCTGCTGATCCGCAGCGGATTTCGCTGCTGTTCGCTGATTTGCGCGCCAGCTGATTTAGCTGCTGATCCGCAGAGAATTTTGCTGCTAATCAGCACCGGATTTCGCTGCTGATCCGCAGCTGATTTCGCTGCTGATCCGCAGCTGATTTCGCTGCTGATCCGCAGCGGATTTCGCTGCTGATCCGCAGCGGATTTGGCGCTGCGGATCCACAGCAGATCCAGAAACCATGTACAGTACAATGCAAATAAATGGTAAAAAAAAACGCTGTGCACATGCTGCGGATTTTTCAGCGTGGATTTGCTGCGGTTTTAAATCCGCAGCATGTCAATTCTTTGTGCGGATTCCGCAGCGGTTTTACACCTATTCCATTATAGTTGTAAAACCGCAGCAAATCCGCGCTAAATTCGCAGGTAAAAGGCAGGTCATTTTACCTGCGGAGTTTAGAAAAATCCGCAAGTGAATCCGCAACGTGTGCACGGGGCCTCAGGGTTAGGCTGGGTTCATATTGCATTATAGCAGTCCGTTAGATGGACTGCGTTTCACCGCGGTATAACGCGGTGTAACGCAGTCTGTTAACGTTGCCATTCACCCCATTTGTGTGCGCATCGCAACGCATGCCGTAAAGCGGCATGCGTTCGCGACATGCTGTCATTCAGTGACGGAGCCTCGGACACGGGCTGCAGCGTCTGGGCTCCATCACCGCTAGCACAGATGAATCATATGATGATTCATCTGCGCTAGCGGGTATAGCATAACGCGATCGCGTTATGCTATACCGTTACCAGCCGGTCAACGCTACGTGTTGAACGGGCTGGTAAAACGCAATATGAACCCAGTCTTAGGGTTAGGGTTAGAATTTGGGTTCGGTTAGAATTTGGGTTAGGGTTGGAATTTGGGTTAGGGTTGGAATTAGGGTTAGGGTTGGGATTAGGGTTACGTTAGGGTTAGAGTTAGAATAAGTGTTAGGGGTGTTTTGGGGTTAGGGTTGGGATTAGGGTTAGGCTAGTGGTTAGGTTTATGGTTAGAGTTGGGATTAGGGTTAGGGGTGTGTTGGGGTTAGGGTTATGGTTAGGGTTTGTATTAGGGTTAGGGGTGTGTAGGGGTTAGGGGTGTGTTGGGGTTAGGGTTGGAGTTAGAATTGAGGGGTTTCCACTATTTAGGCACATCAGGGGGTCTCCATACGCGACATGGCGCCACCATTGATTCCTGCAAATTTTTTCGTTCAAAAAGTCAAACAGTGCTCCCTTTATTCCAAGCCCGATGTATGCCCAAACAGTGGTTTACCCCCACATATGGGGTATCAGCGTACTCTGGAAAAATTGCACAACAACTTTGGGGGTCTAATTTCTCCTGTTAACATTGGGAAAATAAAAAAAATTGGGGACTAAAGATCATGTTTGTGGAAAAAATATGATTTTTTTATTTTCATGCCCGGGCGTTATAAACCTCTGTGTAGCCCTTGGAGGTTCAAAGTGCTCACTATACATCTAGATAAGTTATTTGCGGGTCTAGTTTCCAAAATGGGGTCACTTGTGGGGAGTTTCTACAGTTTAGGCACATCAGGGGCTCTGCAAACGTAACATGACGCCCGCAGACCATTCCATCAAGTGGGCATTTCAAAACGTCACTACTTCCCTTCCGAGCTCCGACGTGCGCCCATACAGTAGTTTTCTCCCACATATGGGGTATCAGCGTACTCAGGACAAATTGGACAACAACTTTTGGGGTCTAATTTCTCTTGTTACCCTTGGGAAAATAAAAAAATTGGGGACTAAAAGATCCTGATTATGGAAGAAATATGTTTTTTTTATTTTCATGCCCGGGCGTTATAAACTGCTGTGTAGCCCTTGGGGGTTCAAAGTGCTCACCACACATCTAGATAAGTTCTTTGCGGGGTCTAGTTTCCAAAATGGGGTCACTTGTGGGGAGTTTCTACTGTTTAGGCACATCAGGGGCTCTGCAAACCTAACATGACGCCCGCAGACCATTCCATCAAAGTCGACATTTCAAAACGTTACTACTTCCCTTCCGAGCCCCAACGTGTGCCCGAACAGTGGTTCCCCCACACATATGGGGTACCAGTGTACTCAGGACAAACTGTACAACAACTTTTGTGGTCCAATTTCTCCTGATACCCTTGTGAAAATAAAAAATTGCGGGTTAAAAAAATCAGTTTTTGAGGATAAAAATGATTTTTTATTTTCACGGCTCTGCATTATAAACTTCTGTGAAGCACTTGGGGTTCAAGGTGCTCACCACACATCTGGATAAGTTCCTTTGGGGGTCTAGTTTACAAAATGGGGTCACTTGTGGGGGGTTTCTACTGTTTAGGCACATCAGGGGCTCTGCAAACGTAACAAGATGCCCGCAGACCATTCCATCAAGTCGGCATTTCAAAGCGTCACTATACCCCTTCAGAGCCCTGACGTGTGCCCAAACAATGGTTCCCCCCCACATATGGTGTACTAGCGTACTCAGGACAAACTGGAGAACAACTTTTGGGGTCCAATTTCTCCTGTAACCATTGTGAAAATAAAAAATAGTGGGCTAAAACATCATTTTTTGAGAAAAAAAAAGGATTTTTTATTTTCACGGCTCTGCGTTATAAACTTCTGTGAAGCACCTTGGGGTTCAAAGTGCTCACTTTGCATCTAGATAAGTTCCTTAGGGGGTCTAGTTTCCAAAATGGGGTCATTTGTGGGGGAGCTCTAAACTTTAGGCACACAGGGGCTCTCCAAACACGACATGGTGTCCGCTAACGATTGGAGCTAATTTTCCATTCAAAAAGTCAAATGGCGCTCCTTCCCTTCTGAGCCCTGCCGTGCGCCCAAACAGTGGTTCATGACCACATATGAGGTATCTGTGTACTCAGGAGAAATTGCCCAACAAATTTTAGGATCCAATTTATACTGTTGCCCATGTGAAAATGAAAAAACTGAGGCTAAAAGAAAATTTTTGTGAAAAAAAAGTTCTTTCTTTTTTTACGGATCAATTTGTGAAGCACCTGGGGGTTCAAAGTGCTTACTATGCATCTAGATAAGTTCCTTAGGGGGTCTAGTTTCCAAAATGGGGTCACTTGTGGGGGAGCTCCAATGTTTAGGCACACAGGGACTCTCCAAATGCGACATGGCAACCGCTAAATATTCCAGCATATTTTCCATTCAAAAAGTCAAATGGTGCTCCTTCCCTTCTGAGCCCTGCCGTGCGCCCAAACAGTGGTTCATGACCACATATGAGGTATCTGTGTACTCAGGAGAAATTGCCCAACAAATTTTAGGATCCAATTTATACTGTTGCCCATGTGAAAATGAAAAAACTGAGGCTAAAAGAAAATTTTTGTGAAAAACAAGTACTTTCTTTTTTTTACGGATCAATTTGTGAAGCACCTGGGGTTCAAAGTGCTCACTATGCATCTAGATAAGTTCCTTAGGGGTCTAGTTTCCAAAATGGGGTCACTTGTGGGGGAGCTCCAATGTTTAGGCACACAGGGAATCTCCAAATGCGACATGGCAACCTCTAAATATTCCAGCATATTTTCCATTCAAAAAGTCAAATGGCGCTCCTTCCCTTCTGAGCCCTGCCGTGCTCCCAAACAGTGGTTTATGACCACATATGAGGTATCTGTGTACTCAGGAGAAACTGCCCAACAAATTTTAGGATCCAATTTATACTGTTGCCCATGTGAAAATGAAAAAACTGAGGCTAAAAGAAATTTTTTGTAAAAAAAAGTACTTTCTTTTTTTTTACGGATCAATTTGTGAAGCACCTGGGGGTTCAAAGTGCTCACTATGCATCTAGATAAGTTCCTTAGGGGGTCTAGTTTCCAAAATGGGGTCAATTGTGGGGGAGCTTCAATGTTTAGGCACACAGGGACTCTCCAAATGCGACACGGCAACCGCTAAATATTCCAGCATATTTTCCATTCAAAAAGTCAAATGGCGCTCCTTCCCTTCTGAGCCCTGCCGTGCGCCCAAACAGTGGTTTATGACCACATATGAGGTATCGGTGTACTCAGGAGAAATTGCCCAACAAATTTTAGGATCCATTTTATCCTGTTGCCCATGTAAAAATTAAAAAATTGATGCTAAAAGAAAATTTTTGTTGGAAAAATTAAAATGTCCATTTTTTCCTTCCACGTTGCTTTAGTTCCTGTGAAGCACCTGAAGGGTTAATAATCTTCTTGAATGTAGTTTTCAGTAGCTTGAGGGGTGCAGGTTTTATAATGGTGTCACTTTAGGGTATTTTCTGCCATATAGACCCCTCAAAGTGACTTCAAATGTGAGGTGGTCCCTAAAAAAAATGGTTTTGTAAATTTTGCTGTAAAAATGAGAAATCGCTGGTCAAATTTTAACCCTTATAACTTCCTAACAAAAAAAAATGTTGTTCCCAAAATTGTGCTGATGTAAAGTAGACATGTGGGAAATGTTATTTATTAACTATTTTATGTCACATAACTCTCTGGTTTAACAGAATAAAAATTAAAAATTTGAAAATTACAAAATTTTCAAAATTTTCGCCAATTTCCATTTTTTTCACAAATAAACGCAAAAATTATCGACCTAAATTTACCACTAACATGAAGCCCAATATGTCACGAAAAAACATTCTCAGAATCGCTAGGATCCGTTGAAGCGTTCCTGAGTTATTACCTCATAAAGGGACACTGGTCAGAATTGCAAAAAATGGCAAGGTCTTTAAGGTCAAAATAGGCTGGGTCATGAAGGGGTTAAGAACGTCAGTGTTATGTTTCGGTAGCTGAGGAGAAATCGCAAAAATAACAATACACCAGAGAGGCTGGAAACTATTGGATTGCAGTGCCCTAAACTAACCACCACACTAGAAGTATCCGTGGAGCGTACCTACGGTGATCCTAGACGCCTCGTCACAGCCGGAGAGATAGCTACACCTAAAGACAGAAAGATGAAAGCTATCTGCCCGGTAGCAGAACCCCCAAAGAAAAAGGAAGCCCCCAAACATGTAATGGCGGTTGGACAAGAAGAAAATACGGACACAGAAAATAGAATGAGCAAACGCTGGGGCCCAATCTGTCTAGATAGAAAAGTATAGGAAAGAATTCTGACTGTAACCCAAAAAAACCCTGACAAAAATACCAACACTTCTGATTAACAAAAAAACCTGAGATCAGCAACCACTGGAGGGAGCCCCAGCTCAGAAGTCACCTCCAGAGTATTCACAACAGTCAGCTTGGCGCGCAGAATATAATCCCTCACCCAACCTGAGATCACGAAAAATGGAGACACTACGGGTATCGGAATATGGCGCAATTTTTCTTCATTTATTTTTTTTAACAAACTTTGGATTTTTTTTCAAAAACAAAAATACCTCCAGTCATGAAGGGGTTAACGACCAGAGGTATTTTTGGTTTTGTATTTTCATTCTTTGCTCCCTTTATTCCCAGAGCCATAACTTCTTTATTTTTTTTTGTCAAAATGGCCATGTGAGGGCTTGTTTTTTTGCGGAACGAGTTGTACTTTTGAACGACAACATTAGTTTTAATATATCGTGTATTGGAAAACGGGAGAGAAAATTCCAAGTGAGGTGAAATTGCAAAAATAGTGCAATCCAGCACTTGTTTTTTTGTTTTTACTATATTCGCTAAATGCTAAAACTGACCTACCACTATGATTCTCCAGGTCATTACGACTTCATAGACACCAAACATGTCTCTGTTCTTTTTCATTTACCGTATATACTCATGTATAAGCCGAGATTTTCAGCCCATTTTTTAGGGCTGAAAGTCCCCCTCTCGGCTTATACGCGGGTCATAAACGGGGTGGTGGGGAGGGGGAGCGGGGGTGTCGGATCATACTCACCCCTCCGCCGGCGCGGTCTCTGCAGCCCCCCTGCTTCTCCTAACGATCTCCGGCTCCTTCCTGCAGCGGTCACATGGTACTGCTCACTAAAGTCATGAATATGCACATATTCATGACTTTAATGAGCAGTACCACGTGACTGCTGTAGGACGGAAGCGCTGCGGAGACCGCCGGGAGAAGAGGAGACGCTGCAGAGAGTGACGCGCCGGCGGAGAGGTGAGTATAGCGATATTTACCTGTCCCCGGACCACCGCTGAGCGCTGCTCCCTCGTCCGACTCCTCTGGCTGTGAATGTTCAGGCAGAGGGCGCGATGATGTCGTTAGTGCACGCCGCGCCCTCTGCCTGATCATTCACTGCCGAGGACCCAGAAGAGGGAGCAGTGCGCAGCGGTGGACCGGTCCGGTGACAGGTAAATATCTCAGGTGCAGGGGTCTTGAGCGAGCGGTGACACCAGCACCTGTCCCCCATAGCTCGCCAGTGTCACCGCCTGCTCAGGACACCAGCACCTGGACGAGAGGTATGTCATTTTTTTTTGCAGCAGCAGCGCGGCAGCATAAGGGACGTATACTATGGGGCATAATCTGTGTAGCATATGGGGGCATAATCTGTGCAGCATATGGGGGCCTTTTCTGGAGCATATGGGGCATAATCTGTGGAACATACGGGGGCATAATCTGTGCAGCATATGGGGGCCTAATCTGGAGCATAAGGGGGCATAATCTGTGGATCATACGGGGGCATAATCTGTGCAGCATATGGGGGCCTAATCTGGAGCATATGGGGGCATAATCTGTGGATCATATGGGGCATAATCTGTGCAACCTATGGGGGCCTAATCTGGAGCATATGGGGGCATAATCTGTGGATCATACGGGGGCATAATCTGTGCAGCATATGGGGGCATAATCTGGAGCATATGGGGGCATAATCTGTGCAGCCTATGGGGGCATAATCTGGAGCATATGGGGGCATAATCTGGAGCATATGGGGGCATAATCTGTGGAGCATATGGAGGCATAATCAGGGGAGCATATGGGGCATAATCAGGGGAGAATATGGGGCATAATCTGTGCAGCACATGGGGGCATAATGTATGGAGCATATGGGGCATAATCTGTGGATCATACGGGGGCATAATCTGTGCAGCATATGGGGGCATAATCTGGAGCATATGGGGGCATAATCTGTGCAGCATATGGGGGCATAATCTGGAGCATATGGGGGCATAATCTGTGGAGCATATGGGGGCATAATCAGGGGAGCATATGGGGGCATAATCAGGGGATCATATGGGGCATAATCTGTGCAGCATATGGGGGCATAATGTGTGGAGCATATGGGGGCATAATCTGTGGATCATACGGGGCATAATCAGGGGAGCATATGGGGGCATAATCTGCAGCATATGGGTGCATAATCTGTGGATCATACGGGGGCATAATCTATGGAGCATATGGGGGCATAATCATTTTTCACCCTAGGCTTATACGCGAGTCAATAAGTTTTCCCAGTTTTTTTGTGGCAAAATTAGGGGGTCGGCTTATACACGGGTCGGCTTATACATGAGTATATACGATGAGTGAACCCGTTTAGCGATCGGGTTAATTCATTTCTTATATTGATAGATCGGACGATCCTGAATGCGGCGATACCAAATATGTGTGTTTGATTTTTATTGTTTTATTTTTAATGGGAGAAAGGGGTGTGATTTGAACTTTTATATATATTTTTGTATAGTTTTAAAAACATTTTTTTTTTACTTTTGGCATGCTTTAATAGTTTCTATGGGAGACTAAAAGCTGCTATAATCCGATCGTCTCTGCTCCATACAGGCGATGATCAGATCGTCTTGGTGTAGCAGAATTGCTGACTTGCTATCAGACCCGTCCACAGGGCAGCGCTCATAACAATCTGGCCTTGACAACCATAGAGGTCTGCTGGAGACCTCTGGTTGTCATGCCAATCCATCGGTGACATGCGATCACGTGATGGAGTCACCAATTGCCGGAAGTGCGCGCTAAATGCTGCTTTCATAGATTGACAGCGGCATTTAACTAGTTAACAGCCGCTGGTGAATCGCGATTCCACCCGTGGCTGTTAGAGGCACATGTCAACTGTTCGAAACAGCTGACATCTGCCAGCAAAGATGTGAACTCAGCGCTGGAGCCCACATCAAAGGGAGGGAGTCAGACATCGGCGTACTATTACGCCCGATGTCGGAAAGGGGTTAAAAAATGCACATATGTGGTATCACTGCATCCATAAAAGTCTGGTCTATCAAAATGTAAAATGAATTATCCCAATGATAAATGTGTAAAGAGAAAAGATTGAAGCACCAGGATTGCCTTTTATCGGTCCATGCTGCTCCGCAAACAAATGCAATGAGAACAAATCAAAATGTATCATCTCAAAATGGTGTTAAAATTGTCAGCTCGCCATGCAAAAAACAAGGCCTCACATAACTCCATGGACTGAAAAACAGAAAGATGACATGTCTGGAAAAATGGTGACACAAACAAAAAATGTTTTATTTTTTGTACAAAATTATTTTGTTTTCACGACTAAAGTAATTAAAAAAATGGGAAAGTTGGTATTGCTGTAATCATACTGACACGGATTGTAAGGTCATTTTTAGCGCAACATGAAAGCTGGAAAAACTAAACCTTAAAAATCAATGTTGGAATTGTGTACATTTATTTTCGCATTTTCATTGCACTTGTTTTCTTTTTCCCCAATTTCCAATGCAATCTATGGTCAAATGATTGGTGTAATTCACATAAAAAAATTCTGTCAAAAAACAAGTCATGCGGCTATGTGGATGGAAAAATAATAAAAATATTAATTGGATGAAATGTCCAAAAAAAACCCCACAAGAATGAAAATGGCAAAGGGATTTCTCGAGTGATAAAAAAAACTGCAGCCACTTTGTGTGTGAACACAGACTGACGAGAGGTGACAACGTGCAATGCGCACAATGTCACGATTCTCCTGTAGTCCCAGCATGAGTGAGTGACTGTAATCTGTACACTTGTGTCATGTCCCCACTAGATTCTGTTACTTTTCTCAATACTATTTTTATTGTGCTGCTCAGAAAATCCCCTAAATATGAAGCTATTTGCAAAGATGCTTGGTTTTTATAAAAAAAATTGCAATATACCCATTAAAGAATTTGAGAATAACACGTTAATGAATTAGTGGTGAGCCAGGTATTATTTTAGGGGCTGTGTCTGTCTCCCTGCACTGTCTGCCAATAGTTTATTGGGCGCATAGTGGTGTAGGAGCCATTGCGCAGTTAGAGATGACAGGACATGAGGAAGGCCTTCCCCTCACACGTGTCATTGTACAGCCCGCCCCCTATAATAAGTTTGGGGTTGTGAGGCGGCCATCATCTCACAGCCAGCGCCGAGGAAGATGAGGACCGTGGGGTACTGGCTGAGGATTTTCACCTCATAACTGCTCTCCACGTCTGGAAGACCTCAGCAAGGAGCCTGCAGGGACTGGTGAGGAGCGGGGCAATGTGCGGGGATATGACTACTAGCTAGTTACAGCGCGGGGGTAGAGACGTTTAGTGTAGTTCCTCCTAGAAGCTGTTTGCACGATGAAGGGTTTATTATGGTAGAAATGAGAACTGCGCAATAGAAATCTGTTATGCCGGTGATAACTGCGCATCTCTGCTGCAACTGCAGCCGACGACATAGACTGCGGGCAATTTCGGCAGGAAAACATAAGACTACCCACGCACAGTAAATGGCAGGACGGAGGACGAGCGTTCACAAAATGGCGGCGAGAGCGGACACAAATTGGCGGGGAGAGCTGACGCAACTTGGCGGGAAAAGCTGACGCAATTTGCGGAGAGCTGACGCAATTTGGCGGAAGAGCTTGCACAAATTAGCTGCACTGCTCATAATTATTCTATGGAAATAAATGAGCAGCAGATCGGACAAATTCTGGAAGTAGCTAAATAGCATGAAGCTAATGTTCAGTACTTTCATGTGTAATGGCAGGCTGTATATATTGCACTTATAAGGGTATGCATAAAGAGGTGGAAATTAATGCGCAACCATCTTGGTAAGTGGCGCATGCTAAACTTACTACTGTCCACAGATTAGAACAGTTAATGTAAGAGTTAAGCAAAGTTTTTGTTTAGCCCATTTCATGCTGTGTTATTGGTAATATATGTAGATTTATTGCATTATTTTACTTGACCCATTTTTTTTAAAAAAATATGGAAATAAAACATGAGAGAATTCCCACAGTTTGGTCACTAGATGAGCAAAGATCCTTATCTGCCTCCTTGTCGGCCCTGTGCAGAGGTCACTGTGTGGCACGAAATTGTGGAAAGCCCTTTAGATCACTTTCACCTGACAGGATTTTGATTAGTGTTTAGATGTAGCATGTAACCCCTTTTCCGACCTGGTGATTATTTAATTGCGCTTTCGCTTTTTCCTACTCTTCCAAGTCATTTTTTTTTTATTTTCCGACATAGCTGTACTAGGGCTAGTTATTTTGCAGGACGAAGCTGAAGTTGGTTTCTTATTAACCCCTTCCCGACCTATGACGCCAACGTTGGCGTCATGAAAACCTGTGCCATCCCGACCCATGACGCCAACGTTGGCGTCATGCTATAAATCATGTTTCTGCGGGCCGGGTGACTGGGGTCACTGAAAGGTCACCCGACCCGCAGGCACAGGACCCCTTGCGCATCACCACAGTGGGGGTGGCTTAACCCCCACGTGGTTACGATCGCTCTGATTGGCTGTTAAAAGTGAAACAGCCAATCAGAGCGATTAGTAATATTTCACCACTGAAAAGTGGTGAAATATTACAATCCAGCCATGGCCGATGCTGCAATAGCATCGGCCATGGCTGGACACTGTGTTCCCACCCTCCCCACACCGAGTAACGATGGTGATCGGCGCCGCCGCCGATTCATGGCGGCGAACGGTCACCGCCGTTACTATCTGCTGGCCGCTCCGATCCTCTCCCCTCCGGTGTGCTCCGCTCCCCCCTGCCCTCCGATCACCCCCCCACGCCTGTCCTAACCTCCGGTCTTCTGCGGCCTCTTGATCCGTCCCGGCGTCCGCCCGGGACTCTTCATGGGCGCCGCCATCTTGGAAAATGCGCAGTGCGCCTTTCAAAGTACAATTTATTTTGATCACTGTGATAAACTCTCACAGTGATCAAAATAAAAGTAAATGAACCCCCCCCGTCATAGGTAGGGACAAAAAATAAAATAAAGAATTTTTTTTTTTCCTTTTAGGCCCTGTACACACGTTGCGGATTTCGCTGCGTATCGCAGCAGATTCGCGCTATCCACAGCGCATTCGCTGCTGATCCATAGCGGATTTAGCTGCTGATTCGCAGAGGATTTTGCTGCGGATCCGCAGCTGATTTTGCTGGGGATCCGCAGCAGATTTTGCTGCTAATCACCGGATTTTGCTGCGTATCCGCAGCGGAGTTTGCTGCGTATCCGCAGCTTATTTCGCTGGGGATCTGCAGCGGATTTCGCTGCGTATCCCCGCTACGAGCGGATTTCGCTGCTGATCGCAGGGATTTAGCTGCGGATCCGCAGGATTTGCTGCGGATCCGCAGCTGATTTTGCTGGGGATCCGCAGCAGATTTTGCTGCTAATCACCGGATTTTGCTGCGTATCCGCAGCGGGGTTTGCTGCGTATCCGCAGCTTATTTCGCTGGGGATCCGCAGCGGATTTCGCTGCTGATCCGCAGCTGATTTCGCTGCTGATCTGCAGCGGATTTCGCTGCTGATTCGCTGTGACGCAGCTGATTTCGCTGCTGATCCGCAGCTGATTTCGCTGCTGATCCGCAGCTGATTTCGCTGCTGATCCGCAGCGGATTTCGCTGCTGATCCGCAGCGGATTTGCTGCTGATCCGCAGCGATTTCGCTGCTGATCCGCAACGGATTTCGCTGCTGACCCGCAACGGATTTGGCGCTGCGGATCCACAGCAGATCCAGAAACCATGTACAGTACAATGCAAATAAATGGTAAAAAAAAAAACGCTGTGCACATGCTGCGGATTTTTCAGCGCGGATTTGCTGCGGTATTAAATCCGCAGCATGTCAATTCTTTGTGTGGATTCCGCAGCGGTTTTACACCTGCTCCATTATAGATGTAAAACCGCAGCGAATCCGCGCTAAATTCGCAGGTAAAAGGCAGGTCATTTTACCTGCGGATTTTAGAAAAATCCGCAAGTGAATCCGCAACGTGTGCACGGGGCCTCAGGGTTAGGCTGGGTTCATATTGCATTATGGCAGTCCGTTAGATGGACTGCGTTTCACCGCGGTATAACGCGGTGTAACGCAGTCCGTTAACGCTGCCATTCACCCCATTTGTGTGCGCATCGCAACGCATGCCGTAAAGTGGCATGCGTTCGCGACGTGCTGTCATTCAGTGACGGAGCCTCGGACACGGGCTGCAGCGTCTGAGCTCCTCACTGCTAGCACAGATGAATCATCTGATGATTCATCTGCGCTAGCGGGTA
>JARQOD010000002.1:534008302-534147896 GCA_033576555.1 Oophaga sylvatica | reverse complement strand
TTCACTGTTTTAGTGATCTTTATTTAGTGTCTATGACCTCATATATTTTGTGCATTTATTAATGGGCTTTTTCACAATTTGGTTAGGACTTATTTTATTATTCCCAGCACCTTATTTTGGGCCTGTTTATATTTATTGGGTTATTAAATCTGCTGGCAGCCTTTTTACTTGAATATTTATTTCTTATATGTTTTTGTATTAATTATTGTTTTGTGTACTACATTGCCTAAATAAAGATTACATATTTTACTGTGATATTTTGTATTCTGCTTTTGTACAACATCGGCAATTGCTATATTACTTTATACACCGTTATTGTTTTGATTCACTTGGTGTCTGCTGGTCTGTATCCACATCTACTATATAGTGTTTTTCTGCTGTATCCTACGTAACTTCATTTCAGCAAGGGAGACCCGATCCGGGACATCATATACCAGACCCAGGGCTGTAAAAAATCGGAGCCCGGGGGAGAGAGAACGCCCAGGATTGAGGGTCCCCTTGTAAGAGCGAGATGACAATTCCCACCCTCTGATCCTCACTCCCCGACGACTGCGACCGCAGCCGAAAATATAATTTACATGCTTCCCGGAAAGTAAAAAACTTGTCCCGCCCACCAGTAAACCTGTCCGGGAGAGCCACTTTAGGTTCAGATCTGGCTTGCTCCCGGGGGTACAAAACCTTGGATTTAACGTCCATCAGCTCTATGGACAAACTCTGCAACTGCTGAGCTAAATGGGCTACTGGATCCATGGTGGCTGGGGAGAATCTTTAGTGTGGCCGGTGAAAATGTCACGACGTATAACAGATATATTCAATGATAGTAACCTATATCTAATGTGACATCATTCTAAATTTCATATAATAGAGAAAATCAACATGTATACATAGTATCTGCCAGCAATGTCTTACCTGACATAATATCCTATGTATTGTGGGTCAATACTGTGTACGTGTCACGCTGTCTCCGGATAGAGGTGGACCGGGGTCTATGCTGACCCTGAATTGGGGTCCTGACTAGTCTCTCTACCTGGAGGTACTGTTAATGGTACAGAGGTCCAGGCCGCCAGCGTAACCCTGTCTCCTGTAGATCCTGACCACTGTAATCTAGTCCTGAGAAGGACCCTGATTACCACCACAGGGAATGGGCAGGTCACAGCTTACACACAGTCTAAAGACAAACGAGACAGACAAGGGGTAAAGAAAACACAGCCTTGCATACAAAACTTCCACTACAGAGGAACACAAAAGGTTAAGGAGATAAACAATAAGCGAGGAGAGGAAAAACCACAACAGGCACTCTTAGCTTAAGTCTTCTCAGAAACGATCTGCTCTGCTGGTCTGAATGAATGCTTTCACCGGCAACTTCCCCAGCAGACCAGCAGGTATATGAAGGAAGCTAATTAACAAAACATCAATCGCAGCTGGGCGAGGCTGGTCAGTCCAGCACCGAGAGAGAAAGAATTAACTCCCTCAGTGCCGAAAAACACCCAGCACCAGAAACTCAGCTGTGCGAAGTCAGGGTGTGTAATCGCGACGATCTCCGCCGCAACACACCCGTGACACATGCCAACGGGATAGGGTGTGCTTCGGTGGCACGCCAGCGGGAAAGGGTGTGCTCCGGTGTCACGCTAACGGGAAAGGGGTGTGCTCCGGTGTCACGCCAACGGGAAAGGGTGTGTTCCGGTGGCACACCAACGGGAAAGGGGTGTGCTCCGGTGGCACGCCAACGGAAAAGGGGTGTGCTCCGTTAGCACACCAACGGGAAAAGGGTGTGTTCCGGTGGCACGCCAACGGGAAAGGGTGTGCTTCGGTTGCACATTTTAATACATGGATGTCTTTATATGACCTCTTATATTAAATGGAGGTCTATGTGTGGCCCATTACATGAAATGGATGGCTCTGTGGGGCTCATTATATTAAAAGGAGGATTTTGTGGATCTCTTTATATTTATAAGGAAATATATCTGGGGCCTGGTAAATTAAATGTAGAGTCATGTGAATCTCATTATATTAAATGTAGGGCTTTATGCTGCCCATTATATTAAATAGATGGCTATTTGGAGCCCATTATATTAAGTGGAGGGCTATGTGGGGGCCCATTATATTTAATGGAGGGTTTTTGTGGGACCCATTATATTAAATGGAGGGCTATGTGGGACCCATTATATTAATTGGAGAGCTTTGTGGTACCCATTATATTACTTGGAGTGCTATGTTGGTTTCTTTATATTATAAGGAAATCTATGTGTGGCCCGTTAAATTAAATGGAGAGCTATTTGCAGCTCATTAAATGGAGGGCTATGTGACTTCCATTATATTTTATGTAAAGCTATGTGCTGCCAGTTACATTAAATGGAGGGCTATGTGGGGCTCATGATATTAAATGGAAGGCTATATAGGGCACATTATAATAAAATTGATGACTATATGGAACCACAAATGGAGGGCCACAAATGGAGGGCTATGTGGGTTTTTATTATGTTAAATGGAGGGCTATGTGGGGCCCCTTATATTAAATGGAGGGATATTTGGGGCTCCCTTATATTAAATGGAGGGCTATGTGTGGCCCCCATACATTAAATGGAGGGTCATGTGGAGCCCCCATGTATTAAATGGAGGGCTATGCAGTGCCCATTATATTGAAATAGGGCTATGTGAAGCCCCCATATATTAAATGGAGGGCTATGTGGAGTCCCCATATATTAAATGTGGGGGCTGTGTTGGGCCTCCATGTTAAATGTGCGGCCCCATATATTAAATGGAGGGCTATGTGTGGCCCCATATATTAAGTGGAGGGCTATGTGGGACCCCATATATTAAATGGAGTGCTATGTGGGGTCCCCATATATTAAATGGAGGGCTATGTGGAACCCCTATATATTAATGGAGTGCTGTGTGGTTTCCCCATATGTTAAATGGAGGACTATGTGGGGCCCCATATGTTAAATTGAGAGCTATGAGCAGTTTCCCATATATTAAATGGAGGGCTATTTTGGGCCCCCATATATTGAATGGAGGGCTTTGTGGAAGCCCATTATATTGAAATAGGGCTATGTGAAGTCCCCATATATTAAAGAGTACTATGTGAGGCCCCCATATATTAAATGCAGGGCTATGTGTGTCTCCCATATATTGAATGGAGGTCTATGTGAGGCCATAATACTGAAATTGGGCTATGTGAAGCCCCCGTATTTAAAATGGAGGACTATGTGGGGCCCCCTTATAATAAATGCAGGGCTATGTGGCACCACATACATTGAATGGAGGCCTAAGTGAAGCACATTATATTGAAATTGGGCTGTGTGTCTCCCATATATTAAATGGAGGGCTATATGGTGCCCCCTTATATTAAATGCAGGGCTATGTGGGGCCCCATGTATTGAATGGAGGGCTATGTGGGGCTCATTGAAATTGGGCTTTGTGAAACCCCCATATATTAAATGTGGGGCACCCATATATTAAATGGAGGGCTCTGTGGGGCCCCCATATATTAAATGGAGTGCTATGTAGTGTCTCCCATATATTATTTGGAGGGCTATGTGGGGCCCCCATATATTGAATGGAGGGCTATGTAGGGCCCATTATATTGAAATTAGGCTCTGTGTGGCCTCCATATATTGAATGGAGGGCTATGTGGGGCCAATATATTGAAATTGGGCTATGTGAAGCCCCCATATATTAAATGGAGTGCTATGTGGGTCTCCTATATAGTAAATGCAGGGCTATGTTGGGGCCCCCATATATCGAATGGAGGGCTTTGTGGAACCCATTATATTGAAATAGGGCTATGTGAAGTCCCCATATATTAAATGTAGGACTATATGGGGCCCCCATATATTAAATGCAGGGCTTTGTGGGGCCCCCATATATATATTAATTGAGGGCTATATGGGGCTCATTATATTGAAATTGGGCTATGTGAAGCCTCCATATATTAAATGGAGGGCTATGTGGGGCCCCCATATATTAAATGGAGGGCTATGTGGGGGCCCCCATTTATCAAATGGAGGGCTATGTGTGGCCCCCGTATATTGGTAAGCACGGCACCGCTTAGGGATCGAGCTTCTGACTGAAGAGCCCACATAGACTCTTTTGTTAGAAGGTACTGTGGGCAGTGCTTCCCCCCTCCCGTCACTCCCCTCCCCAGGTGATGCCATATACCAGACTGTGGACCAACGGGGAGAAAGAGGAAGTGGAGTCCGGCCACACCCTCAGGGGTTAAATGCTCGTGTGTGGGCCGGATTCTTCCTCTTTCTCCCTCGTCTGACCAGTGGAAGTATTGTCCAGCAGCGATGTCTGACCCCCTGATTGAGGCCCTGCGGCAGAGTGCAGCACAGGAGAGCCATGGATACAATCCTTAATGTCCTCCCTTAGTGCTCACCTCCCTATGCCCTCTCCAGCGACGCTGCAGTCCTCCTCTATATCCCCCGGTGTTCTGGTCCCCTCTCCCAGGCCCCTGTATTCTGCGGTCGTCTCCAGCTGCCCCGGCCCAGCCGTCGCCCGTCCCGGTCTCCCCTCTCCTCCCCACCAGGCAACCCGTGGCTCACCTTTGGCCTTCGGGCCCGGTGCTTTGCTGGTCCCTCCTGGTGCTTCCGGTGCTCCGGCCTCCTCCTTAGTGGCCGTACTAGCGCCCACGGGCGCTCCTGCTGCTGCGCTGGCCTCCGAAGCTCCGGCCTCCTCGGTTGCCCTGCGGGTTCCCACAGGCGCCCCTGCAACGGCGCCGGCAGGCGCTCGGCGCGGTTCCACCCGCCCCCCAGAGCGCCTTCATGTGGGGGTGGATCGCCGCTGCCCTGCCGCCGCGCTCGCGCCGCTGGCCCCGTCGCCCGCTCCTCTGCCGGCATCCCCTGGGTCCTCGGGCAGGCCTGCAGGCCTCCTCCACTCCTCCCTAGCCTGGCCCAGCCCACGTCCAGGGGCGGGTACTTCCGGCGCTGCCATTCCTGGTCCTCGGGCAGGCCGGCAGGCCTCATCCACCCCTCTTTACAGCTGTGCTCCGCTCACTTCCGGTCCGGGGGCGGTCACTTACGGCGCTGCATCCCAGCGCTGTAATAATGGAGCTCAGCCTCACCTGCAATCGCAAGCAGGTCAGGCTCGAGCTCATCTGCCAACAAATCCCTCCTGTAGCCTGATGGCTCCTATGCTGCGGGGAGACACCTGCCAGCAAGAGCCCGTCTCCCCTCGCCCGGGCCGCAGCGTTTCCCATGTAGGGGCAGCGGTGCCATCTGTTTGGGATAACGCACGGCCTGGGGTCAATATGGTTTTTACAGCTGCTGAGCGCTCTGTCCGGTCCAACCCGACCGTTCAGCCCGCTCCGCAGCAAATGATTTGTATCTCACAAACACGTAATCACATAAGCACCACAACTAGACCTAACATGCCACCAACCCCCCCTGCGACCCAACAGTTTAGCTGCAGCGAACTCACATTTACCCCTACCCCCCACTTATTCACATCCCCCGCGCCGTCGCAGCCATATAATACGCCGTCTCATTCGCCACACAATATTCCCCTGGAGCTGTCACATAGCCAGCTCCAGAACCCCGTTCCCCTGTCGCTAGATCCTAACGCAGTCCATAGCCATGGCAGCCGTAGTCATACAGTCATGGACAAAAGTTTTGAGAATGACACAAATATAAATTTTTACAAAGTCTACTGCTTCACTTTTTCTAATGGCAATTTGCATATACTCCAGAATGTTATAAAGAGTGATCAGCTTAACAGCAATTACTTGCAAAGTCAATATTTGGCTAGAAAATGAACTTTATCCCCCAAAACACATTTCAACATCATTGCAGCCTGCCTTAAAAGGACCAGCTAACCTCTTTTCAGTGATTGCTCCATTGACACAGGTGTGGGTGTTGATGAGGACATGGCTGGAGATCAGTCTGTCATGATTAAGTAAGAATGACACCACTGGACACTTTAAAAGGAGGCTGGTGCTTGGCATCATTGTTTCTCTTCTGTTAACCATGGTTATCTCTAAAGAAACACGTGCAGTCATCATTGCAATGCACAAAAATGGCCTAACGGGGAAGAGTATTGCAGCTAGAAAGATTGCACCTCAGTCAACAATCTATCGCATCATCAAGAACTTCAAGGAGAGAGGTTCCATTGTTGCCAAAAAGGCTCCAATGCGCCCAAGAAAGACCAAAGTGCCAGGACCGTCTCTTAAAAGTGTTTCAGCTGCGGGATCGGGCTACCAGCAGTGCAGAGCTTGCTCAGGAATGGCAGCTGGCAGGTGTGAGTGCATCTGCACGCACTGTGAGGCGGAGACTCTTGGAGCAAGGCCTGGTCTCAAGGAGGGCACAAAGAAGCCACTTCTCTCCAGAAAAAACACATCATGGACAGACTGATATTCTGCAAAAGGTACAGGCAGTGGACTGCTAAGGACTGGGGTAAAGTTATTTTCTCTAAAGAATCCCCTTTTCGATTGTTCGGGACATCAGGATAACGCCTCATTCGGAGAAGACAAGGTGAGCGCTACCACCAGTCTTGTCTCATGCCAATTGTTAAGCATCCTGAAACCATTCATGTGTGGGGTTGCTTCTCAGCCAAGGGAATCGGCTCTCTCACAGTCTTGCCTAAAAACACAGCCATGAATAAAGAATGGTACCAGAATGTCCTCCAAGAGCAACTTCTCCAACCCTCCAAGAGCAATTAGGCGATCAACAATGCCTTTTCCAGCATGATGGAGCACCTTGCCATAAAGCAAAGGTGATAACTAAATGGCTCAGGAACAAAACATAGAGATTTTGGGTCCATGGCCTGGAAACTCCCCAGATCTTAATCCCATTGAGAACTTGTGGTCAATCATCAAGAGACGGGTGGACAAATAAAAACCTAAAAATTCTAACAAAATGAAAGCATTGATTGTGCAAGAATGGACTGCTATCAGTCAGGATTTGGTCCAGAAGTTGATTGAGAGCATGCCAGGGAGAATTGCAGAGGTCCTGAAGAAGAAGGGTCAACATTGCAAATATTGACTTGCTGCATTAACTCATTCTAACTGTCAATATAAGCTTTTGTTACTCATATGTTTGCAATTATATTTCTGTCTGTGATAAAAAACATCTGTCAAACACACATAAAAACCAGAGGGCAGCAGATCATGTGAAAATATATTTGTGTCATTCTCAAAACTTTTGGCCATGACTGTACACGCCGTAGACCCTCACCCTCCTCAGAAGATTCCCACAGACATTTTTGCTGTCCCCCTGGCTGTTGCTGTTCTCGTTACAGGGATAGACGCAGCCCCGCAGGTCACGGTCCTCCAGATGGCGCTCATCGTCAACTTCGGGACGGTCAGACATGTCTGAGGGCCACGACAAGCGGCCAAATGGATCCGACAGAAGACGGCGCAGAAGTTCCACGTCACGATCTTCCAGACGGAGGGAATCTGCTACAGCCCACAGGGCACCTGGCCAGAACGACATCCTCAAAGGCGCGGGAGTCCCGCCTGCAGAGTTTGTCACTCGGCTCCAGGCGCACGACAGCCAATGGTTGTCACGCACCCGTGGAGGCAAAGCCTCATCTCCCACTAACCCTTTTCTCAGCAGCCAACAACAAGCCAGCACATCTACCACTGACGGAGATTCACCATCATCCGGAGCCGCCTGTGCCAAGGACACCCCGCCTGCGACTGACAGTGGTGAGTTACGCACGATAAACGATCTTAACGTTGCACAACACACCACTGGAGACAACGATCTGGCATCTGCCGTCGGCGCTAATTCACCCCTAGATCACCCTACTGGGTCAGCCGTCACCAGGACAACACCTAAATCTAATTCAGCGAGCCTACACAAGGACTCGTTTTACTGTGGTATCAGCCCTCTAGGCGTACACATAGACCTAGAGACAAAAGAGAAAATCTAGAACAACGATTACATAGATATATGGTCACTTCTGTCGCCAGATCAGCAGTCCGTAGACAAGGAAAGGAAGGCTGGCGAACGGTCCAGAGGAAAAATAGCGTATACTTGAATAACCGGCTTCAGGCCTTCGCTGTCCTCGGCTGTATCATGGGCCAAAAACACCCCGAGCGCTTCGTGGAGCTCTTCATTTATCTAGATTTAATGTATAACTCCTACAAGTCTTATAGTGGCGTCGCTTGGAGACGCTACGACGAAGAGTTCCACATGAGCCTAGCCCTCCAACCGGATTTAGGATGGGGCGTTAAAGCCACCGAGGTCTGGCTACGGCTAATGATGGAGCAAAAACATTCTCCCTTTTCAGCAACGGCCACTAGTCTTTCAACTGCCACAGGCCCAAACTCAGTGGTCGTGAGGAGACCAGGGGCCTGCATGCTATATAGTGAAGGAAGCTGCCACTTCCAGGAATCATGCAGATTTAGGCACGACTGCTCAGCCTGCGGAGGTGGACACCCTGCAGCCAGGTGTACCCGCCTCCCAGATTGAGCGGCGACGAGGCAAAACCCCGGTGAACGTAGCCGCAATGGGCCCATGGCTAAGCCTTTATCCAAATAAGGATGCTGCCCGCAATTGCGCAATGGGTTTCAAAACGGGTTTTTCATTCCATTCAAACGAAATCAAATACCAACATCGGCTAATATCCTAAAATCCGCGCACGAATACCCCGAAATTTTGCAACAAAAAATAAAAAAAGAATTAGAACTAGGCCGAATAGCGGGCCCTTTCACATCAATTCCCTTTAAAAACCTCAGAATCTCACCTCTAGGTATCGTCCCCAAAAAAGAACTGATAAATTCCGGCTAATTCACCACCTTTCCAACCCGAAGGGTGGTTCGGTTAACAACGTGATTCCCCCGAAGACACTTCCATAACTTATGCGTCTTTTGACAGAGCAGTTGAACTGGTGCGCACCGCGGGGCCTGGTGCGCTCCCAGCTAAATCCGACATAGAGTCGGCTTTCCGCCTTTTGCCGGTGCACCCTGAATGCTTCCATTTGTTAGGCTTCAGGGTGGACCAGCTGTTTTATTTCGACATCTGCTTACCAATGGGCTGCTCTATCTCATGCCACTATTTCAAACTCTTCAGCACCTTCCTAGACTGAGTAGTGCGGCACGAAACAGGCAGCAATTCAACCACTCACTACTTAGATGATTTTTTATTCGTCAGAACCCAGGAAATCAAAACTCTGTATCTTCCTCCTCCAAAAGTTTAAATTTATAGCGCGGCTCTTCGGGTACCACTTTCACCCGAAAAAACGATCGGCCCATGCAACGCGTGCTCCCTTTTCTCGGCATCAAAATAGATACCAACTAAATGGTTTTTCGTTTGCCGGTGGATAAATTACAAAAAACACGGCAAACGGTCAAAACTTTAATCGAAGCTAGAAAAGTCACCCTTAAGCAGATGCAGTCGTTGCTAGGCTTGCTCAGTTTTGCTTGCCGCGTTATGCCCATGGCAGAGCTTTCTCACGCCGTCTATCATTGTCAACAAAAGGCATTACCCAGCCGGGACATAGAATTAGACTCAACCGCTCCTTGAAAGCAGATCTGTTAGTCTGAAAGTCATTCTTAGATTCTTACAACGGACACACTTGTGCAATGGCGCAGGAAACGCCGAGCAAAAACACAGGTCTAGAAGTTGGTAGTGATGTCAATAACGGTTTTGTTGCAATCTACAAAGATGAGTGGTGCAAATGCAGTTGGCCGATTTTATGGACCACATCCAGCTGGGGCCGCAACCCAGCGTTGCTGGAGATTTTTGCAATAGTAGCATCCATCGAGCTCTGGGGTACCCAACTGGAAAACGCTAACATCAGATTTCTAACCAAACACCCAGGAACTGCAAGAATTTTAAACAACATGTCTTCTTCCTCCCTGCCTGTTCTCGTGTTGCTGCGCCACCTAGCGCTATTATGCCTTAGACACAACATCTGGTGCCGCGCCAGAGTTACGTCTATCGCAGAAGATGTGATTGTTAACTCTCTGTCTTCCGATTGGCAGGCCTTCAAATCGTTCCGTCCCAAAGCTGAACCACCGGTCTACAGTGTCCTCCCTCCCTCTGGGACACTGTGGCCAATCACTGATGCCCTTGATCCAAGCCTCAGTGACACCGGCTACCTGGCAGGTCTACGGTAAGGCATGGGAGGAATGGCGCTCTTTAATCAGGGGAAGACCGGTCGATACATGTAATCGGGCTAGATCCGTTTTGGTAGAACTCCTGAATCTGCTCAGGAATAGAGGAGCGTCGGGTACGTCAACGCAGCGACACTTAGCAGGAATAGCCTTTTTCTTCCAGCTTCTAGGTTGGGACGATGTTACTAAATACTTCCTTGTCAGAGACTCCAACCTAGTCAGGAATGTCATCGCCCCGTGTCTCTAAGCCTGTAGCGCAATATCATCATCTCGACGTCAGTTTGCAAGTCACAGTGCGAGGCGACCCTAATATCTACAGCGTTCGCAATCGCATTTTTCTGGGCGCTGCGCATCGGCGAACTAGTGGCGCGGTCAAAAACAACATCGGTGGGCGGGTTGATCCTCAAGGATGTAGTCATATGTAGCGACGCTTTATGCATTAGAGTGCGAAAATCCAAATGCGATTCCACCGGTAGAGGTGCGTGGGTCTTACTGAAGGCTTTAGACGGCTCAATATGCCCGGTAAAAATAGTGAAACGCTTCGCGTGTATAAGACACAACAGTAGATTCTTCCTCTCGAGTCCCCGCTTACCAAATATCAGTTCCACTCAATCTTGAAACACTGCATAGAGACAGTCGGCGGTAACCCAAAACAATACGGGATGCATACCTTCAGAATAGGGGCGGCCACCGAAGCTGCTAGGGCCGACGTATCGGAGGCTGAAGTCCAGAGATTAGGCCGCTGGAAATCCGCATGCTTTGCAAGATATATAAGGCCAGATCTGTTATAACACCTCTCGTTTCTTTCAGGCGGCCACAAACCCACAGTTTGGGTACTAGGGCACTCATGTTTATTGGGCGTACAAAAGGGCAAGCCTACGCCCAGGCGGAAAAAAATTTGGTTTTCCCGGACTGGAGGTCATCTGAAGAGGCGTCAGAGGGCTGCGATGGCAGCAAATATTCCCCGAAATGGCCAACATTGTGAAGACGGCCAAAGGGCCTCTGGTATTGGTATTGCACGCCGGCGCAAATGATTTAGCCAAGAAAAAAGGTGCCGACCTATACTCAATGATGTCGACAGATATACGACACTTTGCCTGCTTGTGCCCAGATACGGAGGTGGTGTGGTCCGACATAATACCACGCGCTGTCTGGCGGGGAGCAAAAGATCCGAAAGCCATTGATAAATCAAGGAAGAAAATAAACAAAAGAATGGCAAAACTCGTCAAGGAAAACTACGGCATTGTGGTTTAACACCACGATCTGCAAATGGACAATGTAAATCTGCTGAGACCGAACGGCGTTCATCTGAATGATATCGGGCTCAATATGTTTCTAACCAATTTACAGGATGGGGTTGAACAGGCCTTAATGTTGTGTGTGGAGGTCGGAGTCTGTGTAGGTATACACATGATCCTCCGTGGCGGTAGTATGGGGGGGGCAACGGTTCGTAACCTCTCATCTGCATGCTCGCCCACCGGCGGCGTCGGGGGTCCTCAGCAGAGAGTCCGTTGCGGATCGTATTTGCCCCTTCTTATAATTTACACCCACCGGCGTCGCCGGGGGGCCTCGGCAGAGAGTCCGTTGCGGATTGTATTTGCCCCTCTCTGCTTATAATTTAATAAACTGTGACCGACCTGTTCAACCCATCCAGGCCTGCTGTTGTTTTGTTATGGGGAATTGGTGGGAGGCGGGGAAGCACCGTTATACGCCACAAGGGTCTCTTCAGTCAGAATGGAGGGTTCATGTGGGGTCCATTATATTGAAATTGGGCTATGTGAAGACCCCATATATTAAATGGAGGGTTATGTGGGTCCCCCATATATTAAATGGAGGGCTATTTGGGGGCCCCATATATTAAATGCAGGGCTATTTTAGACCCCATATATTAAATGCAGGGCTGTGTTGGGCCCCCATATATTGAATGGAGGGCTTTGTGGAGCCCATTATATTGAAATAGGGCTATGTGAAGTCCCCATATATTAAATGGAGGACTATCTGTGGCCCCCATATATTAAATGCAGGGCTATGTTGGGCCCAACACAGTGTGCTTCCGTGGCACGCCAACGGGAAAGGGTGTTCTTCGGTGTCACGCAAAAGCAAAAGGTTGTGCTCCGGTGGCACTCCTACGGGAAAGGGTGTGCTCCGGTGGCACATCAACTGGAAAAGAGTGCTCCGCTGGCACGCTAACGGGAAAAGGTAGTGCTCCGGTGGCAAGCCAACGGGCAAAGGGTGTGCTCCGGTGGCACGCCAACGGGAAAGGGTGTGCTCTGATGGCACGCCAACGGGAAAGGGTGTGCTCCGGTGGCACACCAACGGGAAAAGGGTGTGCTCCGTTGGCACGCCAACGGGTAAGGGTGTGCTCCGGTGGCACGCCAACGGGAAAGGGTGTGCCCCTGTGGCACGCCAATTTTGAAAGGGTGTGCGCTGGTGGCACGCCAACGGGAAGGGGTGTGCTCTGGTGGCTCACCAATGGGAAAGGGTGTTCTTCGGTGGCACGCCAACGGGATAGGGTGTGCTCCGGTGGCACGTCAACGGGAAATGGGTGTGTTCCGCTGGCACGCTAACGGGAAAAAAGGGAGTGCTCCTGTGGCAAGCCAACGGGCAAAGGGTGTGCTCCGGTGGCACTCCAACAGGAAAAGGGTGTGCTCCGCCTGCACGCTAATGGGAAAAAAGTGCTCCGGTGGCAAGCCAACGGGAAAAGGGTGTGCTCTGGTGGCACGCCAATAGGAAAGGGTTTCTCTGGTGGCACGCCAACGGGATAGGGTGTGCTCCGGTGGCACGCCAACCGGAAAGGGTGTTCTCCGGTGGCACGCCAACGGGAAAGGGTGTGCTTCGGTTGCACATTTTAATACATGGATGTCTTTATATGACCCCTTATATTAAATGGAGGTCTATGTGTGGCCCATTACATGAAATGGATGGCTCTATGGGGCTCATTATATTAAAAGGAGGATTTTGTGGATCTCTTTATATTTATAAGGAAATATATCTGGGGCCTGGTAAATTAAATGTAGAGTCATGTGAATCTCATTATATTAAATGTAGGGCTTTATGCTGCCCATTATATTAAATAGATGGCTATGAATTAAATTGATGACTATATGGAACCAAAAATGGAGGGCCACAAATGGAGGGCTATGTGGGATCTATTATGTTAAATGGAGGGCTATGTGGGGCCCCCTTATATTAAATGGAGGGCTATTTGGGGCTCCCTTATTTTAAATGGAGGGCTATGCGTGGGCCCCCATACATTAAATGGAGGGTCATGTGGAGCCCCCATGTATTAAATGGAGGGCTATGCAGGGCCCATTATATTGAAATAAGACTATGTGAAGCCCCCATATATTAAATGGAGGGCTATGTGGAGTCCCCATATATTAAATGTGGGGGCTGTATTGGGCCTCCATATGTTAAATGTGCGGCCCCATATATTAAATGGAGGGCTATGTATGGCCCCATATATTAAGTGGAGTGCTATGTGGGACCCCATATATTAAATCACAAATCTTTTTTTTTTTGTTAAATAACATCTTTATTTAGCTTACAAAAAAGGCATACAAATCCGCATGTAAAAAACGCATCAACTACACACCTGCATTTTCTGCCAAGAGATGCGGATTATGTACGGAAGCTTCTGCAGACAAATCTGCAGCGTGTGCACATACCCTAAGGCTATGTTTCCACGTTCAGGAAACACTGCAGGGAGGACACAGCTCCGTCCAAAGCTTTGCCGGCTTTTGTACGTGCGGTGATTCCGCATGTGTCATTGAACCGTGTGGAATCACCACATCCTATACATAGGACGGTGTTATTTACCTTGTGTAGACTGAGCGTCTCCGCGAGATAAATAGACATGCTGCGGTCTAGAAAGACGCGCCGCATGTGAATATACGCAGGTCTGCCACCTGCATCTTTGTACGCATAGTGGATTTGGGATTTCATAAAATCCCCTCCACTATGCTGTAACATTTGGACGCTGCGGATTGGACTCTGTGGCTGTTCTCAGCATCCAACCCGCAGCATTTCCTGAACGTGGAAACGTACCCTAAATATATCTCTGCCTCTGGACATTATATAGTATAGATTTGCCTGGACTGTACATTATTATAAATCTACTACCTGAGCATTATATATTATAGATCACCCTGGACATTCTATATAATAGATTGTACATCATATATTACAGATAATTCTGGACATTTTATACTATAGGTCTCCTTGTACATTATATATTATAGATCTATAATAAATAATATACAGGGAGATCTATATGATAAATTGTCCAGATTTATATGTAAGTATCTGTTTACACCCAGACATATGAATAAGGCCTTAGTCAGAGACTTGGCAGTAATAGAATAATAACATCCATCTAGTAATGCTCCAATGTCTGCTGGACATGGTGTGGGGAGAGTTTCTAGTTCAGTTAGTACACAGACACCAGACTTCTTGCTGTTAACCAGTTAATGTTTTCTTGTCCACCACACTGCAGTGTCAAAAGAGGAAGACAGCGAGACAGGCAGCAACATCACATCAGAGAGCTCTTGACCTCGAAACAGAAAATCCTCAGATCCTGGTATTGTAACCTAATATTAAGAATAATATTTAATCACTGATATTGCGCTATTAATTCCACAGCACTTTACATACATCATCAACACTGTCCCCATTGGGGCTCACAATCTAAACATCCTATTTGTATGTCTTTTGAGTGTGGTAGGAAACCACTGTCTTTGAAAGAGCTACATGACATACACATAGATTCGGCCTCATTCATTCCCTATGGGACTTGCAAACATGTGCGGCACTTGTGGTGAGACAAAAAAACACTGCTAGTAGCGTTTTTTTCTGTTGCTGCAAGTATCGGATTTGCGGGATCGCATCAAAACCGCAAGTGTCGCACATGTCTGCAAGTCGCATAGGGAATGAATGAGGTCGAATGCAGTGTTGCCATAAGTGATCCGTTACGTGGCAGATGCGGAAAAACTGCAGGATCTGCCGCGAATGGCAAAAATTGCTGACGTGCAAGTAGCCTAAGTCACTGCCGACAGTGTCTGCATTAGTCATGCTCACCAATGGGGGAAGCAGAACGAAAAGTGCCTAGGGCAGCATAAACTCTAAATACGGCCCTGATCTTGATCTCAACTGTCCACGAGACGCTTTCCCAGAAGGATTTTGGCTTACGTACATTTTGGCAAACTGCAGTCTAAAAAAAATGTATCAGTAGTGGGGTGCTCCTGGATCTCCTGCCATACCATTTCATTCAAATGTCAACTTATAGTTTGCACTGACACTGATGTAACCGGAGACTGCAGAACAGCTTGAATTTCTTTGGAACTTGATTGGGGCTGCTTATCTTGATCTAGACTATCCTGCGCTACAACTTTTTATCAATTTTTTTCTCTGTCATCCACGTTCAGGGAGATTAGCTACAGTGCCAGGGGCTGCAAAGAACATCAAGATATCTGGAGATGGACTTGTGACCTTGAGTTTTTTATATTTGTGAATAATTTTGGTTCTGAAGTCAGACAGTTCTATTCTCTATTTTCTGTTCTCCTTGCTTGGTGTTGCACACACATTGCAAAGATTGAATCACCTTCTCCCCTTGTTATCTGGTCTCAGATATGATTTTCATATTATCGACACCTGTTACTTTCCACAGGTGAGTTTGATTGAGCATCACACGCTTGAAACAAAGTTGCTTACCCACAATTTTTTTTAAGGTGCCAACAATTTTGCCCGGCCCATTTTGGGAGTTATGTCCAAGTTGCTGTAATGTATGTAGTACAGTTCATATAGCGTCTTGTGCTTGGGTGCGATGAAAACACAGGAGTCACAGGTTTGATATAGAAAAGTCCTGTATTACTTCATACAAGTTGGCAGAAATAGTCACACAGTTTGCAGACACAGAAACAGGAGACACAGCAGGCCAGAGTAATCCAAGCTCAGCAATCACTCTCCAATACAGATTCAGGATCTTCTTCTCTGTTACCGTAAGTCCATGCAAACGTGGGTCTTTCAAAGAGCAGGGTTCAGAGTCCACAAGTGCTTCAGAGTTCCTCAGTAGGAATAGCTGGAGTACAAGGTCCAAGGCTTACAGGAGTCAAGTCACAGGTTCACTGCAGGCTAGATTCTGAAGCACTGATTGCTCAGCTGTGGCTGCTTAAGAAGCAAAGGAGAGAATCAGGGCGGGAACATGCAAGCTGGAAACTCCATTTTGACTGAGGGCAAGATAGCTGCAGCAAGACAGAAAGTAAAATGGCTGACGAACAAACTGAGTTTCAGGAATATATACATAGAACCTTACATTACTCCCCCCTTAAGGACAACCTCCGGATGACCTCAGACCAGGCTTGTGTGGGTACCTCTGATGAAACTGACGGAGCAAGCGAGGAGCATTAACGTTATTGACCGGTTCCCATGAGTTGTCCTCCACTGGGTAGCCCTGCCATTTAATCAGATATTGTAACTGATTTCTATACAACCTGGAATCTAAAATCCTTTCCACCACAAATTCTTCCTGACCATCGACTAGCACTGGGTCAGGGCAAGGAGAGGAACGTCCAGGAAACGTATTGGGTGTCGCAGCCTTTAGTAGGGATACATGAAAGACAGGGTGGATTCTCATAGTTCTGGGCAGTTGAAGACGACAAGCAACGGCACTTTAATTTTACTGATTTTATAGGGTCCAATGTACTTATGTCCCAACTTAGACGATGGAATCCTTAACTTAAGATTTCTGGTTGACAGCCAGACCAAGTCTCCTACCTTGAAAGCTGGTGCAGGTTTACGAAATTTATCTGCTGCTTTCTTGTACCTTTCTTGAGCCGATTCCAGATTTTCCTTTAGAAGATCCATATTCTTCTGTAAAGACGTGATTCTTTCAGCCACTGCTGGTAAAGGCGTTTCTATGGGAAATCGTGGTAGAATGTTAGGATGATAACCTAGATTAGAGTAAAAAGGAGACTGTTTAGTGGAGGCACTCTGAGAGTTGTTATACGAGAACTCAGCTAATGGAAGTAGATCCACCCAATCATCCTGTAGGTGGCAGATAAAGCAGCGGAGATACTGCTCCAGGGTTTGATTGGTTCGTTCGGTCTGTCCATTAGTCTGGGGATGAAAAGCAGAAGAAAGGTTTACTTTAATGTCCAATGCTGCACAGAAATTTTGCCAAAACCTAGAAGTGAATTGCACCCCTCGATCCGAAATAACCTCATCCGGTACTCCATGTAAGCGAAACACATCTTTAATCATCAAATCTGATGTCTGTTTTGCAGTGGGTAAGCCGACACAAGGGATAAAATGAGCTGCCTTTGTTAGACGGTCAACCACCACTAGAATGGTGTTCTTCCCTGAGAGGTTGGTAACTCCACAATGAAGTCCATAGAAATGGATCCCCACGGGCGGGACGGGATGGGAAGAGGCTGTAACAGACCAGTTGGTGAGGAGCGAGGTGTTTTGCATCTTGCACAGACCTCACATGAAGTGACATAATTCAAAACATCCTTCCTGCAAGTGGGCCACCAAAAGAAACGAGAAAGAAATTCCTGTGTCTTTAGAATTCCTCTATGCCCAGCTATCTTGGAATCGTGAATGAGTTGCAATACTCTTAATCTGACTGTTTCAGGAATATACAGACGTTGTCCCTGAATCCACACACCATTCTTAAAGACAAGACTTACGTCCCTTGGGGGTTGTGCCAAAAAGGAATTCGCATGGTATGCTTCCTTGATGTCCTTAAGTAGGTCTTGATTATGAATTACTCCTAGGAATCTAGAGTCAGGAAGAATAGTCTTAGGAGGAGTAATTGGACGTGTCTCTGCTGAGTAAATCCTAGAGAGTGCATCAGCCTTTCCATTGCGCGATCCTGGTCTATAAGAGATGATAAAATTAAATTGGTTTAAGAAAAGATTCCAGCGAGCCTGGCGAGGAGTCAGGCACTTAGCCGACCTGATAAACTCAAGGTTACGATGGTCTGTCAGGACGACTATTTGCTGTGCAGCTCCCTGAAGAAGGTGTCTCCATTCTTTGAAGGCGGCAATAATGGCCAACAACTCTCTATTGCCCACATCGTAGTTCCTCTCAGCCGAAGACAACTGCTGGGAAAAGAAGGCACAGGGATGCAAGACATTCTTCTCACCTGTTCTCTGAGAGAGTATAGCTCCAACGGCACAGTCTGAAGCATCCACCTCTATTATGAAGGCAAGCTCGGGGTTGGGATGTACTAGGATAGGTGCAGTGGTAAATTTATCTTTTAGACGGGAAAATGCTTCCTGGGCTTGGGGAGTCCAGGAAAACCTAGACTCTTTCCGGGTAAGTTGAGTGATAGGTGACACTACCTCAGAGAAATTTCTAATGAAACGTCTATAGAAGTTGGCAAACCCGATGAAGCGCTGTACCTCCTTCACATTTCTAGGACTTGGCCAATCCTTGATGGCTTGGGTTTTGCTTCCATCCATACTAATTCCTTGTGTAGACAGTACATACCCCAGAAATTGAATTTCGGTCCTATGGAATTCACACTTTTCAAGTTTGATGTAAAGATGATTTTGTCTTAGACGTTCCAAGACCATTCTCACATGTCCATGATGTTCCTCTGTGGAGTTAGAAAAAATTAGAATATCATCCAAATAAATTACCACGAATGTATCTAGGAGATCCCTGAAGATGTCATTCACCAAGTGTTGGAAAGTGGCTGGGGCGGTACTCAGACCAAAAGGCATAACTAGATATTCAAAGTGTCCATAGCGTGACCTGAATGCAGTCTTCCATTCATCCCCAGGTCTAATACGGACTAAGTTATAGGCCCCACGAAGATCTAGTTTAGAAAAAATTTTGGCATGTCGCACTCTCAGCAATCACTCTCCAATACAGATTCAGGATCTTCTTCTCTGTTACCGTAAGTCCATGCAAACGTGGGTCTTTCAAAGAGCAGGGTTCAGAGTCCACAAGTGCTTCAGAGTTCCTCAGTAGGAATAGCTGGAGTACAAGGTCCAAGGCTTACAGGAGTCAAGTCACAGGTTCACTGCAGGCTAGATTCTGAAGCACTGATTGCTCAGCTGTGGCTGCTTAAGAAGCAAAGGAGAGAATCAGGGCGGGAACATGCAAGCTGGAAACTCCATTTTGACTGAGGGCAAGATAGCTGCAGCAAGACAGAAAGTAAAATGGCTGACGAACAAACTGAGTTTCAGGAATATATACATAGAACCTTACAGTTGCCTTTTTTTCTCTTGTTTTTTTGTTGTTGTACCATTACACACAAAGGACGTGTGTGTATAACAAAACGTGTAATTGCAATAATTTTCTGGAATAAATGCTTCATTTTCTGAGACATGCAATAATTTATATCTATAAGTGTGTGCTTTGTGTTTATAGATGTGTGTATGTACAGTGCCTACAAGTAGTATTCAACCCCCTGCAGATTTAGCTAGTTTGATAAGATGCAAATAAGTTAGAGCCTTCAAACTGCAAACGAGAGTAGGATTTATTAACAGAAGCATAAATCTTACAAAACAAAAAGTTATGTTGCTCAGTTGAATTTTAATAAATTTTAAACATAAAAGTGTGGGTCAATTATTATACAACCCCTATGTTTAATATTTCGTGGAATAACCCTTGTTTGCAATTACAGCTAATAATCGTCTTTTCAGCAGCAGATGAAGGAAGGGAGACACACTAGTCATTACTAGTGGGTAGGCGGAGCCCACATAGGATAGAACACCTCAGATTAAAAAGAGTGTTGACCGGCCCCTCCAGCTTGGGCTCCTCCTACTCCAGCTCTCCAGTCTAAAATTTGAGGTCACAGAGGATAGTCGCTGCTGAAGCAGCTCCTCAGAAGATTTTTTTATTTTTATCGGACAGGGACTTGGACCCCCGTGGTCTTGAGGTCTCAGGGGTCTCAGCGCTGCTGGACCCCCACCTCTCCCTTGGCGGATCTGTATTACCCTGTAAGGTGGTCCCTGCAGAACCCTGCCGGCCCTGGGGGATGAGGATTGCTTCCCTGGCGGGGACGCAAACCGCGCTTCTGGGGTCACTGCGTTCCTCGCCCTAGGGGGAAGCTACGGGCACAGCACCACAAATCCCTGGGGGTCCCTGTGGCGCTCAGCTGGGTGAGTACTCAACATTTTATTGATGTGTTTGAGTGCTTCAGCGGCTGCTGCGGCAGCCGCTGTTACAGTTTTCAGTGTGGTGATTGTGTCCTTTTGTCCGCAGGTGGATGCCTGCAGGACATGGGAGCGGGGAGCAGAGTGAGTCGCGCGCCATTTTTTTGAGCCGGCGGGGGGCGTGGCTTCATGTTTTCCCGTCTTTCGCGGGCAGGAAGCGCTCTGAGCGCGCGCTTTACCCTGCCTCTTCTCTTCCGGCTCCTCTCCTCAAGCGCGGCGGCCATTACTGACGGCCTCCTCGGGCTCCTCTCTCTCTCCGCTCCCCCCGACCGACCGAAAGGAACAAACTGCACCGCGGCCAGCTGGGTGAGTCGCTTCTACCTTTCTGAGGGCAGAAGCTTGACCCCTTCACCCCCACAGCGCAGGGCACCTTTCTGAAGGTGCTGCCAACTGAACGCTCCCGCTCACGATCACAATAACGACGCATACTAATGCGATCGTTTTTTTTTGTGATCGTTTTAATGTCGCTAGTAGCTGCCACAGTGGGCGATCTCATTGACGACGCATAAGTGGTTAGCGATCTATTTAGCGACTTGGGCGGTTATTGCGATGTACAAATCAGCGCAATATGTTAGCGATCTCGTAGGTGTTCTTATTTAATGTGGCACATTGTCCTGCAGCTGCTACCTCATAAGAGGCACCTGGGGCTCGCACACCTTTTTCATTAAACAAGGGTTGTGGGGAGTCTGCGACATTAACCCCTTCTTTGGCGGTTAACCCTTTATTGGGAGACAGCTGGGGTAGCTCTCTCTTTAAGAGCTTTAACCCTTCAGCGTTCGTTTTGCCTTTGAAAACCACACTGTTCTAGTTACTGACAGGTTTTGACCTGCCATATACTGTGTGAGGGCATGTCAGATCAGGGTCCAGGAGGTGCGGACCGTCTCCCAGATCCGCTACAGGATCAGTCTCGCGTATCTGACACGCAGACCTCGACGGCGTCAAGCGCAGCGGTCGGAGGTGTCAGTGATGTCAAAATGGAGGCCCTCGCTCGTTCTATTGATGGCCTGTCTGAACTTCTAGGTCATTGGGTGTCAGCTAGATCCTCTCATGGCAGGAAGCGACACAGGCCGGTGCCATCTTCCCCGCGCAGCGACTCGGAGATTTCGGGCATGGAGGGTTCCCCTTCAAGCTCGGATGGGGAGATGTCCGATTCGGATAAGGAGGATCGGCAGGGACAATCTGCCTCTCTTTTGAGCCGTACAGAGGCTTTTATTGGAGCCATGAGGGAGGCGTTACAGTTACCGGAGGAAGTAACTAGACGTCGGCCCGGATGTTTCAGGAGTCGCATGGGTTGCGATCAGCATTACCATCTCTGGATGAGCTTAATGGGGCAGTGGAGAAGGAACGCCTGTGTCCAGATAAACGTTTTCAGGGGACACGGTTTTTTGAGATGCTGTATCCGTGTACTACGGAGTTGATTGATAATTGGATTCCTTCTCCTGAAGTGGATGTCCCTTTATCCCAGCTTAAAATAAACAGGATAAATTGGTACTAATTGTACTTGAATAATCACCTCAATATACAATAAAATATATACATATGTGTGAATAAATACACAAGTGATACCAATAATCCTAGGAATGTGAGATGGCAGACCATCCGGAAAGGTAGAAAAACCCTTATACACCAGACGTGAATACAGGCAGTGGGGGCCCAAATGAAGAACCAAGGAATGAACATACAATCTCTGTAAACTAATAAAGAAAACCAGAATTGTGCGAAAAAATGTACATAATCTTTATTAAACAATGTTGTACATAATATAAAATAAAATAAAAGATATATAAAACAACCGACAGCGTGGTATAATGAGCCCAAATAATAACAGACTCAGATTACATAACCAGGATCTAGATACATAATGCGATCCACAAAAAGGTCAGCGCACCCAAAATACTAAAACAAATTAAACAAATATAATTTTAGTGTGAATACCCTAAACATACTACATGAAAAGTGCTATACGTGTTGGTACATCCTCTGTGCATATCAAAAGTTTAACACCAGCATGCACAAAGTGCATGTGCTAAATCCAATATAATGTGTGAGACCAAAAACGTGAATGCAAAAGAAAAACAACGAGACCTAGTGGCTCGCAAGCTGACAGCGTCCCATCCAGGCTCCCAGGTAGCGGTTATCTCCCACTAGGTCTCGTTGTTTTTCTTTTGGTGGTTACGTCCGGAAGCGTTATCCCTGGGGAAGTCCTTCCTTCCTCCGAGGTGGTCGATCATAACCACCGATGCCAGCCTGACAGGCTGGGGGGGCATCTGGAACGATCTCTGGATTCAGGGAGTATGGTCGTTGGAAGAGTCTGTCCTGCCGATCAACATCCTGGAATTGAGGGCAATTTTCCTTTGCCTCCAACACTGGACGGTCCCTTTAAGCGGTCTACCAGTCCGAGTGCAGACAGACAGCGCGACGGCGGTCGCGTATATCAACCATCAAGGTGGGACGAGGAGCTTCAGGCTCATGATGGAAGTGTCTCGAATTCTGGTATGGGCCGAGGCCAGAGTGCCAGCCATCTCTGCGATTCACATTCCAGGAGTTCAGAATATCACAGCGGACTTCCTCAGTCGCGAAAAGATGGATCCCGGAGAATGGAGTCTTCATCCGTAAATTTTTGCACTGCTGTGCTCCCGTTGGGGAACTCCCCAAGTGGATTTGATGGCATCCAGGTTCAATGCCAAGTTACCGACGTTCATGTCCAGGTACAAGGACCCGAAGGCTGTGGCGGTGGATGCTCTGGTGGCTCCTTGGGACCAAATTTCGAGCTAATCTATGTGTTCCCGCCGATATCCTTACTTCCTCTGGTGTTGCGTCGGATCAGACTGGAGAGAGTCCCGGCTATGTTGATAGCCCCAGATTGGCCAAGGAGGACGTGGTTCTCGACACTGGTGTCGCTTCTGGCAGCGCCTCCACTTCCACTCCCTCTCGCCCGGACCTGTTAACCCAAGAGCCCGTTCGTCACCCGGACCTGAAGTCTCTGCGTTTGACGGCGTGGCTCTTGAGACCGAAATCTTGACCCGTCAAGGTTTTTCAGCCGAAGTCATTGCCACTCTGCGAGCTGCCAGAGGTCCGGCTACTACTAGAATTTATCACAAGACTTGGGAAGCCTTCTTTTCGTGGTGTTCGGGTTCTTCTAGGAACCCGAGGATTTTTTCCATTCCCAATTTGTTGGTCTTTTTGCAGTACGGGCTGGACAAGGGTTTGGCAGTTAGCACTCTGAAAGGGCAGGTTTCTGCTCTGTCCTTGCTGTTTCGGAAGGCTATCGCCTCGCGTAGGGACGTACGTTCCTTTTTTCGCGGGGTAACCCGTCAATTTCCGCCGCGGAAGGCGCTTGTGTCTCCTTGGTGGCTCAATCTTGTCTTGGAGGCTCTTCAACATGGGCCTTTTGAGCCTATGGACTCTGTTAATCTTTCCTTTCTCTCTTGGAAGGTTGCCTTCCTAGTGGCGGTCACTTCTTTGCGAAGGGTTTTTGAGTTGGCGGCTCTTTCTTGCTCGCCTCCTTTTCTGGAGTTTCACCCAGATCGCGTAGTGCTTCGCACACGGGGCGATTTTCTAACTAAAGTGGTGTCACAGTTTCATGTTAACCAGGATATTGTGTTGCCCTCGCTTTGTCCGGAGCAAAGGAATGCGAAGGAACGGGCCTTGCACTCATTGGATTTAGTGCGGGCTTTGAAGTTCTATTTGTCTATTACTCAGAGTTTTCGGAAGTCGGATTCTCTGTTTGTGATTCCAGCAGGTCGTCGACGTGGGCAACGAGCTTCCAAGGATTCTATAGCTCGTTGGATTCGGTCGGCCATTTTAGAGGCTTACCGACTTAAGGGCGAACCTTGCCCGATTAAGATTTAAGCTCACTCCACGAGGGCTGTGGGTTCATCGTGGGCTTTTCATCAAGGAGCCTCGGCAGCTCAGCTCTGCCGGGCGGCGACCTGGCGCTCCATCCACACATTTACGAAATTTTATAAGGTGGACATCAGTGCTTCCGCTGATGCGGCCTTAGGACGTAGGGTCCTGTAGGCGGCTGTAGTTTAAAGTTCTTGTGAACTTGTATTTGCGCTAGTTGCGCATTTATTTAGGTTGTTGGGTATCTGCCTCTGTTGGTTTTTTCTTGCCCACCCTTATTTTTGGACTGCTTTGGGACGTCCCACTAGTAATGACTAGTGTGTCTCCCTTCCTTCATCTGCTGCTGAAAGACGGATTTTGGTAAGAACTTACCTGTAAAATCCTTTTCAGCGAAGAAGGAAGGGAGACACACATCCCTCCCATGGCAGAAGTGTGTTGTTGTGTTTTCAGATGCGGCGTGACCCTTCTCTGATAGCGATTATCTGGGCTGAGGTCGGCGCGCTAAGGCTCTTTTCCAGCATTGCCAGCTCATCGCAGTGGTCAGGTTCAGTGAGTAGTACCTGGGACTGTGTGATTTTTTCGGCTATATGCATAACCTGTCTTCTTGTTTTTTTCTCTGAAGTCCTTCAGAAGGGGTTATGTTGCTACGCTAGTGATAATTGCTCTTCCTTAGCTTGTGTATGGACTGGAGAGCTGGAGTAGGAGGAGCCCAAGCTGGAGGGGCCGGTCAACACTCTTTTTAATCTGAGGTGTTCTATCCTATGTGGGCTCCGCCTACCCACTAGTAATGACTAGTGTGTCTCCCTTCCTTCTTCGCTGAAAAGGATTTTACAGGTAAGTTCTTACCAAAATCCTCTTTATAAGACCTGATCAGGCCGGCACAGGTCTGTGGAGTTATCTTGGCCCACTCCTCCATGCAGATCTTCTCCAAGTTATCTAGGTTCTTTGGGTGTCTCATGTGGACTTTAATCTTGAGCTCCTTCCACAAGTTTTCAATTGGGTTAAGGTCAGGAGACTGACTAGGCCACTCCAACACCTTGACTTTTTCCCTCTTGAACCAGGCCTTGGTTTTCTTGGCTGTGTGCTTTGGGTCGTTGTCTTGTTGGAAGATGAAATTACGACCCATCTTAAGATCCTTGATGGAGGAGCGGAGGTTCTTGGCCAAAATCTCCAGGTAGGCCGTGCTATCCATCCTCCCATGGATGCGGACCAGATGGCCAGGCCCCTTGGCTGAGAAACAGCCCCACAGCATGATGCTGCCACCACCATGCTTGACTGTAGGGATGGTATTCTTGGGGTCGTATGCAGTGCCATCCAGTCTCCAAATGTCACGTGTGTGGTTGGCACCAAAGATCTCGATCTTGGTCTCATCAGACCATAGAATCTTGAACCAGTCTGTCTCAGAGTCCTCCAAGTGATCATGAGCAAACTGTAGACGAGCCTTGACATGACGCTTTGAAAGTAAAGGTACCTTACGGGCTCGTCTGGAACGGAGACCATTGCGGTGGAGTACGTTACTTATGGTATTGACTGAAACCAATGTCCCCACTGCCATGAGATCTTCCCGGAGCTCCTTCCTTGTTGTCCTTGGGTTAGCCTTGACTCTTCGGACAAGCCTGGCCTCGGCACGGGAGGAAACTTTCAAAGGCTGTCCAGGCCGTGGAAGGCTAACAGTAGTTCCATAAGCCTTCCACTTACGGATGATGCTCCAACAGTGGAGACAGGTAGGGCCAACTTCTTGGAAAGGGTTTTGTACCCCTTGCCAGCCTTGTGACCCTCCACATCTTGTCTCTGATGGCCTTGGAATGCTCCTTTGTCTTTCCGATGTTGACCATGTATGAGTGCTGTTCACAAGTTTGGGGAGGGTCTTAAATAGTCAGAAAAGGCTGGCAAAAGAGTTCATTAATCCACACATGTGAAGCTCATTATTCTTGGTGCCTGAACTACTTCTTAATACTTTAGGGGGACCAAACAGAATTCTTGTGGTTTGAGGGGTTGAATAATAAATGACACTCTGAATTAACTTTTAACGTTTTTAATAAAAAAAATTAAAACAAAAATTTTTGCTGCAGTGCATTTCCCACTTCCAGGCTGATCTACAGTACAAATGTCACAATGCCAAGTTAATTCCGCATGTGTCAACCAGCTAAATCTGCAGGGGGTTGAATACTACTTGTAGGCACTGTATGTGCTCTCTGCATACGTGTGTGGTTGTATATATAATTCTGCTTTGATTGCAATAGTAACTTGCACTATTGGTTCCTCAAAGCGTGCTAACATTCACTGCAACTAGACCACAACATTGGACTGTAGTTCTTACATTAGTGCAGCTATTTGTGGGTTATGTGTTGTTCGTTAGGAGCGAATCTGTTGTCACTTACACGAAAACTGTCATTCTTAACTGGTGTGTAAGTAGCATAAGTAGAACTGGGGATTTTTTGTTAATACAGTTGTAGTGATTTGCCACCCAGGGACTACCCCATACTATCACAGCATTGAAGCCTGCTATAAAGTACATACTTTACATTTAAAGGGGTTGTCCATTCAAAACCCGTAGCTAAGTCATACATACAAGAAGCAACAGCTCACCTCCTCTCCAGTCCCACCGCGTGGATCATGCAGTGCTGCAAGTAGTTTGAAGGTGAAGCAGAAGTCCAGCGTGGGTGATATCCATACAAAATACTTTTATTCCATTTTCATTTTATCCAGAGACACAAAATCGGGTGATTCTTACCAGTGACAGTCACAGGCTAAAAGTTCATTTAAAATCATACGCGTTTCAACGTTTGTGCCAGCATAATCATGTGCTTTTAATGAAAATGGAATAAAAGTTATTATTTATGGATATCACCCACACTGGACTTCTGCTTCAACTAATCATACATACCCTCCGGTCCTGGGTGTGAAACCGGCGAATCCCTGCAGCGCACAGTGCATTGACTGGGAGGATTCATAAGTCTGCAGACATTCAGAGTGACTGCAGAACCCAGTTTTGATCGGATAACTCCTTTAAGAGTGTTACACATTTTTTGTGTTTGTGTGGCATCATTTGATTTGCTGTTTCTTTTTCTTCACCCTGCATATTTTGCCATTTAACCCCTGGAGGAAGACCTTGCTGCATTTCCCTGGAGCACCTGCCAAGAATTGAATGGAGGCGCTAAGGGTGAGTTTCCACGATCAGGAAACGCTGCGTGCAAGAAATCCCGTCTCCACTATGCGTAACAACACGCAGGCGGAAGACCTGCGTATCCGGACATGCTGCGCGTCTTTTCAGACCGCAGCATGTCCTAGCTATTGCGGCAACGCTGCGTCGCCGCAACGGAATTTAACACAGGGCTATGTAGCCCTGCGTTATTTCCGGAGGTGTTCCGGAGGTGTCCTGAACACCTCCGGAAATAACGCGCGTCAGAAAGGGGGCGGGGCTTAGACGGAGCGGAATTTCCGCTCCGTCATATACGCTGTGTTTCCTGATGGTGGAAACACAGCCTAAGACATTTTGAGGTAAGCACTACCAGACTCCCTGTTTATAATGTCAGCTTAAAGGGGTGTTACATTTAAAATGTAAAAATGGCAAGTGTTGTAAAAATATAAAAGTTTAAATCAGTCCACTTTCCCCATTCAAAAATAAAATTGTAAATTAATAAACATATTTAGCTGTATTTGTAAAAACCTCATCAATGAAAATTTTAATATATTTAAACAATAAGATAAACGTTGTAAAATAAAAAAATTGAAATGGCAAAATATGCAAAGAAAAACGTACGTACCCTAAAATGGTAATAAAAACGACAACAACGTGCACAATAATGAAATCCCTCCCAAAGTTCCATTGACAGAAAAATTAAAATAGCTATAGCTCCTAGAAATTGTCAATAGAGACCAAAAATTTTGCTTAAAATTTTTTATTTTTTTTTAAGGTGGGCGTGTCCTGACGTCCATGTGAAGAGGACGCACTGAGCTTCGCTTTTCTCTACATCCAGTAATTTCCACGGCTATTAGCAGTGAAATATTGATTCCTTCGCACCGAAGGCAGGGGTAAAGTCCCTGAAATAAATGGAGAAGCGTTGAAGTGCATGACAAGAAGAAAGCATCAGAAGGAGCTAGCGTACCTTCCAACATGGAGTCACCTTTCCCGACATCAAGCCAGATTGAGAGCAGCTGAGGCTGCTGCAGCAAAGCTGGTGAGATTTGCTTGACTCACCTTAGATCCTGAGGACCCTTCAAATTATTTACAACCTGATCCGGTATGCTCACATGGGGAGAGAGATACAGAGACTGTGCTGGGGAGGCAATATGGCACTGCTTTCACAGCAATAGTTAAACATAGAAGTGCAGGATATACAGAGCACTAACAGCATCTATGGAGATGTTAATCCAGCCTCTGGGCAAGAGCCTACACTACAAGATGTTTACTGTAAAATCCTGCAGCCTCTCTTTAGAAACTCTCAACAAACACATGGGAGGGCTTATAGAGGACATTAATCTAATCCTACAAGACATGCAGAAAGAGTTGGTGGAAAGAGTGAATTCTGTTGAGGACCAAATGTCTACCATACATAAAGATCTCCGGAGAGGTCTTCAGAATATCAATGCCCTTCTCAACAAGGATGATGATCTAGAGAATAGGCTTCTGTAAAATAGCATACGTTTAGTTGGGGTTCCTGAAAATGCGGAGAGTGGTAAATCCTGGCTGACTACAATGCTTGGCAAAGACTCTCTATCTTAAATTCTTTTGCAATTGAAAGACCTGACAATTTCTACACATCCTGTGCCCCTGGCAGCTCCCCGGAGGTCTGTACTCATCAAATTACTACATTTTGAAGATACGATTGATAAAAATATCCATTTATCCTGACTTTTCAACAGAAGTTCAGAAGAAGAGTGCCAAGTTCTGGGATCTAAAAAAAAAGTTCTGTGATAATCAAACTTCCTATTATATGATCTACTCTGCCAGTGTGGTTGCCCTTGGTGGATTTCATGTTTGACTCCCCTCCAGATGCTTTATCATGGTTGGACACCAATGAGAGATCTCTGCGAAATGGAGCTGGATGAGGGACTTCTAGAGGCGGTTTTCTCCAAGTACTTTTCGTATTCCATTATGAAAAAGTGCCTATACTATGCTTGTTTTGCTAACAGCCGATTCTCCTCCGCTACTTCACTATGAGCGGGAAGTATTGACTCATGATAATATATGTACTTGCATTATTGTACATACAAACTATTTTTTTAAGGGCAGTCAGGTTGATAATTAGCCCATATACTCTTAAAGGGAACCTGTCAGCAGGATTGTGCACAGTAACCTGTGTGTCAGGTCGTTGCCGTTATACTGATTAAAATGATACCTTGGTTGATGAAACCATCTTGTGGTTGTTGTTTAATCTGTATTTTCAGTTTTGAGTTAATGATATGCTCGTGCTCCGGGGCGGCCTGTGGGGGGTCTTCATGTGGTGCTCTGATTAGCTATTCATGATGAAGACTGCTGACAGGTCACTAAGCGCTCACTGACCTGCTCCATAGTTTACATAATGAATATTATATATACGTACTGAAAAAAGATAACCCCTTCTACAGGCAGGTGACAGCTGTGGCACCTGCTCTGCAGCATAATCGCATGTACTGTGTATACATTTGAAAATGGCGCCCGCCACACCTGCGCAGTAGCGGCTAACGGTGATCCGATAGCTGATACTGTGCTGGAGTCGCCATCTTGCTAGAGTAAAAAATTCCTCCTCCAAGATGGCGCCACGGTGCAGTGGAAAATATCGGCGATCGCCAATAGCTGCTATTGCGGAGTCGCCATCTTGCTAGAGAAGAAAAAAATTCCTCATCCAAGAATGCACCACCGATCCTGTACAGTAGCAGCTATCCGCAATAGCCGATAGCTGCTACTGCGCATGCGTCAGCGGCGCCATCTTGGAGGAAGAATTTTTTTTTCCTCTAGCAAAATGGCGCTGCCTGCGAAGTAATGGCTATCAGATCACCTCTATATACACCTATAGCTGCTACTGCGCAGGCGCCATTTTCAAATGAATTTTTTTTTGGGTGGGGGTGAGGGAAATATCAGGATAACCTGAAAAATATTAATTATATACCCAGTACATATGCGATTATGCTGCAGTGCAGATGCCACAGCTGGTATCATTTTAATCAGTATAATGGCGCAGACCTGACACTGTCTGTAGGTTACTGTGCACATTCCTGCCGACAGATTCACTTTTACCCCTTAACGACCGCCGATATGCCTTTTCACTGCAACAGTTAAGGGTATTTAAACCTCAGCGCTGTTAAAAAGTGCATAACACCCTCCAGAGTCGGATTTTCTCTGGGGTCTCGGCTGCCGGGGGTAGCCGAGACCCCAGATTCGGGTCGGTTTTTACTGACTCCGTTGTTGCAACCCCCCAGTACCTCCTGGGTCTCATGGTTTCCTCCCACGGCCGCCAGCGTCTTCTTCCGGTAAGAAAATGGTGGGTGCATGCGCAGTGCGCCCGCCGAGATCTGCCGGCCGGTACCCGGCAACAGGATAATGATTTTTCTTATTGGTTCATTTTGGTCACTGTGATAGACCCTATCACAACCCTATCACAGTGCTCAAAATAACTAAAATAGTAAACCCCCCCCTTTATCACGCCTTAGGGAAAAATAATGAAATAAAGAAAACATTTATTTTCATTTTCCCATTAGGGTTAGAGTTAGGCTAAAGTGAGTTGGGCTAAAGTTAGGGTTAGGGATGGGGTTTAGGATTAGGGTTAGGGGTGTGTTGGGGTTAGGTTTAGGGTTTGAATTAGGTTACGGGTGTGTTGGGGTTAGGGTTTGAGTTAGGATTGGGGGGTTTCCATTAGTGTGTCTCCAAACGCAACATGGCGCCACCATTGATTCCAGCCAATTTTGCATTCAAAAAGTCAAACTGTGCTCCCTCCCTTCTGAGCTCTGCCGTGCGCCCAAACAGTGTTTCCCCCCAACATAAGGGGTATCAGCGTACTCAGGACAAATTGCACAACAACTTTGGGGTTCTAATTTCTCCTGTTACCTTTGGGAAAATAAATAATTGGGAGCAAGAATATCATTTTTGTGGGAAAAAAATGATTTTTTTATTTTCACGGCTCTGCGTTATAAACTTCTGTGAAGCACTTGGGGGGTTCAAAGGGCTCACCACATATCTAGATAAGCTCCTTGGAGGGGGCGTCTAGTTTCCAAAATGGGGTCACTTGTGGGGGTTTCTAATGTTCAGGCATATCAGGGGCTCTGCAAATGCAACATGACGCCCGCATACCATTCCATCAAAGTCTGCATTCCTAAACGACACTACTTCCCTTTCGAGCCCCGACGTGTGCCCAAACAGTGGTTACCCCCCATATGGGGTATCAGCGTGCTCAATACAAATTTGACAACAAGTTTTGGGTCCAATTTATCTGTTACCCTTGTGAAAATAAAAATTGCGGCTAAATATCTTTCAGCAGCAGATGAAGGAGGAGACACAGTCATTACTAGTGGGTAGGCGGAGCCCACACAGGATAGAAAACCTCAGATTAAAAAGTGTTGACCGGCCCCTCCAGCTTGGGCTCCTCCTACTCCAGCTCTCCAGTCTAAAATTTGAGGTCACAGAGGATAGTCGCTGCTGGAGCAGCTCCTCAGAAAATTTTTTTATTTTAGTCGGACAGAGACTTGGACCGCCAGTGGTCTAGAGGTCTCAGGGGTCTCAGCGCTGCTGGACCCCCACCTCTCCCTTGGCGGATCTGTATTACCCTGTAAGGTGGTCCCTGCAGAACCCTGCCGGCCCTGGGGGATGAGGATTGCTTCCCTGGCGGGGACGCAAACCGCGCTTCTGGGGTCACTGCGTTCCCCGCCCTGGGGGGAAGCTACGGGCACAGCGCCACAAATCTCTGAGGGGTCCCTGTGGCGCTCAGCGGGGTGAGTACTCCACATTTTAATGTGTTTGAGTGCTTCAGCGGCAGCCGCTGCTACATGTATTCATGTGTGGTGATTGTGTACTTTTGTCCACAGGTGGATGCCTGCAGGACATGGGAGCGGAGAGCGGAGTGAGTCGCGCGCTTTTTTTGAAACCGGTGGGGGGCGTGGCTTCGCGCTTTCCCATTGTTTCGCAGGCAGGAAGCGCTCTGAGCGCGCGCTTTTACCCTGCCTTTTCTCTTCCGGCTTCTCTCCTCTAGCGCGGCGGCCATTACTGAAGGCCTCCTCGGGCTCCTCACTCTCCGCTCTCCCCGACCGACCGAAAGGAAGACACTACACCACGGCCAGCTGGGTGAGTCGCTTCTACCTGTCAGGGCAGAAGCTTGACCCCCTCACCCCCACAGCGCAGGAGGTACTGTCACACGGAACGCTCCCGCTACGATCACGATAGCGACGCTTAATTTTGCGATCGTTTTTTGTGATCGTTTTAATGTCGCTAGTAGCTGCCACAGTGGGCGATCTCATTGACGACGCATAAGTGGTTAGCGATCTCCTTAGCGACTTTGGCGGTCATTGCGATGTACAATTCAGCGCAATATGTTAGCGATCTCGTTGGCGTTCTTGTTTAGTGTGGCATACCTTTGAAGCACTGTCCTGCAGCTGTTACCTCATAAGAGGCACCTGGGGCTCGCACACCCTTTTCATTAAACAAGGGTTGTGGGGAGTCTGCGACATTAACCCCTTCTTTGGCGGTTAACCCTTTATTGGGAGACAGCTGGGGTAGCTCTCTCTTTAAGAGCTTTAACCCTTCAGCGTTCGTTTTGCCTTTGAAAACCACACTGTTCTAGTTGCTGACAGGTTTTGACCTGCCATATACTGTGTGAGGGCATGTCAGATCAGGGTCCAGGAGGTGCGGACCGTCTCCCAGATCCGCTACAGGATCAGTCTCGCGTATCTGACACGCAGACCTCGACGGCGTCAAGCTCAGCGGTCGGAGGTGTCAGTGATGTCAAAATGGAGGCCCTCGCTCGTTCTATTAATGGCCTTTCTGACCTTCTAGGTTATTGGGTGTCAGCTAGATCCTCTCATGGTAGGAAGCGACACAGGCTGGTACCATCTTCCCGCGTAGCAACTCGGAGATTTCGGGCATGGAGGGTTCCCCTTCTAGCTCGGATGGGGAGATGTCCGATTCGGATAAGGAGGATCGGCAGGGACACTCTGCCTCTCTTTAGCCGTACAGAGGCTTTTATTGGAGCCATGAGGGAGGCGTTACAGTTACCGGAGGAGGTAACTAGACGTCCTGGTAAGTCGGCCCGGATGTTTCAGGAGTCGCATAGGTCGCGATCAGCCTTACCATCTCTGGATGAGCTTAATGGGGCAGTGGAGAAGGAACGCCTGTGTCCAGATAAACGTTTTCAGGTGACACGGTTTTTTGAGACGCTGTATCCGTGTACGACGGAGTTGATTGATAATTGGATTCCTTCTCCTGAAGTGGATGTCCCTTTATCCCAGCTTAGCAAATCCTCACTACTTCCTGTTAAAGGGAAGGCGAGTCTGCAGGATCCGCTGGACAGAAAAACGGAGATGGCAGCGAAATCCATCTACGAGGCCGCGGGTCATGGATTCAGAGCAGTGCTAGGATCCATGTGTGCTTGTAAAGCTTCCCCTGAGCTGGTTAGACCGTCTACGGACGGCGTGGCAAGATGGATCCCCACTATCCGAAGTAGAGGGGCTTTTCAAGTCATTGGAGGATGCAGCCCGATATGGCAGTGATGCAGGTTTGGATACTGCCTCAATGCTGTCCAGGGCACAATCCTCGGCAATCTCAGTCAGAAGAGCACTGTGGCTTAGATAGTGGACCGGAGACGCGGTTTCCAAGCAAGGTTTGCTTTCTTTAGCTTACAAGGGTGGTCAGCTATTTGGATCTGACCTCACGGAGCTGATTGCCAAGGCAAAGGCAAAAGAAACGGCTTTACCGCAGCGAAGAGCTGTGACTTCTGCGTCTGGCAGGCATAGTGCCGATACTAGTCGGCGGTCCTTTCGGTCCAGGGGACGGTTCGGTCAGCCCTCTTGGGGATCGGGGCGTCCCTCTTTTTCGGGAAAAAAGAACGCTCAGAAATCCCGCACTCCCTGGAAACAGAGCTTCCGCCAAGACAAGCGGGAAGCTGACAAAAAGCCCGCTAAGGCGGACTGACGCCAGGGCCTCACTCGAGGGCTCTCGAGTGGGAGGTCGCCTGCTCCAATTCAAACCGATTTGGGCTTCCCGCGTGTCGGACGCCTGGGTGACCGGGTTGTGTCGGCAGGCTACTTCATAGAGTTTCTTTCTCGACCCCCAGACAGTTTTTGCCAATCCCGCATTCCGTCAGAGCCCGAGCTATTTGCCGCTCTACTGCGGGAGGTCGATTCCCTTCTGCAGAAGGGTGTGGTAGTACCAGTTCCACCGGAGGACCGGGGAAGAGGGTTTTATTCCAACCTCTTTGTGGTCCCCAAAAAGGAGGACAAATTTCGCCCCATTCTGGATCTCAAAAGATTGAATCTGCATGTCCGCTCCCGGAAATTCCGCATGGAGTCACTTCGCTCCGTTGTGGCGGCCTTGTCGCAGAACGATTTTTTGGTGTCAATCGACATTCGCGACGCTTATTTGCATGTCCCCATCGGAAGGGCCCACCAACGCTTCCTTCGTTTTGCCATAGGCCAGGACCATTACCAGTTTGTGGCCCTGCCATTCGGGTTGGCCTCAGCACCCAGAGTTTTTACAAAAATTCTGGCTCCTCTCATGGCGATTCTGCGAAGACAGGGGGTTACGATTCTTCCCTATCTGGACGACCTTTTGATTGTGGCGTCCTCAAAGGAGGAGGCGGTGACGGCTCCAATCTATCCCTTCAGCTACTGGAGGACTTCGGGTGGCTGGTCAATTGGGAGAAGTCGTCTCTGGAACCGTCGCAGTCAATCCTGTTTTTGGGAATGCATTTCGACACGGTACAAGCAGTGGTGTCTCTGCCTCCAGACAAGCAAGCGAGTCTTCTTCGTCATGTACAGGTTATGAAGTCTGCGACAGCAATGTCCCTTCGAAGGTGTATGCGCCTTCTGGGTTTGATGGTGGCGTCAATGGAAGCAATTCCGTTTGCCCAATTTCATTCCAGGGCTCTCCAAATGTTCATCTTGAACCGTTGGGATCGATCGCAGTTTTCACTGGATTGCAGTGTCATCATCTCCCACAGGGTGAAAGAGTCTCTAGAATGGTGGTTACGCTGTCTTGCCGATCAACATCCTGGAATTGAGGGCAATTTTCCTTTGCCTCCAACACTGGACGGTCCCTTTAAGCGGTCTACCAGTCCGAGTGCAGACAGACAACGCGACGGCGGTCGCGTATATCAACCATCAAGGTGGGACGAGGAGCTTCAGGCTCATGATGGAAGTGTCTCGAATTCTGGTATGGGCCGAGGCCAGAGTGCCAGCCATCTCTGCGATTCACATTCCAGGAGTTCAGAATATCACAGCGGACTTCCTCAGTCGCGAAAAGATGGATCCCGGAGAATGGAGTCTTCATCCGTAAATTTTTGCACTGCTGTGCTCCCGTTGGGGAACTCCCCAAGTGGATTTGATGGCATCCAGGTTCAATGCCAAGTTACCGACGTTCATGTCCAGGTACAAGGACCCGAAGGCTGTGGCGGTGGATGCTCTGGTGGCTCCTTGGGACCAATTCGAGCTGATCTATGTGTTCCCGCCGATATCCTTACTTCCTCTGGTGTTGCGTCGGATCAGACTGGAGAGAGTCCCGGCTATGTTGATAGCCCCAGATTAGCCAAGGAGGACGTGGTTCTCGACACTGGTGTCGCTTTTGGCAGTGCCTCCACTTCCACTCCCTCTTCGCCCAGACCTGTTAACCCAAGGGCCCGTTCGTCACCCGGACCTGAAGTCTCTGCGTTTGACGGCGTGGCTCTTGAGACCGAAATCTTGACCCGTCAAGGTTTTTCAGCCGAAGTCATTGCCACTCTGCGAGCTGCCAGAGGTCCGGCTACTACTAGGATTTATCACAAGACTTGGGAAGCCTTCTTTTCGTGGTGTTCGGGTTCTTCTAGGAACCCGAGGATTTTTTCCATTCCCAATTTGTTGGCCTTTTTGCAGTACGGGCTGGACAAGGGTTTGGCAGTTAGCACTCTGAAAGGACAGGTTTCTGCTCTGTCCTTGCTGTTTCGGAAGGCTATCGCCTCGCGTAGGGACGTACGTTCCTTTTTTCGCGGGGTAACCCGTCAATTTCCACCGCGGAAGGCGCTTGTGTCTCCTTGGCGGCTCAATCTTGTCTTGGAGGCTCTTCAACATGGGCCTTTTGAGCCTATGGACTCTGTTAATCTTTCCTTTCTCTCTTGGAAGGATGCCTTCCTATTGGCGGTCACTTCTTTGAGAAGGGTTTCTGAGTTGGCGGCTCTTTCTTGCTCGCCTCCTTTTCTGGAGTTTCACCCAGATCGCGTAGTGCTTCGCACACGGGGCGATTTTCTACCTAAAGTGGTGTCACAGTTTCATGTTAACCAGGATATTGTGTTGCCCTCGCTTTGTCCGGAGCCAAGGAATGCGAAGGAACGGGCCTTGCACACATTGGATTTGGTGTGGGCTTTGAAGTTCTATTTGTCTATTACTCAAAGTTTTCGGAAGTCGGATTCTCTGTATGTGATTCCAGCAGGTCGTCGACGTGGGCAACGAGCTTCCAAGGATTCTATAGCTCGTTGGATTCGGTCGGCCATTTTAGAGGCTTACCGACTTAAGGGCGAACCTTGCCCGATTAAGATTCGAGCTCACTCCACGAGGGCTGTGGGTTCATCGTGGGCTTTTCATCAAGGAGCCTCGGCAGCTCAGCTCTGCCGGGCGGCGACCTGGCGCTCCGTCCACACATTTACGAAATTTTATAAGGTGGACGTCAGTGCTTCCGCTGATGCGGCCTTAGGACGTAGGGTCCTGCAGGCGGCTGTAGTTTAAAGTTCTTGTGAACTTGTATTTAGCGCTAGTTGCGCATTTATTTAGGTTGTTGGGTATCTGCCTCTGTTGGTTTTTTTTTTTGCCCACCCTTATTTTTGGACTGCTTTGGGACGTCCCACTAGTAATGACTGTGTCTCCCTTCCTTCATCTGCTGCTGAAAGACGGATTTTGGTAAGAACTTACCTGTAAAATCCTTTTCAGCGAAGAAGGAAAGGAGACACAGATCCCTCCCATGGCAGAACTGTGTTGTCGTGTTTTCAGATGCGGCGTGACCCTTCTCTGATAGCGATTATCTGGGCTGAGGTCGGCGCGCTAAGGCTCTTTTTCAGCATTGCCAGCTCATCGCAGTGGTCAGGTTCAGTGAGTAGTACCTGGGACTGTGTGGTTTTTTCGGCTATATGCATAACCTGTCTTCTTGTTTTTTTCTCTGAAGTCCTTCAGAAGGGGTTATGTTGCTACGCTGGTGATATTTGCTCTTCCTTAGCTTGTGTACGGACTGGAGAGCTGGAGTAGGAGGAGCCCAAGCTGGAGGGGCCGGTCAACACTCTTTTTAATCTGAGGTGTTCTATCCTGTGTGGGCTCCGCCTACCCACTAGTAATGACTGTGTCTCCCTTCCTTCTTCGCTGAAAAGGATTTTACAGGTAAGTTCTTACCAAAATCCATCTTTTGTGGAAAAAAAAAATTATTTTTTATTATCACGGCTCTGCGTTATAAACTTTAGTGAAACAGTTGGGATTTCAAAGTTCTCACAATACATCTAGATAAGTTCCTTTGGGAGTCTAGTTTCTAAAATGGGGTCACTTGTTGGGGGGTTTCTACTGTTTAGGCACATCAGGGGCTCTGCAAATGCAATATGACGCTTGCAGACCATTCCATCAAAGTCTGCATTACAAAACGGCGCTCCTTCCCTTCCGAGCTCTGCCATGCACTCAGTGGTTCCCTCCCCAAATATGGGGTACTCAGGACAAATTGCACAACAACTTTTGGGGTCCAATTTCTCCTGTTACCCTTGTGAAAGTAAAAATTTGGGTGTGAAAAGATCATTTTTGTGGAAAAAATATGATTTTTTATTTTCACGGCTCTACGTTATAACTTCTGTGAGGCACTTAGGGGTTTCAAAGTGCTCCCCACCATCTAGATAAGTTCCTTAGGGGTTTAGTTTCCAAAATGGTGTCACTTGTGTGGGGGTTTCCACTGTTTAGGCACATCAGGGCTCTCCAAACGCGACATGGCGTCCGATCTCAATTCCAGCCAATTTTGCATTGAAAAAGTCAATCGCGCTCCTTCCCTTCCAAGCTCTGCCATGCACCCAAACAGAGGTTTACCCCACATATAGGATATCGGCGTATTAAGGAGAAATTGCACAACAAATTTTGTGATTCATTTTCTCTTTTTACACTTGTGAAAATAAAAAAATTGGTTCTGAAGTAAAATGTTGTAAAAAAAAAGTTAAATGTTAATTTTTCCTTCCACATTGCTTCAGTTCCTGTGAAGCACGTAAAGGGTTAATAAACTTGTTGAATGTGGTTTTGAGCACCTTGAGGGGGCAGTTTTTAGAATGGGTCACTTTTGGGTATTTTCTGTCATGTACACCCCGCAAAGTGACTTAAATGTGAGGTGGCTCCTAAAATGTTTTTTAAATTTTTTTGTAAAAATGAGAAATCGCTGGTCAACTTTTAACCCTTATAACCTCCTAAGGCTAGTTTCATACTAGCGTTTGACCGACCTACGTCGGTCTGCACACGGCCGCCGCTAAACTCCGCCCCGGACGCTCCGCCTATGGGCGCATGACGCTGCATGCTGCCTGCGTAGCTTATCTTTAGCATTGGGTGCGCAGGTATGCGTTTGCCGGTGCATGCGTCTTTTTGACGGTGCGCCGACCTGTGCCCAACACACCGTGTTGCATTTGGTGCTCTCTTGCATACCGTCAAAAGGACGCATGCGCCGTCAAACGCATACCTGCGTACCCAATGCTAAAGATAGGGTACGCAGGTCGCATGCAGCGTCATGCGCCCATAGGCGGAGCAGCTGGGAGGAGGCACGGCCGTGGGCGGAGCTTAGCGGCGGCCATGCGCAGGTAGGTCAAACGTTAGTGTGAAACTAGCCTAACAAAAAATGTGTTTCCAAAATTGTGCTGATGTAAAGTAGACATGTGAGAAATGTTATTTGTTACGTATTTTGTGTGACATATCTCTGATTTAAGGGCATAAAAATTAAGTTTGAAAATTGCAAAATTAAAAAAATGTTTGCCATACTTCCCTTTTTTTCATAAATAAACACAAGTTATATCGAAGAAATTTTACCACTATCATGTCACGAAAAAACAATCTCAGAATCATCGGGATCTGTTACAGCGTTCCAGAGTTATAACCTCATAAAGTGACAGTGGTCAGAACTGTAAAAATTGGACTGTCATTAAGCTGCAAATTGACTCTGTCACTAAGGGGTTAAGTTAGGAGGAATTTGTCAATATTCTTGTTTGAATTGTTTCTGGTTTAATGAAGTCAAATCTTCCAGAGAGGTTTTCAAAGTAAATATAAGAGATAAGCAGTTCAAAGGAAGGAAATTATGTTTTAGTTTTTTTTTAATTTTTTATCCTGCTCTAAAATTACATACTACTTTAACCCCTTCCCGACCTGTAACGCCACGTAGGCGTCATGAAAGTCAGTGCCAATCCGACCCATGACGCCTGTGTGGCGTCATGAAAGGATCGCGTTCCTGCGGGCCGGGTGACCGGGGTCACTGAAAGGTCACCCGACCCGCAGGCACAGGACCCTTTGTGCTTCACCACAGGGGGGTTGGCTTAACCCCCCCGTGGCTACGGTCGCTCTGATTGGCTGTTAAAAGTGAAACAGCCAATCAGAGCAATCTGTAATATTTCACCAATGAAATTGGTGAAATATTACAATCCAGCCATGGCCGATGCTGCAATAGCATCTGCCATGGCTGGAGACCGAGAACCGACCCCCCCCCCCCACATCGAGTCACGGCGGTGATCGGCCGCCGCCACGAAAGATGGCAGCGATCGGTCACCGCCGTCACTAACCGCTCCCCTCGTCCTGGCATCTCCGCTGCCCTCACCTTCCGATCCTCATACTCACCTCTCCCGGTCCACCGATGTCCCAGGATCCGTTCCGGCGGCTGCCCGGGAATCTTCATGGGCGTCGCCATCTTGGAAAATGGAGGGCGCATGCGCAGTGCGCCGGCCGGCGCATGCGCAGTGCGCCCTGCAGAGGCCAGAAATTTATTTTGATCACTGTGATAAACTGTCACAGTGATCAAAATAAAAAATAAGTAAGTGAACCCCCCCTGTCATAGGTAGGGACAAATAATAAAATAAAGATTTTTTTTTTCCTATTTGACCCTGTGCACACGTTGCGGATTTTGCTGCGGATCCGCAGCGGATTTTGCTGCGGACCAGCAGCGGATTTCGCGCTGTGGATCCACAGCAGATCCAGAAACCATGTACAGTACAATGCAAATAAATGGTAAAAATAAACGCTGTGCACATGCTGCAGATTTTTCAGCGCAGATTTGCTGCGGTTTTAAATCCGCAGCATGTCAATTCTTTGTGTGGATTCCGCAGCGATTTTACACCTATTTCATTATAGGTGTAAAACCGTAGGGAAAAACCGCAGTAAATCCGCGCTAAATACGCAGGTAAAAGGCAGGTCATTTTACCTGCGGATTTTAGAAAAATCCGCAAGTGAATCCGCAACGTGTGCACGGGGCCTCAGGGTTAGGGTTAGGCTGGGTTCATATTGCATTATGGCAGTCCATTAGATGGACTGCATTTCACCGCGGTATAACGCAGTCCGTTAACGCTGCCATTCACCCCATTTGTGTGCCCATCGCAACGCATGCCGTTAAGCGGCATGCGTTCGCAAAGTGCCGTCATTCAGTGACGGAGCCTTGAACGCGGCCTGCAGCGTCTGGGCTCCGTCACCGCTAGCACAGATGAATCATCGCTGATTCCTCTGCACTAGCGGGTATAGCATAACGCGATCGCGTTATGCTATACCGTTACCAGCCCGTCAACGCTACGTGTTGAACGGGCTGGTAAAACGCAAAATGAACCCAGCCTTAGGGTTAGAACTAGGGTTAGCATTAGGGTTAGGGTTATAATTAGGGTAAGGGTTGGAATTAGGGTTAGGGTTGGAATTAGGGTTAGGGTTGGAATTAGGGTTATGTTTGTGGTTAGGGTTAGAGTTAGGATAAGTGTTAGGGGTGTTTTGGGGTTAGGGTTGGGATTAGGGTTAGGTTTGTGGTTAGCTTTATGGTTAGAGTTGGGATTAGGGTTAGGGGTGTGTTGGGGTTAGGGTTATGGTTAGGGTTTGTATTAGGGTTAGGGGTGTGTAGGGGTTAGGGTTGTGGTTAGGGGTGTGTTCGGGTTAGGGTTGGAGTTAGAATTGAGGGGTTTCCACTATTTACACACATCAGGGGGTCTCCATACGCGACATGGCGCCACCATTGATTCCTGCAAATTTTGCGTTCAAAAAGTCAAACAGTGCTCCCTTTATTCCAAGCCCCGACGTGTGCCCAAACAGTGGTTACCCCCACATATGGGGTATCAGCGTACTCGGGAAAAATTGCACAACAACTTTGGGGGTCTAATTTCTCCTGTTACTGTTGGGGAAAAAAATTGGGGACTAAAAAAGTTATTTTTGTGGAAAAAAAATGATTTTTTATTTTCATGGCTCTGCGTTATAAACTTCTGTGAAGAACTTGGAGATTCAAAGTGCTTACCACACATCTAGAGGAGTTCCTTAGGGGATCTAGTTTCCAAAATGGGTCACTTGGGGGGGTTTCTACTGTTTAGGCACGTCATGGGCTCTGCAAACGTAACATGACACCCGCAGACCATTCCATCAAGTCGGCATTTCAAAATGTCACTACTTCCCTTCCGAGCCTCGACGTGTGCCCATACAGTAGTTTTCTCCCACATATGGGATATCAGCGTACTCAGGACAAATTGGACAACAACTTTTGAGGTCTAATTTCTCCTGTTACCCTTGGGAAAATAAAAAAAATTGGGGACTAAAAGATCATGTTTGTGGAAAAAATATGATTTTTTTATTTTCATGTTCCGGCGTTATAAACTTCTGTGTAGCCCTTGGGGGTTCAAAGTGCTCACTACACATCTAGATAAGCTCCCTGGGGGTCTAGTTTCCAAAATAGGGTCACTTGTGGGGGGTTTCTACTGTTTAGGCACATCAGGGGCTCTGCAAACGCAACATGACGCCCGCAGAACATTCCATAAAGTCTGCATTCCAAAATGGCGCTCCTTACCTTCTGAGCTCTCCCATGCGCCAAAACAGTGGTTCCCCCCCCCACATATGGGGTACCAGTGTACTCAGGACAAACTGTACAACAACTTTTGTGGTCCAATTTCTCCTGTTACCCTTGGGAAAATAAAAAATTAGTGACTAAAAGATAATTTTTGTGGGAAAAAAATAGGATTTTTTATTTTCATGCCCGGGCATTATAAACTTGTGTGAAGCACTTGGGGGTTCAAAGTGCTCACCAAAGATCTAGATAAGTTCCTTAGGGGGTCTAGTTTCCAAAATGGGTCACTTGTGGGGGGTTTCCACTGTTTAGGCTCATCTGGGGCACTGCAAACGGAACATGACCCCCATTAACGTCTGCATTCCAAAACGTTACTACTTCCTTTCCAAGCCCTGCCGTGCACCCAAACAGTTTCCCCCCCCCACATATGGGGTATCAGCGTACTCAGGACAAATTGGACAACAACTTTTGGGGTCCAATTTCCTTGGGAAAATTCAAAAATTTGGGACTAAAAAATCATTTTTGTGGAAAATTGATTTTTTTTTTTTCACACCCAGGCTTTATAAACTTTTGTGAAACACTTGAGGGTTCAAAGTGCTCACAACAGATCTAGATAAGTACCTTAGGGGTCTAGTTTCCAAAATGGTGTCACTTGTGGGGGGTTTCCACTGTTTAGGCGCATCAGGGGCTCTCCAAACGCGACATGGCATCCAATCTAAATTCCAGCCAATTTTAGTTTGAAAAAGTCAAACGTCGCTCCTTCCCTTACGAGCTCTGCCGTGTGCCCAAACAGTGGTTTTCCCCCACATATGGGGTATTGGCGTGCTCAGGAGAAATTGCATAACAACCTTATCTGTCCATTTTCTCCTTTTACCCTTGTGAAAATAAAAAAAAAGTTTGTAAAAGATAATTTTTGTGGCTAAAAAGTAAAATATTCATTTTTTCCTTCCACGTTGCTTTAGTTACTGTGAAGCACCTGAAGGGTTAATAAACTTCTTGAATGTGGTTTTGAGTACCTTGAGGGGTCAGTTTTTAGAATGGTGTTACTTTTGGGTATTTTCTGCCATATAGACCCCTCAAAGTGACTTCAAATGTGAGGTGGTCCCTAAAAAAAATGGCTTTGTAAATTTTGCTGTAAAAATGAGAAATCGCTGGTCAACTTTTAACCCTTATAACTTCCTAACAAAAAAAAATTTTGGTTCCAAAATTGTGCTGATGTAAAGTAGACATGTGGGAAATGTTATTTCTTAACTATTTTGTGTGATATATTTCTCTGTTTTAAGGGAATAAAAATTCAAAGTTTGAAAATTGCAAAATTTTAAAAATTTTCGCCATATTTGCGTTTTTTTACAAAAATAAACGCAAGTTATATCGAAGAAATTTTACCACTAACATGAAGTACAATATGTCATCGAGAAAACATTATCAGAATCGCGAAGATCCGTTGAAGCGTTCCAGAGTTATAACCTCATAAAGAGACAGTGGTCAGAATTGTAAAAATTGGCCCGGTCATTAACGTGCAAACCACCCTTGGGGGTGAAGGGGTTAAAATGAATATTAAAATACTAAGTATACTGGTAAAAATAATGAATAAAAATATTAAAATTGAATTAAATAATAATATAAATAATAGAATTGTGAACAGTAATATTATAAAAAACCTTTATTGAATAGGGTTAACATGGTACATAAAAATACATACCAAATAACAGTTAATTGTCAGATTGTATTCCAAAAAATATATGAGATCACATGGTGCAGCACTTATACAATATAATAAATTAGTGAGCAAAAGCACCAAAAAAAATGAAATAAGTGGAAAAAATAAAAAATAATTGGTTATATGAAAAATTTGCAAAATTCGCCAATAATAAAAGGATTTTTTTCTAAAAAAAATGTGACTCAAAAAATAATAATTACCACAGTGTATACATAAAGTGCTATGTGCTATAAGTAATGTGCAAAAAAAAAAATAGGCTCTCCAAGTCACAAGGGAGTAACCCACTATCACAATTTACACATATGTGCGGTGATACTGATCAAAAAGGTACAAAGGTAAGGTCCTCATTATAATACTGTTCCCGTCCCATGCACAGCAGTTATGTCCCCAGAATCCTGCACTCCCTAGAAATACATACCTCATCCTCCCTCCCGGAGGTCACTGTAGTGGAAGTCGCCTGCACAGAAGATCCCTAAATACAGCGCCCATAGAAAAGAGGATAAGGTATGTATTTCCGAGGGAGTGCAGGCTCAGGATTCCGGGGCCATAACTGACATGCATGGAGGAGGGGGGTAGTACATACTGTAATGAGGAGAGGAGGCAGGAATTTCTGCACCGCACGCCCCAGGGCCTGGAAGAAATCATTAGGATAAAGACAAAATATAACCTTTTACAGCAACAAGACTGTTAATATGAGGCATACAGGTAGAACTAGTGTAACATGTCTGTCACCTGTATGCCCATATTAATAGGTCATAGACGTCCAGGGGGTGACAGATTCCCTTTAATTTCTACCATATATACCGTATATACTCATGTATAAGCCGACCCGTGTATAAGCCGACCCCCCTAATTTTGCCACAAAAAACTGGGAAAACTTATTGACTCGCGTATAAACCTAGGGTGAAAAAATGATTATGCCCCCATATGATGCTCCACAGATTATGGCCAGTATGCTCCACAGATTATGCCTCCATATGCTCCAGATTATGCCCCCATATGTTCCACAGATTATGCCCCCATATGCTCCAGATTATGCCCCATATGTTCCACAGATTATGCCCCCATATGCTCCAGATTATGCCCCATATGTTCCACAGATTATGCCCCCATATGCTCCATATTATGCCCCCATATGCTCCACAGATTATGCCTCCATATGCTCCAGATTATGCCCAATATGCTTCAGAGATTATGCCCCCATATGCTCCAGATTATGCCCCCATATATTCCACAGATTATGCCCCTGTATGATCCACAGATTATGCCCCCATATGCTCCAGATTATGCCCCCATATGTTCCACAGATTATGCCCCCATATGCTCCAGATTATGCCCCATATGTTCCACAGATTATGCCCATTGCTCCAATATGCCCATTTCCATAGATTATGCCCCCATATGCTCAATATTATGCCCCATATTTCCACAGCTTATGCTCCAGATTATGCCCCCATATGTTCCACAGCTTATGCCCCCATATGCTCCAGATTATGCCCCATATGCTCCAGATTATGCCCCCATATGCTGCACAATTATGCCCCATAGTATAGGCCTCTTTGCTGCTGCTGCAAAAAAAAAAAATCACATACTCACCTCTCGTCGCTGGGGGCCAGGTGCCGGTGTCCTGAGCAGGCGGTGACACTGGCGCGCTATGGGAGACAGGTGCCGGTGTCACCGCTCGCTCAGGACCCCGACACCTGAGATATTTACCTGTCCTCTCTGCACCGCTGCGCTGCTCCCTCGGTCTGACCGCTGTGAATGATCTGGCAGGGGGCGGGGTGCGCACTAATTACGTCATCGCGCCCTCTGCCTGAACATTCACAGCCAGAGGAGTCAGACGACGCAGTGCGCAGCGGTGGACCGGGGACAGGTAAATATCGCTATGCTCACCCCTCAGCCGCGCGTCCCTGCAGCCTCTCCTCCCGGCGCTCTCCGCAGCGCTTCAGTCCTGCAGTGGTCACGTGCTACCGCTCATTAAAGTCATGAATATGTCCATATTCATGACTTTAATGAGCGGTGCCATGTGACCGCTGCAGGAAGGAGCCGGAGATATGGGAGAAGCAGGGGGGCTGCAGAGACCGCGCCGGCGGAGGGGTGAGTATGATCCGACACCCCCACTCCCCCTCCCCCGCCGACCCCCGTATATGACCCGCGTATAAGCCGAGAGGGGGACTTTCAGCCCTAAAAAATGGGCTGAAAATCTCGGCTTATACATGGGTATATACGGTAAGTGCCTATTGTCATCCCAAGTGGATTATCACCTTCTGACAGTTAAAGCATAGATAGAGCAGTGGAGAGAGATTCTAGAAACTGTTCTCAAATTACCTCCCTGTAAGGCACAAAGGCTTTCTCAACTATATTACACAGAGTGAAAAAAACTCCAATCTTTTTATGCAAGCTAGGATATCACCATGATGCAAAATGCCCTGGGTGTGAGATTGATGAGGCACATTTGATGCATATGATTTGGGAATGCAGATAGGCCCATTTTAGAATTAGGTCATATCCTTGATAGAAAGAGTGTGTGGAATGAAATTGTTAACAGATCCCAATATATGTATATTAGACTTATTTGAAGATGGAGTGGATCCTGACATGTCCCCATTCATAGGTATCTCTCATATCTTATTTCAAGCACGTAAACGTCTTTGGTTAGACACACAACCTCCATCTATGGGAGCACTACAATGAAGGATATATAATACAATATGGTTGGAAAGAGGAGTCTATTAAAAGATAGAGTCCTTGGTTGATGCTCCAGGGCTGCCCACAAATCTTTTAATTAGAGATAGAATATTTCCGATGCCATCAGGTAATTGTTAGTCCTCTTGTTTTCTTCCCCTTTCTACTAATTTTATACTTTGTTATTCTCGAACTGCTCTAAAAATGAATATGGTCCTCTCTGGAATGTTGGGATTTGGGTTTAGGGTGGTTTAGGGAATTGAAGTTGAGTTGCTTTGCTTATGTATTATACTGTACTATGGAATATTTATGTGATTTGAAAGATGGAAATTTTGTATTTGGAGCTTTTCAATAAAAATGATTTGATTTAAAAACAGCGTTTTTTGTAACTGTTAAACCGAAAATTGTACGAGTTGAATATCACCGTACTCATACTGATTTGGAGAATCATATTGTCAGCTTATTTTTTTAACACATGCTGGATGTTGTAAAAACAAAACCCAACAAAGGAATTTGCATTCTTTTCACCTCACTTGGAAATTTTTTTTTTTACTTTTGTTCCAGTACATTATGCGATAAAATGTATTAATACTGTTATTCAAAACTACATCTTAACTTTCAAAAAGACAAGTCCTCATTTGGCCATGTTGATGGAAAAATAAAAAGTATGTCTGTTGAAAAAAGTGGAGAAAACAAGTGCAAAAACAAGATCAGCAGTTCTTGAAATTCTCGCTTTTTTGGGAGCAGAAACGTGCTGGTTGGAAAATGAGGAAGCAATGGCATTCTTAACAAGCATTCCAAAAATAATTTTTGCTATTTGCTATTGCCCATATCCCAGCAGGGAGCTTTCTTGGCGTTGCGCTGCCTGTGATACACAATGGCAGCGCACCTCCAGGGGAGCTTCTGTCGCTTCTGCTGTGCCAGCACGAAGATGTAATCAAGCTCGCATATGTGCACTGGCCAGTAGAAGTGTAGCCTCGTGGTCCAGAGCAGAGCGCCAGGGGAGCGAGGCGAGTATGTCTGTATGTGGTGTTTTTTTTTCTATTATGTGTATGAGATGTGAGGGATAGTACTGTATATAGGAGACTATTTGAGGGCTCATACTGTATATAGGAGGCTGTGTGCAGGCTCACTCTCTAGAGGAGGCTATATAGGGGCGCATTGTATATAGGGAGCTATATGCGGGCTCATATTGTATGTAGGAGGCTAATAGGGGCTAACTACATAGGAGGCTATGTGTGGGCTCACACTGTTATATAGGAAGCTATATAGAGTCTCAAACTGTAGATAGACTATATGGGGCTCATACTGTACAGGTAATACAGTGATCATTATACACAGGAGCTCTGTATATAGTGTGCAGGTAATACAGTGATCACCAGTGACATTACACACAGCTCTGTATACAGTATCTATTAAAAAGATGGCTAGCACACAACCAAATGAGTGATGATACGGTGCAAGTGAAAAGGGATTAGATTATCCCACAATCTAAGGTCTATGGAAAATCACTGCACACGTTAAACTGCATATGTCATGCTTAAATTGAAATTTTTATTGCACACTTGATGTGAAAAAAAGAAAATAGCTATGGGACGACTGACTGACGTTTCGGCCAACGCAGTGGCCTTTATCAAATAGTCGCTGGAAGAGATAGAAAAATTTACAGTCAATGACAACGTAGAATATATACAATATATACAATATATACATGGTTGAAGAATATACATCCATAGGAATTTGGCAACATGTAAATCATTGAGTGATACTGTAGAACACGTAGAATTATCCCTCTAGAGTATCCTAAACAAAAAGCATGGGGATATTCTATTCAAGACATTCGGTAGAAAGGTCACCATATATGATATACATGAAATAAGGTACATTACAAATGAGGGATGGACTCCTCCCATGGCACACAACATGCAGAAGAAAGAGATAAACATACCCTTTAGATATAGGTGTATCGGGGTAGCAAATATCAAGTGCTTATTTCAGCTGCAGATGGAAGGAAGAGAGCCACAGTATTCATTACTGATGGGTAGGCGGAGCCCCAGATCAGGATGACACCTCAGATCAAAAGCGTGTTGACTGGCTGGCTCCTCCAGCTCGGGCTCCTCCTACTCAGCTCCAGTCTAAGATTTGAGGTCTCAGAGGATGGTCGCTGCTAATGCAGCTCCTCAGAAGATTTTATTATTTTATTTCGGACAGGAGACTTGGATCACCAGATGTGGTCTAGAGGTCTCAGGGGTTTCAGCGCTGCTGTACCCCAACCTCTCCCTTGGCGGATCTGTAATTACCCTAAGGGTGGTCCCTGCAGAATCTTGCCGGCCCTGGGGGATGAGGAGAGCTTCCCTGGCGGGGACGCAAACCACACGCTGGGGTCACTGCGTTTCTCGCCCTGGGGGAAAGCATGGGCACAAGCGCCACAAATCCTGAGGGGTCCCTGTGGCGCAAAGCTGGTGAGTACTCCACAGAATTTTTATAATAATGTGTGAGTGCTTTAGCGTCTGCGGTGGCAGCGCTATTACATGTTTATCAGTGTGTTTTTCAGCGCTGCGGTGGCAGCGCTATTACATATTAACACTGTATTTCAAGCTACATGGTTATCAGTATGCTTCAGCGCTGCTGTACCCCAACCTCTCCCTTGGCGGATCTGTAACTACATAATGGTCCCTGCAGAATCTTGCCGGCCCTGGGGGATGAGGAGAGCTTCCCTGGCGGGGGCGCAAACCGCACACTGGGGTCACTGCGCTTCCCGCCCTGGGGGGAAGCATGGGCATAGCGCCAGAAACCCCTGGGGGACCCTGTGGCGCTTCGGCTGGTGAGTACTCCACATTTGTATTAAAGTGTGTGTGAGTGATTTAGCGACTGCTGCGGCAGCCGCTGTACATATACATGCCGGTGACTAGTTTTTCTATGTCCGCAGGAGGATGCCTGCAGGAAGGGGGAAAGGAGAGAAGTACGCGCTCTTTTTATTTTTGAATTTCGCGCCGCTCTGAGCGCGCGCTTTACTGCAGCCTCCATTTCCGGCTCTTCTACACGGAGCACACGGAGGCAGAGCGCGGCGGCCATTGCTGATAAAGCACTGCAGGCTGAAAGCTCCCTGGATCGTTCTCCTCCCCTCCCGGCAAGAATACGTGACCAGCTGGGTGAGACGCTTCTAGCCCGCGGGCAGAAGCTTAACCCCTTCACCTCCAAAGCGCGGGCGCCGTCTGGGGCACTACTGAGTGTCAGATTGAGCTGTCCTGCGGCTGTTCTCGCATAAGGGGCTCGCACACTCTTTTAATATTAATAAAGAGGCTGTGGGGAGTCTGCGACATTAATGCTGCCACTATACGTTTCCGCTAACGATCCTGATAACGACGCATAATAATGCGATCGTTTGTGTGTTCATTTTTAATGTCGCTAGTAGCTGCCAATCTGGGCGATCTCATTAACATCGCATAAGCGATTAGCGATCTCCTTGACAACTTTGGCGGTCATTGCGTGATACAGAACAGCGCAATTCTTTAGCGATCTTGTGGAACGTTTTCTGTTTAGTGTGGCATAGCTGTCCTGCAGCTGCGACCTTATAAGAGGCGCCTGAGATTCGCACACCCTTTTCATTATCAAGGTTGTGGGGAGTCTGCTACTTTAACCCCTTCTTAGGCGGTTAACTCTTAATGGGAGACAGCTGGGGTAGCTCTCTCTTTTAGAGCTTTAACCCTTCAGCGTTTGTTTTTTATTTAAGAACTGTTCTGGTTACTGACAGGTTTATCCTGCCATATACTATGCAAGGGCATGTCAGAGACCCTCTCCCAGATCCGCTACGGATCAGCCTCGCGTATCTGACACGCAGACCTCGACTCATGCACGGTCGGAGGTTCCAGTGGTGTCAAAATGGAGGCCTTCACTAGTTTCTATTGATGGCCTGTCTGACCTTTTAGGTTATGGAGTGTCAGCTAGATCCTCTCATGGAAGCGACACAAATTGGTGCCTTCCTTCTCGCTTAGCGAAGAAGTCCGATTCGGACAAGGAGGATCGGCAGGGACACCCTGCCTCTCTCATGGGCCGTACTAAAAATTTCTGTGGAAGCCATGAGGACGTTACAGTTACCGGAGGAGGTAACTAGTCGTCCTGGTAAGTCGGCCCGGATGTTTCAAGAGTCGCATGGGTCGCGACGACCTTACAAACTGTATCCGTTTTTTCTACGGAGTTTTTGTTAATTGGACCCCTTCTCCTGAAGTGAATGTCCCTTTATCCCAGCTTAGCAAATCTTCCTGGTAAAAGGGAAGGCGAGTCTGCAGGACACGCTGGACAGAAAAACGGAGATGGCAACAATTTCCATCTGCGAGGCCGTGGATCATAGATTCGGTATTAAGGATCTAGGTGTACTTGTTAAGTTCCCCTGAGCCGGTTGGACCGTCTAAGGACGGCGTGGCAAGATGGATTCCCTCTATCGAGGTAGATGGGCTTTTCTAGTTGAAGGATAATGCGTCACTGCTATCCAGGGCGCAATCCTCGGCAGTCACAGTCAGAAGAGCACTGTGACTTGGATGGAACGCGGTTTTCCAACAGGGTTTGCTATCTTTAGCTTAGGAAGTGGTCAGCTATTTGACTGACATCACGGAGCTGATTGCCAAGGCAAAGGCAAAAGAAACAGCTTTACCGCAGCGCAGAGCTGTGACTTCTGCGTCTGGCAGGACTAGTGCCGATAGTTATCGGCAGTCCTTTTCGGTTCAAGGGATGATCTGGCCAGCCCTCTGGGGGTTTGGGTCGTCTCTCTTTTTTTTTTAAAAAAAAAAAATGGGGGAATTCTCAGAAATTCCGCATACCCTGGAAACAGAACTTCTGTTAAGGCAGAAGCTGGCAAAAAAAAAAAAAAAAAAAATCCGCTAAGGCGGACTGACATCTGACATTCCGTCAGAGCCGAGCATGGAGTCGCTTCGCTCCGTTATGGCAGCCCTGTCGCAGAGCGACTTTTTGGTCAATCGACATTCGCGACGCTTATTGGCATGTTCCCGTCTGAAGAGCTCACCAGCGCTTCCTTCGTTTTTTGCCATAGAATCAACCATTACCAGGTTGTGGCTCGGCCATTCGGCTTGGCCTTAACACCCAGAATTTTTACAACGATTCTGGCGCCTAAATCTCATGGCAATTCTTCGAAGACGGGGACTTACGATTCGTCCCTATTTGGACGACCTTTCGATTGTGGCCTCAAAGGAGAAGTCGTCTCTGGAATCGTCGCAGGCAATCCTGTTTTTTTGAGGATGCATTTCGAAACGGTACGGGCGGTGTTGTCCCTACCTCCAGACAAGCAGGCATGTCTGCTCCAACATGTACAGATTATGAAGTCTGCGACAGCAATGTCCCTTCGGAAGGTATGCGCCTTCTGGGTTTGATGGTGGCGTCCATGGAGCACTTCCGTTTGGGGATCAATCGCAAGGTTCACTGGATTGCAGCGTCACCATCTCTCACAGGGTGCGAGAATCCCTAGGATGGTGGTTACGTCCAGGAGCGTTATCCCTGGGAAAGTCTTTCCTCCCTCCGAAGTGGTCGGTCATAACCACCAATGCCAGCCTGACGGGCTGGGGAGGGTGTCTGGAACGATCTTCGGATCCAGGGAGTATGGTCATCGGAAGAGTCGGTTCTACCGATCAACATCCTGGAATTGAGGGCAAATTTTTTCTTTGCCTCCAACACTGGACGGTCTCTTTGAGCGGTCTGCCAGTCCGAGTGCGGACAGACAACGCGAGGCGGTCGCGTATATCAACCACCAAGGCAGGACGAGGAGTTCCCATGCTGGAGGGGTCTCGGATACTGATTTGGGCTGAGACCAGGGTTCCAGCCATCTCTGCAATTCACATTCCAGGCGTCCTGAATACCACGGCGGACTTCCTCAGTCGCGAGAAGATGGATCCCGGAGAATGGGGTCTTCATCCGAAAATTTTTTGCACTGCTGTGCTTCCGTTGGGGAACTCACCAAGTGGACTTGATGGGGTCCAGGTTCAATACCAAACTACCGACCTTCATGTCCAGGTACAAGGACACGAAGGCTGTGGCGGTAGACGCTCTGGTGGATCCGTGGGACCATTTCGAGCTAGTCTATGTGTTTCCGCCGATATCCTTACTCCCTCTGGTGCTGCGTCGAATCAGACTGGAGAGAATTCTGGCTATTTTGATAGCTCCAGATTGGCCAAGGAGGACGTGGTTCTCGACACTAGTGTCGCTTTTGGCGGCGCTTCCATTCCCACTTCCTCTTCGCCCGGACCTGTTAACCCAGGGACTCGTTCGTTATCCGAACTTGAAGTCTCTGCGTTTGACGGCGTGGCTCTTGAGACCGAAATATTGACCCGTAGAGGTTTTTTCAGCCGAGGTCATTGCTACTCTTCGAGCTGCCAGAAGTCCGGCTACTACTAGGATTTACCACAAAACTTGGGAAACCTTCTTTTCGTGGTGTTCGGAGTCTTCACGGGACCCGAGAAAATTTTCCATTCCCAATTTGTTGGATTTTCTGCAACATGGGTTAGACAAGGGTTTGGCAGTTAGCACCCTGAAAGGTCAGATTTCTGCTCTGTCCTTATTATTCCGGAGAGCTATTGCCTCGCGTAGGGACGTGCTTTCCTTTTTCCGCGGTATAGCTCGTAAGTTTCCGCCGCGGAAGGCACCTGTGTCTCTTTGGCGGCTCAACCTTGTTTTGGAGGCTCTTCAGCATAAACCTTTTGAGCCTATAGATTCTGCTAGCCTTTCTTTACTTTCTTGGAAGGTGGCCTTCCTAGTAGCGGTCACCTCTTTGAGAAGAGTTTCTGAGCTAGCAGCTCTTTCTTGCTCGCCTCCTTTTCTGGAGTTTTTTCCGGATCGTGTAGTGCTTCGCACACGGGGTGATTTTCTACCTAAAGTAGTGTCACAATTTCATGTTAACCAGGATATTATGTTGCCTTCACTCTGTCCGGATCCGAAGAATGCGAAAGAGCGAGCTTTACACACATTGGATTTAGTGCGAGCCTTGAAGTTTTATCTATCTATTACTCAAGGTTTTCGTAAGACGGACTCCCTGTTTGTAGTTCCAGCAGGTCGTCGGCGTGGTAAACGAGCCTCCAAGGATTCTATAGCTCGTTGGATCCGGTCAGCTATTTTGGAAGCTTACCGTCTTGGGGGTGAATCTTGCCCGATTAAGATTCAAGTCCATTCCACGAGAGCTGTGGCTTCATCGTGGGCTTTTCATCAAGGTGCCTCGACAGTGCAGCTCTGCCGGGCGGCAACTTGGCGCTCTGTCCACACGTTTACAAAGTTTTATAAAGTGGACGTCAGTGCTTCCGCTGATGCAGCCCTCGGACGTAGGGTCCTGCAGGCAGCTGTAGTTTAAAGTTCTAGATGAACTTGTGTTTAGCGCTGGTTGCGCTTTTTTGTTAAGGTTGTTGGGTTTCTGCCTTTTGTTTGGTTTTTTCCCACCCTTATTTTTGAACTGCTTTGGGACGTCCCATCAGTAATGAATACTGTGGCTCTCTTCCTTCCATCTGCAGCTGAAACACGGATTTTGGTAAGAACTTACCTGTAAAATCCTTTTCAGCGAAGGAAGGAAGAGAGACACAGCACCCTCCCAAGGCAGACGTGTGTTGATGTTTTCAGATGCAGCGCGACCCTTATCTGATTGCGATATCTGGGCTGAGGTCAGCGCGCTAAGGCTCTGTTCCAGCATCGCCAGCTCATCGCAGTAGTCAGGTTCAGTGAGTAGTACCTGGAACTCTGTGGTTTTTGCCTTGCTTTGCATGCATAACCTGTATTCTTGTGTTTTCTCTGAAGTTCCTTCAGAAGGGGTTATGTTGCTCCGCTGGTGATCTTGGTTCTTCCCTAAAGCTTTAGTACGACTGAAGGAGCTGAGTAGGAGGAGCCCGAGCTGGAGGAGCCAGCCAGTCAACACGCTTTTGATCTGAGGTGTCATCCTGATCTGGGGCTCCGCCTACCCATCAGTAATGAATACTGTGTCTCTCTTCCTTCCTTCGCTGAAAAGGATTTTACAGGTAAGTTCTTACCAAAATCCGTGTTTTCAAGTGCTTAATTTTCAATAAACGTAGACGGTATGTCCGGCATGTGAAGATGGAAAGAATGTTAAAGATGTTAAAAGACATTCTGGACTATCTGACGTATTGATGGTTTGGGCAAACACCCTTCTGTCTGCGGGCACAACTCAAAAGTATATGCTATATGAGAAAAAGAAGATACCAGATAAATCCTATGTCATATATCCTAAGTAGTCCGTGGTGCATGTAGCATGGTTCTGCTTATGTGCTTGGGGCTAGGGAATAAGGAAAAGAAAGGTAAGGATATAGCTGTCACTGAAAGGTATATTAGAGGGGAACTCTTACTAGTCGCAGAGTGTGCTCCCATAAGTATAGGGGCTGTAAAAGGATGGCAATACAAATCGATGGTGGCAGGGAAGGGTTAAATGCCCAAATGGATGCTGGTTTAATATAGTACTCACAGGTATAATCTTATTAGTTGCAAGGAATGTTCCCATACATATAGGGGCTGTAAAAGGGAAAAAGCATGGCAATTTGAATCAATGGTGGAAAGCAAGGGTTAAATGCTCAAATGGATGTTGCTAAATGCAGTACTCACATGCATTGGTGATTCAGTGTGCTTGGTTCTAGGGTAAAGAAAGACCAAGCAGACATCAGGTACTGAGCATATAGGTCCAGTGATGAGTGCTGAGGCACAGAATGTTAGACTCACAAGCATCGGTGGTTCAGTGGGAGCTGCAGGGAATCCCCAGTCTGGTTTGCGGTGGTGTGTCTGGTCACTGGCATCCGTCGCTCTTTTGTGAGCGCCGGGCGTTCATGTGACCGGAAATCAGGTGAGGGGGTTGGTGTATGCGCATTGGGTCGGACTTATTCAATAGGAGCTGCAGCTAACATGTGATGTGGCTGCCATATAGACAGTGTGGATTCATTTAATCGCCTATATGTGGAGGATTGTAGGAACTGAGTCAATGAAACCGTGGGTGATAGATATATGTGATATATCAGCGGCACGATAATATTATTTTCTCCTGTTGTATAAAGAAAATATATAAGATACGATATATAGGTATAAATTTAGATAAAACAGCCAGTACATGATGGACATTTGAATAAAGATCACATATTAAATGCAAATATCGGTATCTCTGTGGTAAAATATCAATATCAAAACGGTTCGCGGTCCATGTAATTTTCAACAATTATAAAGGTAGGAGTCCAAACACAAAAAGAAAAAGAAGGGGGGGGGAAATATATCTGGGTGAAATAGGGTCGGGGGAGAGAAGAGGTCTTACCGCCTGTGCAGGACAGTCTAGATAGTGGTGGTGAATATAATTCAATGGTTCTAGAAGAGGAAAGGATACATCAAGTTAGCCAGTCCATTTCACGATTAAGACCCCTAGGGTGTAAAGTATCCAGGGTGTATATCCAAAATGTTTCCCTTTGTTTGAGAAGGCGAACATGGTTACTTATAAGATTGTGCTTGCTTTAAAACCAAGCACACTGAATCACCAATACGTGTGAGTACTACATTTAGCAACATCCATTTGAGCATTTAACCCTTGCTTTCCACCATTGATTCAAATTGCCATGCTTTTTCCCTTTTACAGCCCCTATATGTATGGGAACATTCCTTGCAACTAATAAGATTATACCTGTGAGTACTATATTAAACCAGCATCCATTTGGGCATTTAACCCTTCCCTGCCACCATCGATTTGTATTGCCATCCTTTTACAGCCCCTATACTTATGGGAGCACACTCTGCGACTAGTAAGAGTTCCCCTTTAATATACCTTTCAGTGACAGCTATATCCTTACCTTTCTTTTCCTTATTCCTAGCCCCAAGCACATAGCAGAACCATGCTACATGCACCACGGACTACTTAGGATATATGACATAGGATTTATCTGGTATTTTCTTTTTCTCATATAGCATATACTTTTGAGTTGTGCCCGCTGTAGAGTGGCAAAGGGTTGTGTTATAGACGGGAGGTATCTGGCTCAGAGATGCCTTGTATCTGTTATGTAGCCCAGTACACATTTGCCCTGGGTAGTGGCATCATTATAGCAGTGTATGTGGTTAAAGGACCTGGGATGATGTCACTACCACATGACCTGTCATGTGTTCTGGGGAAGCTAGGTGTCTGGGATATAAATTAGGCTCAGGCTGACAACAGGTGTGAGTGGCTGGAGGTGTGGAAACCTCCAGTGTGGGAGTTCTGAGGAGACCTCCAGTGTGTGTGGGCTGAAGAGAGTACTCAGTTAGAGTACCAGGACTTTATATCTGTTTTCTGTTACTTTGTGCCAGAGAAAGCTGTTTTGTTTTCTGTTTTACAGCAAGTTTATGACGTCTTAATAAACTTGCTTAAAGAACCAGGAAGAGTCGCCCTCCTCCTTACCTCCGGTCGCACACCAGCGAGACCACATCCCTACAATTGGTGGAGACGTGCGAGCAGCGGTCCCAGCAGAGAAGTGGGTGCTGCATGTCGTGGGTAAAGGTCATAGCAACCCAGCCAGCATTGCAGGAGAAAATGGAGGACCTGCTGAAGCATTTGGTCCAGGCGCAGGCACAGCAGCAAGAGACCAACAGGTTGTTGGTGCAGCAAATACAACAAAGCCAGCAGGAACAACGGCAGCAGTTGCAGCTTCTGACAACCGCCATCCAGGGCAGGACGAGCGCCCCAACCCCAGGTCGGGACGATGACAACCACATCAGGAAATGACCCCCGGGGATGATGTGGAGACCTTCCTGACTGTATTTGAGAGGGTTGCTGAGAGGGAAAGACTTCCACCAGAACAGTGGGCAGAGGTACTGGCCCCATACCTGATAGGGGAGCCCCAAAAGGCGTACTTTGATTTAACTGTACAGGACGCTCAGGAGTATCCTAAATTAAAGGTGGAGATCCTTGCACGGTTGGGGGTGACAATGACTGTCAGGGCACAGAGAGGGCACCGCTGGGAGTATCACCAGGACAAACCACCGCGTTCCCAAATGTTTGACCTGCTGCACCTCGTCCAGAAATGGCTACAGCCAGAGTCCGCCACGCCAGCACAGATGGTGGAAAGAGTCCTAATGGATCGGTTTGTGCACTCCCTGCCCAGGCCCCTGCAGACTTGGGTTGCCCAGGGTGATCCCCAGAGTGCCGATGAACTGGTCGGACTGGTCGAGAGGTACCAGGGGATGGAAGGTACCTTGGGGAAGCAGCCCATTCCGTACTGGGGGTCCCAGCAGGGGGCGGAGTCCCAAAAAGGGGTGGCGCGTCCAAGGTCAAAAGGGGCGGGGGAGGTGGTGCCCAATCTCCCTACGGGTGATGTTATCTGTTGGAGGTGTCACAGGCCAGGACATATAGCTGCACGGTGTCCCCAGACTACCGAGCAGATGGACTGCAGCATGGGACGTCGTATCTCATTCTATGCCGATCCAGTCTGCAGTGTGGATTCTATCCTGAACGAGGGGCCCCAAGCATGTCCCGTGAGAGTGAATGGTCGAGTAGTAACGGCGCTGCTGGACTCCGGGAGTCTTGTGACCCTGGTGAGGGCGAATCTGCCTCTCAAACTACTCCCAGGGAAAAAGGTTGGCGTGCGATGTATACACGGCGATGCAAAGGACTACCCTATGGCCAGAGTGTACATTGAGACTGCGCTGGGCACTGAGTCCCATGAAGTCGGGGTGGTTCGGGACTTGTTGCACCCTATAATTATAGGCTGGGATTTTTGTTTATTCTGGGATCTGTGGGGAAAGTCTGCTGAGGTCACTAGCCAGAATAGGGAACCAGTAAGCCCTAATCAGGTAGCCCCATACCCAGAGGAAGACAGGTTTCCTTTTTGTGTCCTGGTAGGAGATGAGGAAGAAGTGTCTCCTGCATCTGACATTCCAGAGTTAGGGGTGGCCAGTGAGAATTTTGGGACTGCCCAACACAGGGACCCAACTCTGAAGGAAGCCTTCAACAATGTCACTGTCATTGATGGGGTTGCACAGGAACCGGGGGCCGACACCAGATTTCCATACTTTATGCTGAGTGGGGAGCTGTTGTATCGGGTCACAAAAATAAGGGAGGAGTTGGTGGAGCAGTTGCTAGTACCCGGGTCCTATAGACGGAAGGTGTTGGATATGGCCCATTCACACATCTTGGGGGGACACCTAGGGGTAGACAAAACACAGGAACGGATTATTCAAAGATTCTATTGGCCTGGATGTCACCGGGAGATAGTAAACTATTGCAGGTCCTGCCCTATATGTCAGTTAACTGCCCCTACCTCTCATTTCCGGAACCCCCTGGTGCCACTGCCCATTATTGAAGTACCATTTGAGAGAATTGCCATGGACTTGGTCGGTCCCCTAGTTAAATCAGCCCGGGGCCACCAGTATATATTAGTCATCCTGGACTATGCCACACGCTATCCAGAGGCAATTCCCCTGAGAAATTCTTCAGCGAAGAGCATAGCCCGCGAGTTGGTACATGTGTTTTCCCGGACAGGCTTGCCAAAGGAGATCCTGACTGACCAAGGGACACCGTTCAAGAGTAAAGTGATGAAGGAGTTGTGCAGGGTCCTGCAAATCTCTCAGTTGAGGACATCGGTGTACCATCCTCAGTCAGATGACCTTGTGGAGAGATTCAACAAGACCTTAAAGAGCATGCTAAGAAAAGCCATAGAGAAGGATGGTAGAGACTGGGACTGTCTCTTACCCTACCTGATGTTTTCCATCCGTGAAGTTCCACAGGCCTCCGTGGGGTTCTCACCGTTTGAGCTTCTGTATGGCCGACATCCGCAAGGTCTCCTGGATATCGCCAAGGAAACCTGGGAAGCCGAAGTGACGCCCCACCGAAGCATTATTGAGCATGTGGCCCTGATGCAACAGAGGATTGCGAAGGTGATGCCAATCGTGAAGGAACACCTCCTCCAGGCACAAGAAGCCCAGGCCAGGGTTTACAACCGATCAGCCAGAGTGAGACAGTTCAATCTGGGAGACCGAGTGCTCGTGCTAGTTCCGACGGTGGAAAGCAAGTTCTTGGCCAAATGGCAAGGGCCATACGAGGTGATGGAGAAGCTTGGTGAAGTAAACTATAGGATTCACCAACCCGGAAGACGGAAACCAAACCAGGTGTACCATGTCAACCTCCTCAAGCCATGGCATGATAGAGAGTCAGCTGTAACTCCGTGCTTGCTGGGCCACTCAGAATGTGACATTGAAGGGGTTACGATAGCAGAGACCCTATCAAAGGACCAGAAACAGCAATGTCGGGAGTTGCTCCAGAGGAACAGGGACCTGTTTTCAGAGTTGCCAGGGCGCACGAAGGTCATAGAGCATGAAGTTCTGACAGAGCCACATGTGCGGGTGAATGTGAAGCCCTATCGAATCCCTGAGGCCCGTCGAGAAGTAATCTCCAAGGAGGTGGAGCGTATGTTGAAGCTCTGAGTCATTGAGGAATCCAAGAGCGGTTGGGCGAGTCCTATCGTCTTGGTCCCGAAACCTGATGGAGAATGGAGATTCTGCAATGATTATAGGAAGCTGAATGAGGTCTCCAAGTGTGACGCATATCCCATGCCACGCGTTGATGAGCTCATCGAAAGACTTGGACCCGCCAGGTACATAACCACCTTGGATTTGACGAAAGGATACTGGCAGATTCCCATGGCCCAGGAAGCCAAGGAGAAAACGGCGTTTTCAACACCAGACGGATGCTTCCAGTATGTCCGGATGCCGTTTGGCCTGCAGGGAGCGCCAGCGATTTTTCAGAGAGCCATGGATAGGATTCTGGCACCTCATAAGCAATACGCCGCTGCGTACCTGGATGATATCGTTATTTTCAGCCCGGACTGGGAGAGTCATCTGGGAAAGGTCCAGGCAGTGTTTGATGCTCTAAGAGAAGCAGGGTTTACAATAAACCCGAAGAAGTGTGCCTTGGGGAAGGAAGAGGCCAAGTACCTTGGATATGTAGTAGGTCGTGGTGGAATAAAACCCCAAATCAATAAAATCGAGGCGATTCAAACATGGCCAAGACCGTTGTCCAAGAAACAAGTGAAAGCCTTCCTGGGGATTGTCGGGTACTACAGGAGGTTTCATCCCAAACTTCGCCACGAGGGCTGCCCCTCTGACTGATCTACTGAAAGGGACCAAATCAGTGATGGTAAAATGGTCTGAAGAAGCAGAGTTGGCCTTCCAAGAAATGAAAGGGGCCCTGTGTAAACAACCGGTCCTGATAGCCCCAGACTTTAAGAAGGAGTTTGTTCTTCAAACAGATGCCTCAGATGTCGGATTGGGAGCAGTTCTGTCACAGGAGATACATGGGGAGGAGCATCCAGTCCTTACCTGAGCAGGAAGCTATCTTCGTGTGAGAAGAATTACTCTGTCGTGGAGAAGGAGTGCTTGGCCATAAAATGGGCAGTGGACACCTTACGGTACTATCTAGTGGGACGAAAGTTTAGATTGATATCTGACCATGCCCCACTCAGATGGATGAGGGAAACCAGGGGTAGAAATGCAAGGGTCACCCGCTGGTTCTTAGCCCTGCAGGACTTTAGTTTCCAGGTAGAACACAGGGCCGGGAAGCTACACGGTAATGCTGATGCCCTCTCAAGAATCCGTGTCTAGTGGGAGAAAGTGCCAAGCCCCACGGCTTTAGGCAGAGGGGGGAGGTATGTAGAGTGGCAAAGGGTTGTGTTATAGACGGGAGGTATCTGGCTTAGAGATGCCTTGTATCTGTTATGTAGCCCAGTACACATTAGCCCTGGGTAGTGGCATCATTATAGCAGTGTATGTGGTTAAAGGACCTGGGATGATGTCACTACCACATGACCTGTCATGTGTTCTGGGGAAGCTAGGTGTCTGGGATATAAATTAGGCTCAGGCTGACAACAGGTGTGAGTGGCTGGAGGTGTGGAAACTTCCAGTGTGGGAGTTCTGAGGAGACCTCCAGGTGTGTGGGCTGAAGAGAGTACTCAGTTAGAGTACCAGGACTTTATATCTGTTTTCTGTTACTTTGTGCCAGAGAAGGCTGTTTTGTTTTCTGTTTTACAGCAAGTTTATGACGTCTTAATAAACTTGCTTAAAGAACCAGGAAGAGTCGCCCTCCTGCTTACCTCCGGTCGCACACCAGCTAGACCACATCCCTACACCGCAGACAGAAGGGTGTTTGCCCAAACCATCAATACGAACAGATAGTCCATAATGTCTTTTAACATCTTTAACATTCTTTCCATCTTCACATGCAGGACATACCGTCTACGTTTATTGAAAATTAAGCACTTGAAAATAAGCACTTGATATTTGCTACCCCGATACACCTATATCTAAAGGGTATGTTTATCTCTTTCTTCTGCATGTTGTGTGCCATGGGAGGAGTCCATCCCTCATTTGTAATGTACCTTATTTCATGTATATCATATATGGTGACCTTTCTACCGAATGTCTTGAATAGAATATCCCCATGCTTTTTGTTTAGGATACCCTAGAGGGATAATTCTACGTGTTCTACAGTATCACTCAATGATTTACATGTTGCCAAATTCCTATGGATGTATATTCTTCAACCATGTATATATTGTAATTATTGTATATATTCTACGTTGTCATTGACTGTAAATTTTTCTATCTCTTCCAGCGACTATTTGATAAAGGCCACTGCGTTGGCCGAAACGTCAGTCAGTCGTCCCATAGCTGTATACATTGTCAGTGTACAGGCAAATACAGTGAGTAACAATGACATTATACACATGAGCTCTGTATATAGTGTACAGGTAATACAGTGATCGCCAGTGACAATATACACAGGAGCTCTGTGTATATCCTGGCTCCCCCATATATCCATCCTGGCTCCCCCATATATCCATCCTGACCCCTCCATATATCCATCCAGGCCCCTCCATACATCCATCCTAGCCCCGCCATATATCCATCTTGGCTCCCCCATATATCCATCCTGACCCCCCATATATCCATCCTGGCTCCACCATATATAGATCCTGGTCCCTCCATGTACCCATTCTAGCCCATCCAACAGGGGCAGACACTGACAGCTTGGCGCCCCTGTGTAAGAAATGGGTCTGGGCCCCCCTCCCTGCCCGGTATGCTGCTTATGATGAGGGCAATCTGGTTATGGGACCCCTGGAGCCTCAGGCTACGAGCAACAAGCCAGATCACCCTCATTATTACTGCCCTGCAAGCAGTGGTGTTCATAGAAATCATAGGACCCCATACTAAAGTACTACAATCTCCCCAGTGTCTGTTCATTGGCTTAACTCCTCTGATTGTGTGGTGTTATTGCCCGTTTTTTAAGATAGGAGTTTGTGTGGATCAAATAGCTTACCATTGAATTTGTATGGTCTTTATACTTGATATAGTCCTCTTCATACAAAACTATTTGCATAATTGTTCAGACTGTTCTACCTGGTGCACTCAGAACCCAAACTTTTTTAAGGTAGTCTTCATGGCAATCTGTGGGGATTGGAGAGCTTAACATGAGATATATGGTTTCTGTATCTATTTTAGTGTGTCTTATACATGACTCACTGCAGAGTTGTTCAGACTGGTCCACCTGTTGCACTCTGGATTGATTCTGAATATTGGAGTGTACTTGGTAGATCCTGAACGTTAAAATTTAATATCTATAAGCTCTCTTTGTGGGCTTATCATATTACATACATCTGGGTATTGTATATACTTATTGTTTTTTTATGAGTATGATCTAAAAATAACTGTTCATCCAATCTAGACATGTATGACAGGTATTATAGCCATCTCGGTGTGTATGTGGGATCTTATAGTAACACCCTACGGGCAGATGTGGACTCAGCGCAGCGCATCTCATAAACTTATTAGGACTTCTATACTGTATGCCAGTGTCGGCGAACTGCGCATGCGCTTGGCTCCTTATTTTTCCGTTGTGTGCCGGGTCACTGACTTCTGGCCGCTACGTATCTGATGCATGCGCATTGGGGATATCTGTACGAAGTGATGCACTCCTCACTTCCGGGGAACACAGCTCAGCTGTAATGATGCACTGGTGTGATAGAATACCGAATGACTGAACACATGGTCTTTACCTCGTCGCCGCAACAGCTGGTATGATTTTCTCATATATAGGGTAAGTAATCAAAGGTTAATAAATAAGTTGAACACTCCATCGCTGGCATACTTACCTTGAGGAAGACACTTCAGGTGTCGATACGCGTGGGTCCATGGACCCGTTTAGCCGGACTGTTTGTACACAGGGGCGACTGTAGCACCTGGTCAGGGCTGAGCATCATGTTTCTATATCCTTGTGTTTTCTTTATAATGTTCCCATGGTTTTTCATTTTACCATGCCACTGGTGATTCTGCACGTTTTGGTGCTGATATTGTACAGATTGCTTTGCTCTCACTGTGGCATGGTGCAGCTATTGTGCTGACAGCATTTATATATGGTAAATAGGGCATATTTCTCTGTCTGATAAGTGTTACACATTGATGCCCTTTATTTCAGGGATTTGCTTGATACTCTGACTGTCATTTATTAGGCTAACGGGTCCTCGAGTATTATACTCTTTATTATGGATCTTGATTTTTTTCAGTCCATGTTGTGGACTATTTAAAGTGTTTTTAAATTGTATGTGTTCTCTTATAAAGAATTGTTTATTGTTTGGTGATCCTTGTTTTGTGTCCACATACCGTATTTTTCGGACCACAAGACGCACTTTTTTTGGGGGGGAAAATGGGGGTGCGTCTTATAGTTGGAATATACTTACAAATACTGTGGCAGCAGCAGGAATCGGGCGATTCTGCTGCGGTCCCAGTCCGACGCTGCAGGGCAATGCAGCCTCCCTTCCCAGGCTGGTGCGACAGGTTCGGCAGTGGTGCGGGGGGCTCTGCCGGAATTTTGTGAAAGCCCGGAGGCCCCCGCAGATCTATTGTTGTGAGTTTCTGCAAGTTCATCAAAGCTGTCAGGATTTTTTATCTTCTTTGGATTTGAGAGAGTTGATAGAACGAGACGAGGAGGAACTTGGAGAAAACCGCTATTAAATAAGGAAGCTCTCTGGATCTAAAGGGCCTGTGCACACGTTGCGTTTTTAGATGCATCACCGTGCGGAAATGCATACAACCCGCAGCACAGTGCACATCCAATATATTCCTATGGGAACCGCAGGTCTGCTGTGCACATGCTGCGGAAAAAAACGCACGGATTCACTGCACGTTTTTTTCCGCAGCATGTCAATTCTTTTGCGGTTCATTAGCGTTTCCGCACCCATTGACTTCCATTATGTCCGTCAAACCCGCAGCAAAACCGCAGATGGAAAAAAGATCTGCGGTTTTGCTGCGGACTGGGGTGTCAAAGGGGGAAGTGATGTCAGGCGGGAGGAAGTGTGTGGGCGGAGATTTGTGTGTGTGTGTGTGTGGAGAAGACTTCGTCATGCTGCAAGCAGCATGGAGGGCTATCGTCGCATGGGGATGGATGTAGGCCGTCTGTACGTATGTGTGTGTCTGTGTGTGTGAAGTCTGTCTGTGTGCGTCTGTCTGTGCAAGTCTGTCGATCCCCATGCGACAATAGTGCGAGAATTGTGCTCAGTCGCCGTATGGGACTGCTACTCCCATCCGGTTATAGGATGGGAGTAGTAGTCCCTGTGTCCCGTGACTGAGCACAATCGTGAGTGAAAAAAACACATAACACATACACGTAACATACATGACAGACAGTACATACAACATGCAACACAGAGTACATACTCACCATACAGCACACCTTCCCCGAAGCCCTCGGTCCCCTAGGAAGAAATCCAAAAAAATAAAGCAATAAATACTCCCTGGTCCGCAGAAATCCTAATCGAGTGTCCCACGGCGATCTGTTCTGTCCTCCGGCGATACACTGCCCGGAGCATAGCTCCGGGCAGTGTATCACAGACCTTCCCGGAGTTCTGCAGCTCCGTGCTGTCTCTTTATGACACTAGAGCTGCGTGAGAATTTTCCCACGCAGCTGTGCCGTAAAGCGAGAGTACCGGAGTCAATGAACTCCGGTAAACTCTTGCGCATGCGCAGTAACACACTGCAGGAGCTTAGCTCCTGTCAGTGTGTTGCCAGAGCCGTGGAGAGCACTCACATCTCCTGATGTGACTGTTCTCCATGGCAGATCGTCGACGGACACTCGATATTAATGGACTGCGTCGAACCAGGGAGTATACAATTGCTTTGTTATTTTTTTTTTCCTAGGAGGGCGAGGGCTTCGGTCGGATACCAGGTAAACAAAATTTGGTCAAAAACTTTGTTTATTTATTTCATTAAAGTATTTTTATCTAATGTCTGTGTCTTTTACTTTACCTTTTATTACTTTCGGATTAATAATGGATCAGCGTCTTATTGACGTCTCTCCATTATTAACCTGAGTTAATGTCACCTAACAATCAAAGGTGACGTTAACCCCTTATTACCCCATATCCCACCGCTACAGGGGAGTGGGAAGAGAGAGGCTAAGTGCCAGAATTGGCGCATCTTAGAGATGCGCCATTTCTGGGGCGGCTGCGGTCTGGTATTTGTAGCCAGGGGGGGCGCCAACATCCATGGCCCCTTTCTAGGCTATGAATATCAGCCCGCAGCTGTCTGCGTAGTCTTTCTGGCTATAAAAATATAGGGAGACCCCACGTCTTTTTTTGGGTCCCCCTATTTTTATAGCCAGTAAAGGCTATGCAGACAGCTGCGGGCTGATATTCATGGCCTAGGAAGGGGCCATGGATATTGGTGGCCCTCTTGGCTACAAATACCAGACCGCAGTCGTCAGCTTTACCACTCTGGCGCAGAAAATTGCGCGGGAGCCCATGCAATTTTTTTTACCATGCCCCTTTGGTTAAACCCCCACCCCCCAAAAAATGGTCTAAAACAAAAAAAAACTTTATTTTTTTTCAGTTTTGCGTTTTCGTTTTTCTCTCCCCTTTCCAGAGCCATAACTTTTTTATTTTTCCGTCAATATGGCCGTGTGAGGGCTTATTTTTTGCGGGACGAGGTGTACTTTTGAACGACTCCATTGGTTTTACCATGTCGTGTACTCGAAAACGGGAAAAAAATTCCAAGTGCTGTGAAATTGCAAAAAAAGTGCAATCCCACACTTTTTTTTTTTTTTTTTTTTGCTAGGGTCACTAAATGCTAAACCTGACCTGCCATTATGATTCTCCAGGTCATTACGAGTTTATAGACACCAAACATGTCTAGGTTCTCTTATATCTAAGTGGTGAAAAAAAATTCCAAAGTTTGCTAAAAATAAAAAATTGCGCCATTTTACGAGACCCGTAGCATCTCCATTTTCGTGATCTGGTGCCGGGTGAGGGCTAATTTTTTGCGTGCCGAGCTGAAATTTTTAATGACACCACTTTTGTGCAGAGATGTTCTTTTGATCGCCTGTTATTGCATTTTAATGCAATGTCGTGGTGACCAAAAAAATTTAATTCTGGCGCTTTGATTTTTTTCTTGCGACGAAATTTAGCAATCTGGTTAATCCTTTTTTTTTTATTGATAGATCGGGTAATTCTGAATGCGGCGATATGTGTATGTATGGTTTATTTTTTATTGTTTTATTTTGATTGGGGTTAAAGGGGGGTGATTTGAACTTTTTATGTTTTTTTTATTTTTTAATTTTTTAACTTTTTTCTTTTACTTTTGGCATCTTCAACAATGGAGGCTAGAAGCATGCACAACTCGATCGCCTCTGCTACATATGAGTTATGAGCTGATCGCCCATATGTAGCAGATTTACTGCATTGCTGTGAGCGCCGACCGCAGGCAATGTGCCGACAACAACCATAGAGGTCTCTATGAGACGTCTGGCTGTCAAGGCAACGCGTCGCCGACCCCCGTTCACGTGACGGGGGTCGGCGATGCACTCATTTCCGGCCCGGCGGCCGGAAGCACTAGTTAAATGTCAGCTTTGACAGCGGGATTTAACTAGTTAATAGGCGCTGGCAGATGTCCGCTGTTTATAATGGAGAATGGAAGAGAAGGGGTTGGACAAGGAAATGACATCACATTTGTTTTTTTTTCCTCAGTCAAGTTTGTCAAAGTTTATATATCTTTATTGCTGTAAAAAACGCAGACAATTCAAAGGCAAAACCTCGCCAAAACCACACCTGCGTTTTCTGCCAAGAGGTGCGGATTCTGTGCGGAAAAATCCGCAACATGTGTACAGGCCCTAAAAGTGAGTACGAGACAACAATTAAGTGTGAGTTACCACAGTGAGCTCATGGACATTTATTAATTTTATTAGATTACTTTTTCTTTTGTATCAAGTTCATTCTGTAAAATGACCCGCACACAGTATAATGGCTTCACTAGCCCTCCTACAGCATAATGGCCTCACACACAGTATGATGGCCCCACAGTGGATAGATCCCTCCAAGACTGTTGGAACACAAAAATTGATGGTATGGTGTGGTATATGATAGTGGGGCCATTCTTCAGCAATGGAAACCTCAATGCCACTGGATAGCTGAAATTGCTACATGATGATGTGTTGCCCTCTTTATGCACTGAAGATGGCTCGTTCCCTGAGTTTTTCCAGCAAGATTGTGCACCATCACATGGGTGTCAGGTCTGAGCATTCCTACATGAACAGTTTCGTGGAAAGTGGATTGGTCATGGGCCAGTTGAATGGCCACCAAGGTCTCCTGATCTGACTGCATTAGACTTTTATCTTTGGGGTCATATGAAGGCAATTGTCTATGCTGTGAAGATACGAGATGGCAGCATCTGAAACAACGGATACTGGAAGCCTGTGCTAGCATTTCTTCTGCGGTGTTGCTATCAGTGTGTCAAGAGTGGGAGAAGAGGGTTGCATTGACAATCCAACACAATGGGCAGCACTTTGAACACATTTTATAAGTGGTCATAAACTTGTAAATAACTCATGAAAGAATAAAGTTATGTTAAAACCAAGCACTCCATTGTTTTTCTTGTGAAATTCTCGATAAGTTTGATATGTCACATGACCCTTTTCCCATTGAAAAAAATAAAGTTGGATCCAAAATGGCTGACTTCAAAATGGCCGCCAGGTTCACCATCAGCAGATGATCGCGCTGTTGCTGAAAATAATCTCTATGTAAAGACCGATATTGATATTACTGCCATATGGTCAGTGGTAGATACCAGTCCTATGGAACATATAGGAGAGCACAGTACAGTTATAGATGGTGACTTACCGCTGACGTTCTTTCTGATGGAATCTTTCACTTTTTCATCTGGCCCAGACCGACTTGACATTTTCTCCAGCCAGTACTCGGCTGCAGAGATTACAACAAAGACACATATTTCACTTTTCACATTTTCAGCACTGTCCCCAATGGGCTCAGCTCCTATAACACTGACCTGAGAGACTTCCTGGTCATCACTGCGCATGACAGGAAGTCCCTCAGGTCAGGAGACCCGAATGTCGTCGTGACGACATCGGGTCTTCATGGCAGCGATCAGGACCCCGCAGCAAGCCGCAGGGTCTCCGATCCAAAGCAAAGGGGCTGTCAGCCCCTCTGCAGCCACCGAAACGCTGCGATCATGTTTGGTCGCAGTGTTTTTCCGGGGGTTAAAGTGCCGAGAGCAGTCCGTGACCGCTCCTGGCACTTAGTGCCGGGTGTCAGCTGTAAGAATCAGCTGACACCCGACCGCGATCGGCCGAACTTCCCCCGTGAGCGCAGCTGATCGCGATGATGTACAGTACTATCCCGTCCATGGTCATACGGGCCCAGTGCACATTTACGGGACAGTACGTCCAATGTCAGAAAGGGGTTAAATACTGTATGGAGCATTATATGGGGCTCATTATATACTGTATGGAGTATTATATGGGGTCTATTATACAGGGTGGGCCATTTATATGGATACACCTAAATAAAATGGGAATGGTTGGTGATATCAACTTCCTGTATGTGGCACATTAGAATATGGGAGGGGAAAACTTTTCAAGATAGGTGGTGACCATGGCGGCCATTTTGAAGTCAGCCATTTTGGATCCAACTTTATTTTTTTCAAAGGGAAGAGGGTCATGAGACATATCAAACTTATTGAAAATTTCACAAGAAAACAATGGTGGCTTTGTTTTAATGTAAATTTATTATTTCATGAGTTATTTACAAGTTTATGACCACTTGTAAAATATCTTCAAAGTGCTGCCCATTGTGTTGGATTGTCAATGCAACCCTCTTCTCCCAGTCTTGACACACTGATAGCAACACCGCAGAAGAAATGCTAGCACAGGCTTCCAGTATCCGTTGTTTCAGATGCTGCACATCTCGTTTCTTCACAGCATAGACAATTGCCTTCAGATAATCCCAAAGATGAACGTCTAATGGGGTCAGATCGGGAGACCTTGGTGGCCATTCAACTGGCCCACGACGACCAATCCACTTTCCAGGAAACTGAAGATGGCATGTTCCCTGAGTTTTTCCAGCAAGATGGTGCACCACCACATTATGGGTGTCAGGTTCGAGCATTCCTACATGAAGAGTTTCCTGGAAAGTGGTTTGGTCATCATGGGCCGATCTAACCCCTACATCAGTGGGGTCCCCGTGAGTCGCCTTCAGAATCTGAAGTACTTTGGTTAGCGTGTCACGGTCTCGGGGGGCACGTAGCATCAAGGAGTCTCTGGCCTCCCCATCCAGGGCCATAATGGCCACCTCAGCCTCTAACGCGGGGTCATCGGGTGCATTCTTAACATACCCCTCATGCGCAACATCCAGCTCCACAGAGATACTGGTCTTGGGCCCAGCTGCCTGTTCTGCCGACTCTATGCTGCTGGACTGCATCCTGCTGACTACGCCAAAATGTAAAGGTTCGTCGGATGCAGTAAAGAGCAGGAGGCAGAGAAGGGGTTAACAAGAATTTACTTTAAAAAACAATGTTTATCTTAGAACTCAAGGAAATCTCCACGCAGGGAGAAGTTTTGGCAAAAACACACTAGATATGGGAACTGGACTAGCACAAACAAATATACAGTACACAAAGCGAGAAGGGGAAAAGAGAGTGATGATTTATGGATTGCAGTTCTTGTTGGGGAATGGTTGGAACAGCTCCCGACGGCGTCGTAGTCCGTGAACAAAGTCTCTGGCTCTGCTGTGTAGAAACGAGATGCACTGTCTCCTGACCGTGCCGAAGTATCCGGATCTCTTGGTCTTGGGTCCGATGATGCATGGATGCAGCTCCTTCTGCTGATTCCTCGGGAGTGACGCAGTACACCGGGAGCACAAAGCCGTACAGACCTCAGGGGTGACAAGGCCTCGCATGGACTCACAAAGTTCAGGAAAACAAGAAATGTCCACTGCACGTTATGGATCGGGTCTGTGGAAGGGCACCTGGTAATGACAGTAAGGGTGAGTCAGTCTGTTGGGAGCTGGCGTCGGTGGCGGTCAAAATCGGAGTAGAGGAGAGGGAGTCAACCTTCGTCCTACTCTGTAATTGCCTTCCTGCCAAATCTCTCCTGTTCCCACGCTCAGCTCCTTCTATCTCCCCACGCCCCCTTCTGTCAGGTGCTCAGGCCCTCCCACACAGATAAGTCGTCCACCGGCAACAGTAGTAACTACCCCGATAGTTCCAGCTCCAGAGCGTATCCCGACCCAATAACACTGTCCCTGTTCATCTTCTTACAGTGGCATGGCACCCACAATCCATAACAAAATCTGTATTAAATTATGGAGCTTTCCACTGTGACTGAAAAGTATTTCCGATTACATGTAGGGTATTGGTGCAAACAATTGCACAACAAACTGAGATCCTTTTTATCTTTTTAGTGCTTAAAAAATTTAAAAACTTGGGGCTAAAACAACATTTTAGTGATAAAAATTTAATTATTCTTTCTTCACCGCCCAATGGTATAAAATTCTGTGAGGCACATTTAGTGTCAGTATGCTGACTGCACTCCTACATGGGTGTAGTTTGTAAAGTGGGTCACTTATGTTGGGGTCTGTTTTCCTGGCACCTCAGATGATCTACCAATGTGACATGGCACCCTCAAACCTTTTCAGTAAAATGTGAACTACAATATGGCGCTCCTTCCCTTGTGAGCTTTGCACTGTGCCTCCAAAGTAGTTTTTGACCACATATGGGGTATTGGCGTACTCAGGAGAAACAATAATGTTCAATTTCTCCTATTACCCCTTCTGAAAATTAAAAACTTTGGGCCAAAGCAACATTTTGTGAAAAAAATGGTAATTTTTCATTAACTCAGTCCATTGTTATACAATTCTGTGAATTACCTGAGGTTTAAAAATACTCACTACACACCTACATGAATTTCTCAAGAGGTGTAGTCTCCAAAATGGGGTCACTACTGGGGGTTTCTGCTGTTTTGGCATGTCAGGTGCTCTTCAAATGTGACATGGAGCCCTCAATCTATTCCAAAATTCAAATGGTGCTCCTTCCATTCTGAACCCTTCCGTGCACCCAAACAGTAGTTTTTCCATTTCATATGGGGTATCAGTGTACTCAGGAGAAATTGCACAACAAGTTGTATTGTCAGTTTTCTCCAATTAACCTTGTGAAAATGAAAAATTGGGGCAATAACAACATTTTTGTAGGAAAAATGTATATTTTCATTTCACAGCTCAACGTTATACAATTCTGTTGAGCACTTGTGAGTTTAAGTTGCTTACTACACTTCTAAATAAATTCATTGAGGGATGTGGATTCCAAATGGTGTAATCTGTTGGGGTTTCCACTGTTTAGGTACCTCAGGGGCTCTGCAACGCGACATGGAGACTGCTATCTATTCTAGCCAATTTTGAGTTCCAAAAGTCAAATGGCGTTTCTTTCCCTTCCAAGCTCTGCCATCCATCCAAACATCAGTTTTCCACCACATATGTTAAAACCGATTTACTCAGGAGAAATTGCTAAACAAATTTTTTTGGTCCATTTTTTTTCTGTTATCCTTGTGAAAAAAAAAATATGGGGCTGAAGCAAAATTTTTGTGGAAAAATGTGTTGCTTCATTTTCATCGCTCAATGTTATAAAATTCTGTGAAGTAGAATGTGTTCACCACAGAGCTAGACAAAATTCCTTGAGTGGTCTAGTTTCTAAAATGGGGTCACTTGTGAGGGGTTTCCACTGTTCAAGAACATCAGGAGCTCTCCAAACACAACTTGGCGTCTGCTATAGATTTCAGAGCAATGCTGTGTGACCAAACATGGGTTTTATGGGGTATCAGCGTACTCAGGGAAAAATGCACAACAAATTGTAGAAAAATATTTAGACTTGAGAGTCCTCATGGTTGTACCGCAACAAATTGTAGTCTATTTCTTCTGTTACCCTTATGATAACGCAAAATATGGGACTCTAGCAACATTTTTTGTGGGAAAAAGTAAAATTTTTCCTTCCAAATTGCTTTAATTTCTATGAAAAACCTGGAGTGTTAATAAACCTATTGTGGTTTCAAGCCAGGGCAGACACTGACAGCTTGGGGCCCCTGTGCAAGAAATGTGTTTGGGCCCCCCTCCCTGCCCAGTACACTGTTATGATGAGAGCGATCTGGCAATGGGACCACTGAAGCCTCGGGCTCCGAGAAACAAGACAGATGCCCTCATTAATACTGCTCTGCAAGCAGGGGAGTACATAGCAATCACAGAGCCCCATAGCAAAAGTTCTATTTGGGCCCCCACACCTCTAAAAAAATATATTATTTATATTTTTTCACTGAGATGAAGATATATACTGTATGTGTGTGTAATAAGTATAAATAAATATATATATCGGTTAGCATTTGGTTCTGCTGGTTCCAGCACAGTAAGACTTGCAGTTAGGTGACAACTAGTGTCAGCTGTTAGTGAATAGAACACTGCAGACATGGCTGACACTCTAGTTGGCACATGACAGCAAGTGTGTAGAGCGCCTCCTCGTGCTTACGTGATAACTGCTGGAAGCGGCAGAGCCCGACCATGTATATATTACATTATACGTCTGTTATCTGTGTCATCTGGTATCTGCTCTATTCATTGTCTATGTAACTGATGTAAATAGCTGAGCGCAGCGCTCAGCAGCTCTATAGATAATGGAGAGAGCAGAGGCCAACCATGTATTTATTATATTACATTATATGTCTGGTATCTGTATCATCTGATATCTGCTCTATTCATTGTCTAAGGAACTGATGGAAATAGCCGAGCACAGCGCTCAGCAGCTCTATAGATAATGAATAGAGCTGGGGCCCAGTAGTCGAATCCCCAGTAATCAGCAAGTTATCCATGATCTGCTGGATCACATATACATGGTACATACAGTACAGACCAAAGGTTTTGGACACACCTTCTCATTCAAAGATTTTTCTGTATTTTCATGACTATCAAAATTGTAGACAAGTATTCAAGCAGCTGACAGCACTCGGGAGTTAGCACGGATGCACGTTCAGGCGTTCAAGGATACAAATGAACAACAGTCCAACGAAAAAATAGGAAACAGCATCCAATCCAGGTGAAGTATAACAAGTCTTTATTCAGCCACCATAAAATACGACGTTTCGGCCATTTTCAGGCCTTTATCAAGTATACAAAAACAGGCAAAATGGTGTCCTTAAATGGTGTGGAGGAGCCAATCACCATCCAGGAACCGCCCATAATACAAATAGACATATATACAGAATATACAACGATAATCAATTTAAAACAGTGATCAGAGCTCAGAATAGTGACATCATAGAAAAATACAGCAGTGTTATAATTGTGCATATAATATGCCATAGATTACTCCATATTAACAATATCACCATTTAGTCTGCCAATCGATGATCTGTTACTGCACACTCCCATTCTGGTGCTGCACAATCATGTACTCACTAGCAGCAGCGTCCTCCATATCCAATCAGTGTCGGTTCAGCAGCGCTTAGTCAGAGCACTTATCCAATAACCCACAGGATAACAAATCGGAGGCACAGCTAACTCACTCCCCACTGTGTGGTAAACAAAGGCACATGTTCAGAAGTCATCATAGCAAACGCCCAGTGGATCATGTGAACACCAGCGTCATCAGCACCCAGTCACATGACCGCAAGCATCATCCGAGGTCTAATCACATGATAGTCCCATCATAAGCCTCTATTCCAGGCTGAAAACACTAAAATAGCGCGCGATCACCGGCATCATCCGACATCTGAAAAAAGAACACGCATGCACAATAAACTCTATCATTATTTAATATTACTCCAGATATGTCATCAGGAAACCTGCAGGTCACATGACCATCAGTATTGGCATAATGTAAGCAAGAGACCGCACATGCGGATCTATATAGAATGGAAGAATTAACAATATAGCAGACACCTAAAGAAATATATATAATATCTACAAATAAATGATGTCATCAGGAACCATTGAGTCACCACTCCGATCACTCCAGATAATAATCCTATGAAAACAACAAACATAAGTAAAATATATATCTAAAAACAAACACAAAATTTATAGATGCAAAAATTACCTAGCACAAATATGCAAATTATATTCGATATCAACCCTTTGGTTGCAATGTCTCCAAAACGGAGATCCACCGGAGTTCTTTCTGTTTAAAAAGCAGCTAAGTAAAGAAAAACGAGTGGCCATCATTACTTTAAAAATGAAGGTCATCAGTCCAAAAAATTGGGAAAACTTTGAAAGTGTCCCCAAGTGCAGTTGCAAAAACCATCAAGCGCTACAAAGAAACTGGTTCACATGAGGACCGCCCCAGGAAAGGAAGACCAAGATCACCTCTGCTTCTGAGGATAAGTTTATCAGAGTCACCAGCCTCAGAAATCGCAGGTTAACAGCAGATCAGATTAGAGACCAGGTCAATGCCACACAAGTTCTAGCAGCAGACACATCTCTACAACAACTGTTAAGAGGAGACTTTTGTGCGGGCAGGCCTTCACGGTAAAATATCTGCTAGGAAACCACTGCTAAGGACAGGCAACAAGCAGAAGAGACTTGTTTGGGCTAAAGAACACAAGGAATGGATATTAGACCAGTGGAAAATCTGTGCTTTGGTTGATGAGTCCAAATTTGAGATCTTTGGTTCCAACCACCGTGTCTTTGTGCGACGCAGAAAAGGTGAACGGATGGACTCTACATGCCTGGTTCCCACCGTAAAGCATGGAGGTGTGATGGTGTGTGGGAGCTTTGCTGGTGACACTGTGAGGAAATTTATTAAAAATAGAAGGCATACTGAACCAGCATGGCTCCCAAACAGCATCTTGCAGCAGCATGCTATTCCATCCGGTTTGCGTTTAGTTGGACCATCATTTATTTTTCAACAGGACAGTGACCCCAAACACACCTCCAGGCTGTGTAAGGTTATTTGACCAAGAAGGAGAGTGATGGGTGCTACGCCAGATAACCTGGCCTCCACAGTCACCAGACCTGAACCCAATCGAGATGGTTTGAGGTGAGCTGGACCCAGGGTTGAACCTAGCCTCTCTGCTGCCTGAGGCGAACTGCAAAACGGCGCCCCCACCCCCATTGTAAAATCAGTACAAATAAATCTGGTTTACTCTTACTAGCCTAACGTGACACACATGTGAAATCCATACACTTTTAAATAGGAATATGTTTGAAACATCTATTTTTATTTGTTAAAGTTCTGTATAAGTAGTAGAAAATAAAGGATATAAGAATACTACTCACTGTATGGTTCAGTTTCAGTAATCAACAGCTGGGCCTGATCAAAAATCGTTCAACAAACTCTCTTGCCACGTAGAACTTCAAGGCCTTGGACAATAGAAAAAATATACAAAAGACATAAATGAATACACCAATAAAAACCAGTGCTGCACATATTATAAGAGATACTGTACATCATCCCAAGTCTTAGAGACTCTAACGTCCACTCTTAAACAGCCTCCCCATTGTAGACAATCCATACTTGTGTTAGAAGTAAAATAAAGCGTCCTCCTTTCTTACTGAGTAAAATGTCCTATTAAATGGCAGATTTATCCACTGAATCATATCAGTGGATAAATCTGCCTGTGCTGCTCTTACCACTAAACTGCCTCTGAGCCACGGATTTATCAGCTGGATAAATCTTTGGTCATGAGGCCCTATAGTGCACAGTGATGATACATGAGGCCCTATAGTGAACAGTGATGATACATGAGCCCTGTAGTGCACAGTGATGATACATGAGGCCCTACAGTGCACAGTGATGATACATGAGGCCCTATAATGCACAGTGATGATACTGAGGCCCTATAATGCACAGTAAAAGATACATGAGGCCCTATAGTGCACAGTGATGATACATGAGGCCCTATAGTGCACAGTGATGATACATGAGGCCGTATAATGCACAGTGATGATACATGAGGCCCTATAATGCACAGTAATGATACATGAGGCCCTATAGTGCACAGTGATGATACATGAGGCCCTATAATGCACAGTGATGATACAGAGGCCCTATAATGCACATGATGATACATGAGGCCCTATAGTGCAGTGATGATACATGAGGCCCTATAGTACACAGTGATGATACATGAGGCCCTAATTTGCACAGTGATGATACATGAGGACCTATAATGCAGTGATGATACATGAGGCCCTATAGTGCACACTGATGATGCATGAGGCCCTATAGTGCACACTGATGATATATGAGGGCCTGTAGTGTCACAGTGATGATACATGAGGCACTATAATACACAGTGATGATACATGAGGCCCTATAATGCAGTGATGATACATGAGGCCCTATAGTGCACAGTGATGATACATGAAGCCCTATAGTGCACACTGATGATATATGAGGCCCTGTAGTGCACAGTGATGATACATGAGGCCCTATAATGCGTGATGATACATGAGGCCCTATAATGCAGTGATGATACATGAGGCCTTATAGTGCACAGTGATGATACATGAGGCCCTATATTGCACATGATGATACATGAGGCCCTATAATGCACAGTAATGATACATGAGGCCCTATAGTGCACAGTGATGATACATAGGCTCTATACTGCACAGTGACGATAAATGAGGCCCTATAGTGCACAGTGATGATACTTGAGGCCCTATAATGCACAGCAATGATACATGAGGCCCTATAGTGCACAGTGACGATACATGAGCCCTATAGTGCATTTGATTTGAATAGGGAGGAAAATGTGCAGTAGCTGCCATGGCCACTAAATAGGAGACAGAGCAGCTCTGTAAGGCAGCAATTCCACTGGCAACAAGAACAGCTGACTGGAAGGGGTGCTAGGTGTCGCACCCCACTGATCAGACATTGCTGACCTATTCTAAGGTTAGCCAGTGTTAGTGATTTATCTGCATCCAGATTTTTTATGCAAACGCATACAACTGCATCCTGATCAGATTTGGTTGGAAATTTGAAATTCTGACTTCTGGGGTAGAGGAGAGGGGAGAAAGACTGGTAAAAGTGAAAGAAAAAAAAATGTTTGCTCCGAGCCTGCGCAGTATGAAATCCGCATGCAGATTGGACGCAGGCATCCTGATTCGGGTGCATCTACATTGACAATGATATGTTTTTGGACGCGCTGCCACGTATCAGGATGTCTGCAGTTTTTTTTAACACCCAAAATTCGCAACAAGCTGCGTTTTGGGGAGCACATGAAAAATCCTGATGCAGACGCAGGTCCATGCGTCCCTATGTTAAGGATAGGGATGCAATCTGGATCAGGATTGCTACGCATCACAAACACACCGTACCAAAACGCTAGTGTGAAAGCAACCCACTTGTGCAGCCCCTCACCAGGTGCCCCTATGTCATAACATGCTCCCAATACATGTTATTAACATTACCACACTGTAACATGGGGCACAAGCTCTTCTAGTGGGGCGAGAAAGATCACTGTATGACAGAACAGCATGGAGTCTACATTATGTCTGCATACTGGCCCCATACAGGTTCATCACTTTCCCATACAGCACATCCCTCGCTTCTGAGCATGCTCAGCCCGCAAAACGGATCCCTGCACACGGAAGCACCCGGATCCGTGTTGTCCTGGATCCGTGCTCCATTTTAATTCCAGATGTGTAGCTGCGGATCCGTGCGTCTCCCAGTGCCTGCGTGTTTTTCAGACGACACAAAACTGCAACAAGTTACGTTTTTGTGCGTCTGATAAAATATATGCAGACACAGGGATCCGTGGGAAAACAGTGACAACTGGATGCACACGCAAGTCCCATCCGTCACCACTGAAAGTCAATGGAGACGAAAAAGGATCGTGTGTCTGCATAGTTTATCAGATGCACAAAAAACGCAACTTGTTGCAGTTTTGTGGTGCCTGATAAACAACACAGGACATGGATGAAGCCAACATATCTTTATTTGGGACTCAATAACTCACATGCATTTATTCCCAGCACACATATACTGCTCTCCTTCCCTGCTCCTCCAGATGAGTCACAGTCAGTCACACTGTCTGCAATAAGCTGCCAGCCAGGCACAGGAAAAAAAAAAACAAAACTGGGCTCACTCTTGAGTCTCACTGCAGAGCCTGCTCCTGTCATTCACAGCAGGGAGCAGGCTCTTTGTATCAGGAAGACACATCACTGAGGAGCTGTACAGCTGCAGCGGGGGCAGGGGACCCGGGGAGATCATGTTTTTTTTAACCCTTTGCTGTGTCTGAGAGACGAGTCCCTGGCCACCAGTATGTGTCCCAGCCCAGGGAGGGACGGGAGAGGGGCACCGGGGCACCGCCGCTACACCTCAGCCCCATAGTAAGTTGCTAATAACTGACTTCTGCTTCTGGCACAACGATATCATACTTCGTACACACAGACACGGCTCCGCTCCGTACACCTCGTACACACATGGCTCCGCTCTGTACACCTCGTACACACACGGCTCCGCTCCGTACACCTCGTACACATACAGCTCTGCTCCGTACACCTCGCACACACGGCACCGCTCCGTACACCTCATACACACACAGCTCTGCTACATCCCACTGTAAACCCCTCCTGATCCCAAACATAAACTTACCTTCATCCAGCACCATGACAACCAGCACAGAATAGACCTGCACACAGGGAGCCTAACCATGTGACCCCTGACTCCTCCCTCCTGTGACCTCATCACAGGTCCTGTGCGCACAGAGGACAGCTAGCAAAGTCATTGCTCTGCTGTAAGAAGCTGAAGTGGAGAGCTGGGAGGGCGAGGAAGGGGTGCATGGGGGGTGTGGCGGCTTCTCTCACTGCCGGACACATAGCACCATGCGCAGGAGTGTAAACTGACTGTGTTACTCAGCAGGGATTAAGGAGAGCTGGAACCACACCACGTGTTCTGAGTTCCGCTCTGCCGTCCCCTAGCTTCATGAGGAGCCGCCGCCTGAGACAGAAGGCTCAACTCGCCTCATTATAGGTGCGTCCCCTGACTGGACCGCAGAGTGAAGGCAAAAGGGCCAACAAGTGCTAAGCATCTCTGGGAACTCCTTCAAGACTGTTGGAAGACCATTTCCGGTGACTACCTCTTGAAGCTCATCAATAGTGTGCAAAGCAGTAATCAAAGCAAAAGGTGGCTACTTTGAAGAACCAAGAATATAAGACATAATTTTCAGTTGTTTCACACTTTTTTGTTAAGTATATAATTCCACATGTGTTAATTCATAGTTTTGATGCCTTCAGTGTGAATGTACAATTTTCATAGTCATGAAAATACAGAAAAATCTTTGAATGAGGTGGTCCAAACTTTTGGTCTGTACTGAACAGATACCGTTTATACACATACAGATACACATATACCGAGCATATATACACACACACACACACCATGATACATACACACATATACTGTGCATACACCGTACATGCATACAGTCATGGCCAAAAGTTTTGAGAATGACACAAATATTATATTTTCACATGATCTGCTGCCCTCTGGTTTTTATGTGTGTTTGACAGATGTTTTTATCACAGACAGAAATATAATTGCAAACATATGAGTAACAAAAGCTTATATTGACAGTTAGAATGAGTTAATGCAGCAAGTCAATATTTGCAGTGTTGACCCTTCTTCTTCAGGACCTCTGCAATTCTCCCTGGCATGCTCTCAATCAATTCTGGACCAAATCCTGACTGATAGCAGTCCATTCTTGCACAATCAATGCTTTCATTTTGTCAGAATTTTTAGGTTTTTGTTTGTCCACCCGTCTCTTGATGATTGACCACAAGTTCTCAATGGGATTAAGATCTGGGGAGTTTCCAGGTTATGGACCCAAAATCTCTATGTTTTGTTCCCTGAGCCATTTAGTTATCACCTTTGCTTTATGGCAAGGTGCTCCATCATGCTGGAAAAGGCATTGTTGATCGCCAAACTGCTCTTGGAGGGTTGGGAGAAGTTGCTCTTGGAGGACATTTGGTACCATTCTTTATTCATGGCTGTGTTTTTAGGCAAGACTGTGAGATAGCCGATTCCCTTGGCTGAGAAACAACCCCACACATGAATGGTTTCAGGATGCTTAACAGTTGGCATGAGACAAGACTGGTGGTAGCGCTCACCTTGTCTTCTCCGAATGAGGCATTTCCTGATGTCCCAAACAATCTAAAAGGGGATTCATCAGAGAAAATAACTTTACCCAGTCCTCAGCAGTCCACTGCCTGTACCTTTTGCAGAATATCAGTCTGTCCATGATGTTTTTTTGGAGAGAAGTGGCTTCTTTGCTGCCCTCCTTGAGACCAGGCTTGCTCCAAGAGTCTCCGCCTCACAGTGCGTGCAGATGCACTCACACCTGCCTGCTGCCATTCCTGAGCAAGCTCTGCACTGCTGGTAGCCCGATCCCGCAGCTGAAACACTTTTAAGAGACGGTCCTGGCGCTTGCTAGTCTTTCTTGGGCGCCCTGGAGCCTTTTTGGCAACAATGGAACCTCTCCCCTTGAAGTTCTTGATGATGCGATAGATTGTTGACTGAGGTGCAATCTTTCTAGCTGCGATACTCTTCCCTGTTAGGCCATTTTTGTGCATTGCAATGATGACTGCACGTGTTTCTTTAGAGATAACCATGGTTAACAGAAGAGAAACAATGATGCCAAGCACCAGCCTCCTTTTAAAGTGTCCAGTGGTGTCATTCTTACTTAATTATGACAGATTGATCTCCAGCCATGTCCTCATCAACACCCACACCTGTGTTAATGGAGCAATCACTGAAAAGAGGTTAGCTGGTCCTTTTAAGGCAGTGCTGCAATGATGTTGAAATGTGTTTTGGGGGATAAAGTTCATTTTCTAGCCAAATATTGACTTTGCAAGTAATTGCTGTTAAGCTGATCACTCTTTATAACATTCTGGAGTATATGCAAATTGCCATTAGAAAAAGTGAAGCAGTAGACATTGTAAAAATTAATATTTGTGTCATTCTCAAAACATTTGTCCATGACTGTACACACATACATATTTTGTTCATGCGCACACACACGCACACACGTTCCATACATACACACATAACCATACATACACACACAGAAACACACATACAGTTAGGTCCATAAATATTTGGACAGAGACAACATTTATCTAATTTTGGTTCTAGACATTACCACAATGAATTTGAAACAAAACAAATCAGATGCAGTTGAAGTTCAGACTTTCAGCTTTCATTTGAGGGTATCCACATTAAAATTGGATGAAGGGTTTAGGAGTTTCAGCTCCTTAACATGTGCCACCCTGTTTTTAAAGGGACCAAAAGTAATTGGACAAATGACTCCAAGGCTATTTCATGGACAGGTGTGGGCAATCCCTTTGTTATGTCATTCTCAATTAAGCAGATGAAAGGGCCGGAGTTGATTTGAGGTGTGGTGTTTGCATTTGGAAGGTTTTGCTGTGAAGGAAACATGTGGTCACAGGAGCTCTCCATGCAGGTGAAACAAGCCATCCTTAAGCTGCAAGAACAGAAAAAAACCCATTCAAGAAATTGCTACAACATTAGAAGTGGCAAAATCTACAATTTGGTACATCCTGAGAAAGAAAGAAAGCACTGGTGAACTCATCAATCCAAAAAGACCTGGGAGCCCACGGAAGACAACAGTGGTGGATGATCGCCGCATACTTTCTTTGGTGAAGAAGAACCCGTTCACAACATCAACTGAAGTCCAGAACACTCTCAGTGAAGTAGGTGTATCTGTCTCTAAGTCAACAGTAAAGAGAAGACTCCATGAAAGTAAATACAAAGGGTTCACATCTAGATGCAAACCATTCATCAATTCCAAAAATAGACAGGCCAGAGTTAAATTTGCTGAAAAACACCTCCAGAAGCCAGCTCAGTTCTGGAAAAGTATTCTATGGACAGATGAGACAAAGATCAACCTGTACCAGAATGATGGGAAGCCAAAAGTTTGGAGAAGAAAGGGAACGGCACATGATCCAAGGCACACCACATCCTCTGTAAAACATTGTGGAGGCAACGTGATGGCATGGCCATGCATGGCTTTCAATGGCACTGGGTCACTTGTGTTTATTGATGACATAACAGCAGACAAGAGTAGCCGGATGAATTCTGAAGTGTACCGGGATATACTTTCAGCCCAGATTCAGCCAAATGCTGCAAACTTGATTGGACGGCGCTTCATAGTACAGATGGATAATGACCCCAAGCATACAGCCAAAGCTACACAGGAGTTCATGAGTGCAAAAAAGTGGAACATTCTTCAATGGCCAAGTCAATCACCAGATCTTAACCCAATTGAGCATGCATTTCACTTGCTCAAATCCAGACTTAAGAGGGAAAGACCCACAAACAAGCAAGACCTGAAGGCTGCGGCTGTAAAGGCCTGGCAAAGCATTAAGAAGGAGGAAACCCAGCGTTTGGTGATGTCCATGGGTTCCAGACTTAAGGCAGTGATTGCCTCCAAAGGATTCGCCACAAAATTTTGAAAATAAAAATATTTTGTTTGGGTTATGTTTATTTGTCCAATTACTTTTGACCTCCTAAAATGTGGAGTGTTTGTAAAGAAATGTGTACAATTCCTACATTTTCTAACACATATTTTTGTTCAACCCTTCAAATTAAATGTTACAATCTGCACTTGAATTCTGTTGTAGAGGTTTCATTTCAAATCCAATGTGGTGGCATGCAGAGCCCAACTCGCGAAAATTGTGTCACTGTCCAAATATTTCTGGCCCTGACTGTATACCATACATACATACACACAGATATATCGTACATATACACACACATACCATAGATACATACACACATACAGTACAGACCAAAAGTTTGGACACACCTTCTCATTCAATGATTTTTCTGTATTTTCATGACTATGAAAATTGTAGAATCACACTGAAGGCATCAAAACTATGAATTTACACATGTGGAATTATACATTACACTTTACAAAAAAGTGTGAAACAACTGAAAATACAGTATGTCTTATATTCTAGGTTCTTCAAAGTAGCCACCTTTTGCTTTGATTACTGCTTTGCACGCAGAAAAGGTGAACGGATGAACTCTACATGCCTGGTTCCCACCGTGAAGCATGGGAGGGAGGTGTGATGATGTGTGGGTGCTTTGCTGGTGACACTGTGGGGATTTATTCAAAATTGAAGGCATACTGAACCAGCATGGCTACCACAGCATCTTGCACAGCATGCTATTCCATCCGGTTTGCATTTAGTTGGACCGTCATTTATTTTTCAACAGGGCAATGACCCCAAACACACCTCCAGGCTGTGTACGGGCTATTTGACCAAGAAAGAGAGTGTTGGGGTGCTATGCCAGATGACCTTGCCTCCACAGTCACCAGACCTGAACCCAATCGAGATGGTTTGGGGTGAGCTGGACCGCTCACCGCTTCAATTTTGAATAATCCCCAACAGTGTCACCAGCAAAGCACCCACACACCATCACGCCACCTCCTCCATGCTTCACGGTGGGAACTAGGCATGTAGAGTCCATCCGTTCACCTTTTCTGCGTGCAAAGCAGTAATCAAAGCAAAAGGTGGCTACTTTGAAGAACCTAGAATATAAGACATATTTTCAGTTGTTTCACACTTTTTTGTAAAGTGTAATGTATAATTCCACATGTGTTAATTCATAGTTTTGATGCCTTCAGTGTGATTCTACAATTTCCATAGTCATGAAAATACAGAAAAATCTTTGAATGAGAAGGTGTGTGCAAACTTTTGGTCTGTACTGTATACCATACATACACACAGATGCACAAACATATACTGTACATACACACATATACTGTACAAACACATATACCATACATACACACACACACACACTTATATACGCATATAGCATACACATATACCATATTGTTGTGAACGTATTGGAGACGACTTCGGAGCTGAAGCTCCCTCTGGTGGTTGCTGAGGATATTGAACCTATGTTGAACACCAAGAGTCCTAAACCTGCAGTTAACGAGTGGTTGTCAGGTGATACTGACTGGCCTGATATAAGTGAGCTGACCTTCCATGATCCTCGCCGGTGATCAATTGTTCTTCCTGGTCTAGGTTGGAATTCAGCTTGCTTTTCTTCTGTCTCCTGCTTGCATTCAGATAAGTCTCTCAGTTTTTTTACTGTGGTTTGAATTCCTTGCTCTTTGCTGCATTGCTTTTTGTCTTCAGCCGGGTCCCCTTTGGGGGGCTTTGGCTGGTCTCCGTTCGTTTTTTTGTATTTATTTGTTCAGTTCTTGTGATATTTTACTGCTGGGTTGCTACGTGTCCACACCAGTGATCTGATATAGGTGGTCGAGACCGTGTGGTCTCAGTATTTTTGGATTCAGAAGTGTTGGAGTTTTTCCTAGGGTTTTTTGGGTTGCAGACAGTATTCTCTCCTTTGCTGTCCTATCTAGACAGTTTTGGGCCCCAGCGTTTGCTTAATCTATTTTCTGTCTGTGTTCGTATTTTCATCTTGTCTAACCGCCATTATATATCTGGGGGCTTCCTATTCTTTTGGGGTCTACTCCGGGGCAGTTAGGTTTCCTCTTTCCATCTTCAGGGATAGCTATCTCTCCGGCTGTGACGAGGCGTCTAGGGCACCGTAGGAACGTCCCACGGCTACTTCTAGTTGTGCGGTTAGTTTAGGGGTCTGCAACCTATTAGTTTCCAACCTCTCTGGTGTTAGGTAGCCTATGCGGTTTTTTGCTCCTGCCTCCTCAGCTACCTAAACAGAACAGAATCTCCGGCCATACTGAAAATTCTATGGTACTCAATAGAAGGGAAAAATAGTAAAGGAAAAAAAAAGTCAGAGTTGTCAGAATTTTTTTTTTCCTGTTTGTTGCATTTTTTCCCTCTTTTTCTCTGGGGGCTGAGGAGGAATTTTTTTTTTTTTTTTACCTCAATGGAAGTAAAGCATTTGTCCGATCGTGTGGAGCAGCTTGCTGCTGAAGTTCGGAGTATTGCTATCTATCTTGCTGGGTTGCCTGCTGTGGAACCTAGGATCCCTCTGCCGGATTTATTTTTGGAGGTTCGGTCTAAGTTTTTGAATTTTAAAAATAACTGTAAGTTTTTTGCTTTGAAGCCTAAATCCTCAGGGAACACAACGCAGCAGCTTCAAATTGTCATCTCCCTGTTGCGCGGTGTCCCTCAGGATTGGACCTTTTCCCTGACACCTGGGGATCCTGTTTTGAATGATGTTGATGTGTTTTTTCAGGCTCTGGGGTTATTGTACGATGAACTAATGTTACTGATCAAGCTGAAAAAACCTTGTTGGCATTGAATCAGGGTCATGAAGCCGCTGAGCTGTATTGTCAGAAATTCAGAAAGTGGGCAGTCCTTACTAAATGGAATGATGATGCTCTGGCAGCTCTTTTTCGGAAGGGTCTGGCAGAGACTGTGAAGGATGTTATGGTGGGATTCCCTGTCCCCTCTGGTCTCAATGACTCTATGTCATTAGCTATTCAAGTTGACAGATGTCTGCGCGAGCGTAGAAATATGCGTGAGATTGTGATGCCTTGCGGGCCAGCCCCTGAGCCCATGCAGTGTGATGGAGTGACTTCTGGGCACAGCGTCATGAATTTCGTAAGCGTAATAAGTTGTGCTACTATTGTGGTGACGCTTCTCATGCTATTTCCGTCTGCCCCCAAGCGGGGAAGACGTTTTGCGCGTTCAGTTGTTTTGGGTAGTGTTCAGACTAAATTTCTGTTGACTGTTACCTTGATTTGCTCCATGTCCACATTTTCAGCTCAGGCTTTTGTTGATTCAGGGGCAGCTATAAACCTGATGGATTTTGATTTTCCCAAACGTTGTGGTTTTCCTATGATACCCCTGAGGAAGTCTATTCCTTTGCTGGGCATTGATTCTACCCCATTGGCAGAGAATAAACCCCAGTTTTCTACCCATGTGATAATGCGGGTTGACCCGGACCATCAAGAGAATTGCAAATTTTTGGTGTTACATAATTTACATGACATTTGCGTACTGTGTTTTCCTTGGTTACAGACTCACAATTCTGTTCTGGATTGGAAATCTGTCTGTGACCAGTTGGGGTTGTCAATGTGTTCGTGCTGACACTCCTGTTTTTTCTGCCCCCCCAGTCTCAAGATGTTTTTTCTGCCTCCCCCAGTCTCAAGATGTTCCTGACTATTTGACTGATTTTTCTGATGTGTTTAGTGAGAGTAAGTCTGCATCCTTACCTCCTCATAGGAGTTATGATTGCGCTATTGACTTAGTACCCGGTTGTAAATTTCCCAAGGGTCGGCTCTTTAATTTATCTGTACCTGAGAATGAGGCTATGCGATCTTATATCAAAGAGTCTTAAGAGTCTTTAGAGAAGGGTCATATCAGACCATCCTCTTCACCCTTGGGCGCCGTTTTTTTCTTTGTGGCAAAGAAGGATGGTTCATTGAGGCCGTGTATTGATTATCGTCTCCTGAATAAGATCACTGTTAAATATCAATATCCGTTACCTTTGATTTCTGACCTATTTTCCAGAGTGAAGGGTGCTTGTTGGTTTACCAAGCTTGACCTCAGGGGGGGGCGTATAATCTTATTCACATCAAGCACGGAGATGAATGGAAGACGGCGATTAATACCCCAGAGGGGCATTTTGAGTACCTAGTGATGCCTTTTGGGCTCACTAATACCCCTTCCGTCTTCCAATCCTTTATGAACGATATTTTCCGGGATTTCGTGGATAAATTTCTGATCATTTATTTGGACGATATCTTGATTTTTTCCAATGACTGGGATTCTCATATGGAACATGTTCGGACTGTATTCCGGATTTTGTGAGAAAGCGCATTGTATGTGAAGGGATCAAAATGTCTTTTTGGCGTACAGAAGATTTCATTTCTGGGATTAATTTTGTCTCCGTCTGTTATTGAAATGGACCCGTGTTGTGTTTCAGTAGCTGAGGAGGACAGGAACAACAGCAGGACAGCAGAACACCTGAGATGTTGGTAACTGATGGGTTGCAGATTCTTAAACTAACGACACAACTAGAGGTAGCCGTGGAGCGTTCCTACGTTGATCCTAGAGGCCTCGTCACAGCTTGAGAGATAACTACACCTAAAGGCAGAAAGATGAAAGCTATCTGTGTTATGATTTGGTAGCTGAGGAGAGCAGGCAAAAAGGAAATACACCAGAGCAGTTGGAAACTATGAGATTGCAGTACCCTGACTAACCACCACAACTAGAGGCAGCCGTGGAGTGTTCCTACGTTGGTCCTAGACGCCTCGTCACAGCCTGAGAAACTAACTACACCTAAAGATAGAAAGAGGAAAGCTATCTGCCCCGGAGCAGATCCCCAAAGAACATAGAAAGCCCCCAAACATGTAATGGCGGTTAGACAAGAAGAAATACTGATACAGACAGAAAATAGTATGAGCAAACGTTGGGGCCCAAACTTACTAAATAGAAAAGGATAGGAAGGGCACTTACTGCAATCCCAAAAAACCCTGAAAAGCACCAACTCTACTAATTTCAAAAACACCTGAGATCACACGACCTCAACCACCTAAATTAGTTCTCTGGTGTAACCAAAAACAAAACAGCAGCCACTGAGAAAACTGGAAAAAGCAAATGTACAAAAATCAGTGGCTGAACTGAACAGAGAGGCAAAAGCCCCCAGAGGGGACCCTGAAGGCCCCCACAGAAGTGCAGGACAAAATGCAAAAATCAAGCACAAAAACAAAAAGAAGAAAATGTCTTATCTGTTAGCAGGAGATTAAGACACAACACAGCAGGCTTCCAAGGAAACAGGAATCAAGGATTGAGACCAGAACAATTGATCACCGGCAACCCTGATGGGAAGGTGACTCCCTTATATAAGACCAGTCAGTAACACCTGATTCCCAATCCTCACAATCTTCACTGGACAGTCCAGTACCGTTTGTAACCACCAGAGGGAGCGTCTGCTCAGAACTCATTTCCAGCCCATCCACAACAGTACCCCCCCCTTGAGGAGGGGTCACCGAACCCTCATCTGAGCAACCAGGTCGGTCAGGATGAGTTCTATGATACGCACGGATGAGTCTCCTAGCATGGATGTCCGAAGCAAACACCCAAGAATTGTCTTCCTGACCATAACCTCTCCATTTAACCAAATACTGGAGTTTCCGTCTAGAAAAACGAGAATTCAATATTTTCTCAACCACATACTCCAGATTGCCCTCAACCAAAACAGGGTCAGGAGGCACAGTAGTAGGAACCACTGGCTCAACAAACCTCTTCAACAAGGACTTGTGGAACACGTTATGGATCTTAAATGTCCCTGGAAGAAGCAAACGAAAAGAAACAGGGTTAAGAATCTCCATGATCTTATAAGGTCCAATGAACCTAGGCTTAAATTTAGGAGATGCCACTCTCATAGGAATATTTCTTGAGGACAACCAGACCAAGTCCCCCACTTTAAACCGAGGACCATCAGTCCTATGCCGGTTAGCAAACCGCTGGGCCCTCTCCTGAGAGAGGGACAACCTCTCCACTACCTGGTCCCAAATCTGTTGCATACGCTCCACAACAGAGTCAACACCCGGGCAGACAGAAGCCTCCGTCTGTCCAGAAGAAAATCGAGGGTAAAACCCAGAATTACAGAAAAATGGAGACATCAAAGTGGCAGAGCTAGCCCTATTATTAAGAGCAAACTCAGCCAAAGGCAAAAAAGAGACCCAGTCATCCTGATCAGCAGACACAAAGCATCTTAGATAAGTCTCCAATGTCTGGTTTGTTCTCTCAGTTTGACCATTGGTCTGAGGATGAAACGCCGAGGAGAAAGACAATTGAACACCAATTTTAGAACAAAAGGTCCTCCAAAATCTGGAAACAAACTGGACTTCTCTGTCAGACACAATGTTCTCAGGAATGCCGTGTAAACGAACCACGTGCTGAAGGAACAAAGGCACCAATTCAGAGGAGGAAGGCAACTTAGGTAATGGCACAAGATGTATCATCTTGGAAAACCTATCGCAAATCACCCAGATGACGGTCATTCTCTGAGAAACAGGGAGGTCGGAAATGAAATCCATAGAGATATGGGTCCATGGTCTCTTGGGCACCGGTAATGGCATCAACAAACCACTAGAACGAGAGCAAGGCTTGGAGCGAGAGCAAGTCCCGCAGGACTGCACAAACTCCCTGACATCACGAGACAAGGTAGGCCACCAAAAGGACCGACCAACCAAGTCCCTGGTACCAAAAATTCCGGCATGACCGGCCAACGCGGAACAATGAATCTCAGACATTACACTCTTTTTCCACTGGTCCGGGACAAACAATTTCCCAACAGGGCAGCGCTCGGGCTTATCTTCCTGGCACCCCTCCAGAGCCAGTCTCAAATTGGGCGAGATGGCGGAAAGAACTACACCCTCTTTCAAAATAACAGAAGGATCAGATAACTCAGGAGAGTCCGCCAGGAAACTCCTCGAGAGGGCATCCGCCTTAACATTTTTAGTGCCAGGAAGAAATGAAACCACAAAATTAAAACGTGTGAAAAACAAGGCCCACCTGGCCTGTCTAGGATTAAGTCACTTGGCAGATTCCAGATAAACTAGATTCTTATGGTCAGTAAGGACCACCACCTGATGTTTGGCTCCCTCAGCCAATGTCTCCACTCTTCAAAAGCCCACTTCATGGCTAATAACTCCCGATTACCCACGTCATAATTACGTTCAGTGGGAGAAAATTTTCGAGAGAAAAAGGCACAAGGGTTACTTTTAGAGGTCTCTGGATCTCTTTGGGACAAAACGGCACCTGCCCCAATTTCAGAGGCATCAACCTCCACCTGAAATGGTAGAGAAACATCAGGCTGCCGTAGAACAGGAGCAGAAGTGAATCTCTGCTTAAGTTCCTGAAATGCAGAGACTGCCTCAGGAGGCCAATTCACCACATCAGAACCCTTCTTGGTCAAATCAGTTAATGGTTTAACAATAACAGAGAAATTACCAATAAATTTACGGTAAAAATTGGCAAAACCCAAGAATCTTTGAAGAGCCTTTAAAGAAGTAGGTTGGACCCAATCACAGATAGCCTGAACTTTGACCGGGTCCATTTCAATAACAGATGGGGACAAAATGAAACCCAGAAATGAGATCCTCTGAACGCCAAAAAGACACTTTGATCCCTTCACATACAGAGCATTCTCTCTCAAAGTCTGGAACACAGTCCGAACATGTTTTACATGAGAGTCCCAGTCATTGGAAAAAATCAAGATATCATCCAAATAAACAATCAGAAATTTATCCACAAAATCCCTGAAAATGTCATTCATGAAGGACTGGAAGACAGAAGGAGCATTAGTGAGCCCAAAGGGCATCACAAGGTACTCAAAATGCCCTTCAGGGGTATTAAATGCCGTCTTCCATTCATCCCCGTGCTTAATGCGAATAAGGTTATATGCCCCCCTGAGGTCAAGCTTGGTAAACCAAGTAGCGTTTTTCACCCTGGAAAACAGATCAGAGATCAAGGGTAACGGATATTGATATTTCACAGTAATATTGTTCAAGAGACGATAATCAATACACGGCCTTAATGAACCATCCTTTTTGGCCACAAAGAAAAAACCGGCACCTAAGGGTGAAGAGGATGGTCTGATATGACCCTTCTCCAATGACTCCTTGATATAAGACCACATAGCGTCATGTTCAGGTACAGACAAGTTAAAAAGGCGACCTTTAGGGAATTTACTACCAGGCACTAATTCAATAGCGCAGTCATAGCTCCTATGGGGAGGTAAGGATGCAGATTTACTTTCGCTAAACACATCAGAAAAATCAATCAAAAAGTCAGGAACATCCTGAGCCTGGGGGGAGGCAGAAAAAACAGGAGTGTTGGTATTAACACATTGACAGCCCCAACTGGTAACAGACACAGATTTCCAATCCAAAACAGGATTATGAGACTGTAACCAAGGGAAACCCAGTACGATAATGTCATGCAGATTATACAGAACCAAAAATTTGCAACTCTCCTGATGATCAGGTTCTACCCTCATTATCACCTGAGTAGAGAACTGAGGTTTATTCTCAGCCAAAGGGGTAGAATCGATCCCCAGTAGGGGAATAGACTTCCGTAGGGGTATCAAGGGAAACCCACAACGTTTAGCAAAATCAAAATCCATCAGGTTAATAGCTGCTCCAGAATCAACAAAAGCCTGAGCAGAAAATGAGGACAGAGAGTATATCAGGGTAACAGTTAACAAAAACTTAGTCTGAACACTACCCAAGACAACTGAGCGAGCAAAACGTCTTCCCCGCTTAGGGCAGACAGAAATAGCATGAGAGGCATCACCACAGTAGAAACATAACCCATTGCGCTTTCGAAATTCATGACGCTGTGCCCCAGAAACCACTCTATCACACTGCATGGATTCAGAAGCAGGTTCACAAGGCAACATTATTCCACGCATACCTTTCCGCTCACGCAAACGTCTGTCAATTTGAATCGCTAATGACATAGAATCATTGAGACCAGAGGGAACAGGGAATCCCACCATAACATCCTTTACATTATCTGACAGTCCCTTCCGAAAAAGAGCTGCCAAAGCGTCGTCATTCCATTTGGTCAGGACTGCCCACCTACGGAATCTCTGACAGTATAACTCAGCGTCCTCAAGCCCCTGACTTAATGCCAACAAAGTTTTTCAGCTTGATCAGTGACATTAGGCTCATCGTACAATAACCCCAAAGCCTGAAAAAACGCATCAACATCACTCAAAACAGGATTCCCAGGTGTCAGGGAAAAAGCCCAATCCTGAGGGTCGCCGCGCAGGAGAGAGATGACAATTTGAACCTGCTGCGCTGCGTTCCCTGAGGACTTAGATTTTAAGGCAAAAAACAATTTACAGTTATTTTTGAAATTCAGAAACTTAGCTCGATCCCCTAAAAAACAAATCTGGCATGGGAATCCTAGGTTCCACAACAGGCAACCTAGCAAGATAGGTAGCAATACTCCGAACTTCAGTGGCAAGCTGATCCACACGGCCAGACAACTGTGCAAACTCCATTGAGAGAAAAAAAAATCCTCCTCAGCACCCAGAGATACAGAGGGAAGAAAAAAAAAATGCAACAAACAGAAAAAAAAAATCTCTGACAACTCTGACAACTTTTTTCTTTCACAATATTTTTCCCTTCTGTGAGTACCATATAATTTTCAGTTTTGGCCGGTGATACTGTTATGATTTGGTAGCTGAGGAGAGCAGGCAAAAAGGAAATACACCAGAGCAGTTGGAAACTATGAGATTGCAGTACCCTGACTAACCACCACAACTAGAGGCAGCCGTGGAGCGTTCCTACGTTGGTCCTAGACGCCTCGTCACAGCCTGAGAAACTAACTACACCTAAAGATAGAAAGAGGAAAGCTATCTGCCCTGGAGCAGATCCCCAAAGAACATAGAAAGCCCCCAAACATATAATGGCGGTTAGACAAGAAGAAATACTGACACAGACAGAAAATAGTATGAGCAAACGTTGGGGCCCAAACTTACTAAATAGAAAAGGATAGGAAGGGCACTTACTGCAATCCCAAAAAACCCTGAAAAGCACCAACTCTACTAATTTCAAAAACACCTGAGATCACACGACCTCAACCACCTAAATTAGTTCTCTGGTGTAACCAAAAACAAAACAGCAGCCACTGAGAAAACTGGAAAAAGCAAATGTACAAAAATCAGTGGCTGAACTGAACAGAGAGGCAAAAGCCCCCAGAGGGGACCCTGAAGGCCCCCACAGAAGTGCAGGACAAAATGCAAAAATCAAGCACAAAAACAAAAAGAAGAAAATGTCTTATCTGTTAGCAGGAGATTAAGACACAACACAGCAGGCTTCCAAGGAAACAGGAATCAAGGATTGAGACCAGAACAATTGATCACCGGCAACCCTGATGGAAGGTGACTCCCTTATATAAGACCAGTCAGTAACACCTGATTCCCAATCCTCACAATCTTCACTGGACAGTCCAGTACCGTTTGTAACCACCAGAGGGAGTTTCTGCTCAGAACTCATTTCCAGCCCATCCACAACATATCTGCCCCGGAGCAGATCCCCAAAGAAAATAGGAAGCCCCCAAACATATAATGGCGGTTAGACAAGATGAAAACACAAACATAGGCAGAAAATAGATAAACACTGGGGCCACAAGCTGACTAGATAGGATAGGAAAGGAGAGATTACTTTCTGCAACCCAGAAAACCCTACAAAAATCCAACAATTCTGATTACAAAAATACTGAGATAACACGATCTCGCCACCCGCTAAATCAGATCTCAGTGTGAACAAAACAAAGCTGTAGCCGCTGAAAAAACAGGAAAAAGCAAATGAGCAAATAACAGTGGCTGCAGATAAACTGTGAGGAGCTCAGGCCCCAGGAGGGGACCTGGCTGACCTCCACAAAAGTGAAGAAAACAATGCAAAAAGCAAGCACAAAAAGAAAAGCAAAAAATATCTTATCTGAAAGCAGGAGATGCAGGCAAGACTCCAGCAAACTTCCAAATGAACCAGGAACCACAATTGAGACAAGAACAATTGATCACCGGCAACCATCATGGGAGGGAACCTCCCTTATATCAGACCAGTCAGTGAACCCAGATTGCCACTCCTCGGTGAAAGGTTCAGTACTGTCTGTAACCACCAGAGGGAGCCTCTGCTCAGAAACCATCTCTAGCACATTCATAACAGTACCCCCCCTTGAGGAGGGGTCACCGAACCCTCACTTGTGCAACCAGGCCGATCAGGATGAGCTCGGTGATAGGCACAGATCAGTCTCCTAGCATGGATGTCCGAAGCAAACACCCAAGAATTGTCCTCCTGACCATAACCTCTCCACTTAACCAAATACTGAAGTTTCCGTCTAGAAAAACGAGAATCCAATATTTTCTCAACCACATACTCCAGATTGCCCTCAACCAAAACAGGGTCAGGAGGCGCAGCCATAGGAACCACTGGCTCGACAAACCTCTTCAATAAGGACTTGTGGAACACGTTATAGATCTTAAATGTCCCTGGAAGAAGCAAATGAAAGGAAACAAGATTAAGAATCTCCATGATCTTATAAGGTCCAATGAACAGACAGAAGCCTCCGCCTGTCCCGAAGAAAATTGAGGGTGAAACCCAAAATTGCAGAAAAATGGAGACATCAAGGTGGCAGAGCTAGCCCTATTATTAAGAGCAAACTCAGCCAAAGGCAAAAAAGAGACCCAGTCATCTTGATCAGCAGACACAAAACAGCTCAAATAAGTCTCCAAGGTCTGGTTTGTTCTCTCGGTTTGTCCATTGGTCTGAGGATGAAAAGCAGAGGAGAAAGATAATTAAACACCAAGTTTAGAACAAAATGTCCTCCAAAATCTGGAAACAAACTGGACTCCTCTGTCAGACACAATGTTCTCCGGAATGCCATGTAACCGAACCACGTGCTGAAGGAACAAAGGCACCAATGAGGAGGAGGAAGGTAACTTAGGTAATGGCACAAGATGTATCATCTTGGAAAACCTATCACAGATTACCCAGATAACGGTCATTCTCTGAGAAACAGGGAGGTCGGAAATAAAATCCATAGAGATATGGATCCATGGCCTCTTGGGCACAGGTAATGGCATTAACAAACCACAAGAGCAAGACTTGGAGCGAGAGCAAGTCCCACAGGACTGCACAAATTCCCTGATGTCATGAGACAAAGTAGGCCACCAAAAGGACCAACTCACCAAGTCTCTGGTACCAAAAATCCCGGGATGACCAGCCAACGCGGAACAATGAATCTCAGACATCATACTCTTCTTCCACTGGTCTGGGACAAACAATTTCCCAATAGGGCAGCGCTCAGGTTTATCCTCCTGACACCCTTCCAAGGCCAGTCTCAAATTGGCGAGATGGCGGAAAGAACTACACCCTCTTTCAAAATAACAGTAGGATCAGATAACTCAGGAGAGTCCGCAAAGAAACTCCTCGAGAGGGTATCCGCCTTAACATTCTTAGTGCCAGGAAGAAAAGAAACCACAAAATTAAAACATGTGAAAAATAAGGCCCACCTGGCCTGTCTAGGATTAAGTCGCTTGGCTGATTCGAGATAAACCAGATTCTTATAGTCCGTGAGGACCACCACCTATGTTTGGCTCCTTCCAGCCAATGTCTCCACTCTTCAAAGGCCCACTTCATGGCCAATAACTCCCGATTACCCACGTCATAATTACGTTCAGTTGGAGAAAATTTTCGAGAGAAAAAGGCACAAGGGTTACTCTTAGAGGTCTCTGGATCTCTTTGGGACAAAACGGCACCTGCCCCAATTTCAGAGGCATCAACCTCCACCTGAAACGGTAGAGAAACAGGCTGCCGTAGAACAGGAGCAGAAGTGACCGACTCACCAAACATCTGGTACCAAAAATACCAGGATGGCCGACCAACGTGGAGCAATGAATCTCGGACATCACATTCTTCCTCCACTGATCTGGGACAAACAATCTCCCAGCAGGGCAACGTTCAGGTTTATCCTCCTGAAATTTCTCCAAAGCCAGTCTCAAATTGGGTGAGATAGCGGAAAGAACCACACCCTGCTTCAGAATAACAGCAGGATCAGTTACCTCAGTAGAAACCAGAAAGAAACTCCTCGAGAGGGCATCCGCCTTAACATTCTTAGTGCCCGGGAGAAAAGAGACCACAAAATTAAAACGTGTGAAAAACAAGGCCCACCTGGCCTGTCTAGGATTAAATCGCTTGGCTGATTCAAGATAGACCAGGTTCTTATGATCCGTGAGGACCACCACCTGATGCTTGGCTCCTTCCAGCCAATGTCTCCACTCCTCAAAAGCCCACTTCATGGCCAATTACTCCCGGCTGCGGCCAATCAGCGATGCAGGGCTAACTTCCCATGTGGTCATGTGACTCTCCAACTGCCCATGATGTACTGAACATGTTTTGTCAGTTATAGTGTCTGATGTACTTCTGTCACGTTTACTGAACACGGATAATACACAGGTGACATGAGGTAATACATAAGTAACAAGGTAATACACAGTAAAATGAGGTAATATACAGTAACATGAGGTAATACACAGTAATATGAGGTAATACACAGTAATATGAGGTAATACACAGGTAACATGAGGTAATATACGGTAACATGAGGTAATACACAGTTATATGAGGTAATACACAGTAATATGAGGTAATACACAGTGACATGAGGTAATGCACAGTAACATCAGCGACGCAGGGCTAACTCCGCCCATGTGGTCATGTGACTCACCAGCTGCCCATGATGTACTGAACATGTTTTGTCAGTCACAGTGTCTGATGTACTTCTGTCACGTTTACTGAACACGGGTAATACACAGTGACATGAGGTAATACACAGGTGACATGAGGTAATACATAAGTAACATAAGGTAATACACAGTAAAATGAGGTAAAATGTAGTGTACAAAAATATTTTGAGTTGATATTGTTAACAAATATATTATAGTGTCGATATACTTCTTTTGTCCGATGATTTATTTAAATACAGTTAGATATTCATGTAATAGTTTATATATTTTGATGATCTGTTTAATAATTTTGTTCAGTTGTATTAAGTTCTATGAGCAATAAAATTTAATGATAATGTATCTATTTTACCCGAAAAATCCTGTGTATTCATTGCATTATTCTTAAATCTTCATAAATAAACTACATACATATTCTAGAATACCCGATGCGTTAGAATCGGGCCACCATCTAGTTACCACATAAAGTGACAGTGATCAGAATTGTAAAATTAGGCCTGGTTAGGAGGGTGAAAACAGGCTGGAGGGTGAAGGGTTAAGCAAGATGGATGTGAGTCAGTAAGGGGAGGACCAGTAAGAAGGGGCTCATAAGTGGAGAAAGGAGCAGATTATTCTAATAAGGTATATTACAAAGTTTTTTACTAGTGATGAGTGAGTATACTCATTGCTTGGCTTTTCTCGAGCATGCTCTGGTGATCTCTGAGTATTTTGGCGTGCTCGGAGATTTAGTATTTGTCACTCCATTCCATTTTCTTTCATTCCTGTTATCTGAGCTGTCTGGTTCTCTATTCCGTTTATCTCCTATCATTTATTTGCGTGTTCCATATTTTTTTTGTTACTATCTGGGGACCTGTAAATCTGTTCTATGCTTTGCTATGGCTGCTTTCCTATCAATAACCTGTCCTTCGCCTGCCACCTAGTGCACACTTTGAGACATTGCAATACAGCAGACAATCAAGAATTTGGGTTTCATGATAAATTATATAAATTTACTTTGCATACGATCTTTTGTATAAGGCCGGCGTCACACTGGCGAGTTTGATGCGAGTAAGTCGCACGACTTTCTCGCATCAACCCCAGGCACGGCAGCCCGCTCTCGGACCCGAGTGTGCGGCTGCATGTATTTCTATGCAGCCGCACACTCGGGTCCGAGAGCGGGAGGCCGTGCCGGGTGTTGATGCGAGAAAGTCGTGCGACTTACTCGCATCAAACTCGCTAGTGTGACACCGGCCTAAACAGGATTGTGCATTTAAAAAGATTTGTTTTCATTTTTTTCTAGTAGCATTCCAGAGGAGCTGTATGGTTTGTAGCCACACATGCAGCATTTTAACCCCTTCACTCACCAAAAGTCATAGACCCCGATTCATCAGAGCAATTAGTGTGAGACTGGATTCCACTCTTGCTGCAAAATCTGATTCATCAAAGCAATTTAGCCAGAGTTCTGGCATGAATTACTTTGAAAACTCGCAAGATTTGGGATTTTTAATGCAAGATTCTCCCAACTTTACCAAAATGCCCTTGGGTGCCCTTGGTTTGGCCAAGCGGCTTGGTACACTGCTCCACCCACTGGCTTTGTGTATTCACATCTCCATCCCTGGTGATTGACAGGCCTGGTTTGCCTGAACGCCAAGGAGGCCAGTGCAGTCAATCACCAGTAGGGCAGGCAGGGCACTCAACCAGTGGGCAGAACAGTGCGCTGAGCCTCTTGGCCATGCCCAGTGTGCACCCAGCACCCTAATTAACATGTTTGAATAAGCTTCAGTTTCCACAGACGAGAAGTAGCAGTTAGAACAGTAATTTAAGGTGTGATTTTTATAAGGGCTATATCCCCCATCAAGGATGTGTGCTTCATTATTACTGGCACTTAGGAATGACAGACTCCCTTTATTTTGAATAGTCAATCTAGTTCAGTTAATTGTCCTGCAGTGTGAATTCTGAGAAAGACAAACCCCTGAATAAGCCAAAAACTAGTTTCATTGAGCGTTTGTCTCACTTGTGCAGTCTACGTTTTCCTGCAAGGCATTACCATTATAAGACTATTCTATGGCGTTACGGAGAGCAATAGTCGACTTATAAAACAAAGTCGTGCTCTGTGCCAAACCAATTTTGGGAAAAACTCACTCATCAAGGCCTCATTCAGACGTCTATTTTTCTCACATACGAAAAAAAACAAACTGATCATTTTGAGCGGAGTATGATCAGAGTGCGGTCAGAGTGACATCAGTTTTTTCCGTACATGAAAATCGGACCGCACTCAGATGTCATCCGATTATGGTCCAGTTTTTTCACGGACCCTATGACTTGCATTGCATTGCCGATTTTGATCTGACCCTCAAATCAAAACTGGTCATGTCTCCACAATTTTCTGCTGACCTCTCAGTTGGTGTAAAATCATGGACATGTGAATGGCCCCATAAAGGTGTAAAATCATGGACATGTGAATGGCCCCATAAACTATCACTGGTACGAGGGCTAAACATGAAAACCACCAAAAAATCGGATCACACTGTGATCTCACTCTGATTAAACTATAATCAGAATGTGATAAGCATAGTCAGCCCGATTATCTCAGATGAGAGAAAATACAGTTGAGTGAACCTAGCCTGAAAACCTTCCCTTAGTGTTGTCACACCACACCTGTGCTTCTCTGGATGTCTCTATGGGATTGAGAGCAGCTGTACAGAAGGGATAGGGAGAAGGAGGAGATCTTTATCAAAATTCCACAGTTAGGCCGGGGTCACACTTGCGAGAAACTCGCCTCAATACCCAGCACTGCCGCCGGCACTAGGACCGGAGTGCTGGTAGCTGTGCCGGGTATTGAGGTGCGAGACTCGTGCGAGTTTCTCGCAAGTGTGACCCCGGCCTTACTGATACTGGGTTGCAACGATTAGTAAATTTACAGACAATCCACAAAATACAATCTTTTTTTTACAAATTTAAATTAATTTAAAAAGATGGGAAAAGTCTGTTACTAGGAATGCTTGTATTCAATAATCACGCAGTATAAATACAGCTTAAGCCCTCATTCAGACATCAGTGATTTTTCATCTGCGCAAAATGCTGTCCAAGATTCATCAGTTTTTTATCCTTGATTCATCAGTGTTTTTTATCCGAGATTCATCAGTGTGCGATGCTGTCTGCGTGTTGTTGTGCACACTGTCACAGTTCCCCTGTATTTATCTGGCTTCTCTCAATTCTCTTCTGTTGTCTTAACGACACAGTAAGAAAGTACGTAATGAGCAGCCATATAGGATCTGACATACAGTACCTGCTACCTCCAATCTCTATGTGTTCCTTATTTGTATATGCTGTTCAATATGGAACTAATTGCTTGTAATGCAACTAGGCACATGGCCATTTTTTTCATATTTCATGTTCATATTTATCATGTGTTATCCGTATTTTTGTCTCTTTTAATATCTATAGTTGTTGTGTCTTTGTAACTGATAGTGGGTGAAATTGAAAAATGTGTTGAAAAATATTTACAGTGGCACATATTGGAATTACTCATCATTTCTGAGTAAAGGATTCTCTCAAATGAAAGTTTCTGCGTCATTATTTTGACAATCGTGTGTTTTTCTTGCTAAGACACCCACACCTTATCACACTAATGTTTTCATTCCACTTGACAAAGCCAAGGTCTTCTTTTTTGATTAAGAAAAGGAATGTTTTTATGAACTAATTGAATAATTTTGTCTACTTTAAAGGCACATTAACTTGCAAATTATCTATGTCTAATATTTAGGCTGAATTTCGACCTCCGTGAACCAGCTGGCCATGGGCAATTCAATCCAAACTCAATAGCCTCGTATATGCCTATGTCACAGCATCTACATTCAGCTTTTGGCCACATTCACACATTCAGTATTTGGTCAGTATTTTACCTCAGTATTTATAAGCCAAAACCAGGAGTGGAACAATCAGAGGAAACGTATAATAGAAACACGTCACCACTAGAGTTGAGCGAATATCTTTTGTTCCCCGCAAGCTATAGCGCCTACTGAATAAGCTACAGCGGGAACCCGGCTTCCTGGATTGCGCCGGCTGATCAGCTGATCGCCACTGCAGCTGCAAGAGTCACGGCTGAGTCACTGTCACAGCACATGCATGGAGAGCCCAAAACACAGGCTATCCATGCATGTGTTGTGACAGTGACACAGCCACGACACATGCAGCCGTGGCGGCGATGCAAAAACAATATTTTTTCTATGAAATAGTTTTTATTGTGTAAAAGCAGCAAAGCATAAAAAATGATATAAATGTGGTATCACTGTAATCATATTGATCCAAAGAATAAAGCTGCCTTATCATTTTTTACCACATGGTGAATGACATAAAAACCCCCCCGAAAACACAATTCCTGATTTGCTCGTACAACTCCTGGCAAAAATTATGGAATCACAGGCCTTGGAGGATGTTCATTCAGTTGAGTTGTTTCATTTTGTTGAAAAAAAGCAGATCACAGACATGGCACAAAACTGAAGTAATTTCAAATGGCAACTTTCTGGCTTTAAGAAACACTAAAAGAAATCAAGAACAAAAAATGTGGGAGTCAGTAATGGTTATTTTTTTAACCAAGCATAGGGGAAAAATTATGGAATCACTCAATTCTGAGGGAAAAAATTATGGAATCACCCTGTAAATTTTCATTCCCAGAACTAACATCTGCATCAAATTAGATCTGCTCGTTAGTCTGCATCTAAAAAGGAGTGATCACACCTTGGAGAGCTGTTGCACCAAGTGGATTGACATGAATCATGGCTCCAACACGAGAGATGTCAGTTGAAACAAAGGAGAGGATTATCAAACTCTTAAAAGAGGGTAACTCATCACGCAATGTTGCAAAAGATGTTGGTTGTTCACAGTCAGCTGTGTCTAAAATCAGGACCAAATACAAACAACATGCGAAGGTTGTTAAATGCAAACATACTGGTAGACCAAGGAAGACATCAAAGCGCCAAGACCAGAAACTTAAAGCAATATGTCTCCAAAACAGGAAATGCACAACAAAACAAATGAGGAACGAATGGGTGGAAACTGGAGTCAACGTCTGTGACCAAACTGTAGACTGCGGAGACCCGTGTGTCATAAACAGTGCCTTCCCCCTCCCATCAATCCCGGAAAGACAACGCAAACAGGCCTAGATGGGTTGAACAAGGTCGGTCACAGTTTATTAATTTGATCAGCAGGGAGGGGCAATTACATCTCACAACGGGCTCACAGCCGAAGGCCCAGTCCATGACCGACAGGAGGGCAGCCAATGAGCGGCTACGAACCTTTGACCCTCTCTACACTTCCGCTGTGACTTAATCACGACAGCATTATTACATTTTTTTTTAAATAAATATTTAAAATATTACAAATTTCACGTTTATTCTAACTGCACGGGATATCAATGAATATGTAAGGGAGGGAGGGTGGGACAACAGCTTCCAGGTGATCAGCCGGGAGAAAGAGGAGGGTCCTGACCCTGGGCACCTGAATTTAACCCTTGTGGGTGTGGCCGGACGCCCCTTCCTCTTTCTTCCCGCTGGTCAGCTGGGCATACCAATTAGTACAACACCTGGGGGGAGTAATGGGAAGGGGGAAATTGGCACTACACAGTTTCCTACTAGCTTTACCCATAGGGGCTCCGCAGTCAGAGGCTCATTCCCTAAGCGGTACCGTGCCTGCCAGACTGCGGAGACCCGTGTGTCGTAAACAGTGCCTTTCCCTTCCCACCAATCCTGGAAAGACAACGCAAACAGGCCTAGATGGGTTGAACAAGGTCGGTCACAGTTTATTAATTTGATCAGCAGGGAGGGGCAATTACATCTCACAACGGGCTCACAGCCGAAAGCCCAGTCCACGACCGACAGGCGGGCAGCCAATGAGCGGCTATGAACCTTTGCCCCTTTCTACACTTCCGCCACGGAGGATCATGTGTACTACCTACACAGGACTCCGACCCCCACCCATCAGCATTAAAGCCTGTTCAATTCCATCCTGTAAACCTGACAGAAATATGTTGAGCACAATGTCCGTGAAGTGAATACCGTCGGACCTTAATAACGCTGAGTTGTCACCTTCCAGTTGGTAGTGGCAAACTACAATACCATATTTTCCTTTTACGTATTTCGCCACTCTCAGGTTGACCTTTTTTCTTGACCTCTCTATGGCTTTTTGGTCCTTAGCTCAGTGCCAGACGGCTCGTGACACCATCTCCGACCACACCAATATCATCTCCGGTAAAAGATAGAAAAAGCGCTCAATATCGGCTGTCATCGTTGTACTGAGCTTGACACATCTCCGTTTACCCAGGTCGTTGCCGCCGGCATGTAATACTAATATCACTGGCCCTTTGGCCCTCTTGGCAATGTCGACTATTTCCGGGAACACCTTTTGCCATTGTAGCCCTCTGATCCCTCTCCAGTTGACCTTCTCGTTCCGGAAGCCTAAATTCACACCGCCTGGCCTAATTTCGGCCCTTTTCTTGGCCCAGTGGACGTATGAGTGTCCAACTACCCAAACTGCGCCTGAAAGAGACAAAATTTGTTACTTGAGCAAGTCAGGTCTTATGTATCTGGCGAAGAATGCGGATTTCCAGCGACCCATTTGTTGCACTTCGGCCTCTGGAATGCCGGCCTTAGCTGCTTCAGTGGCGGCGCCTATTCAGAAGGAATGCGTCCCGTACTCCTTCGGATCGACGCCAACTGCTTCTAGACACTGATTAAAAATTTGTGGAACTGGTATTTTGTAAGGGGGGACCCGTCCGCGTGTGACAGAATTTACTCGCGTCTTATTACCGTGTAACGTCTGACTATGTTAAGTGGGCATACGGGACCATCCGACGACTTAACGAGGACCCACGTCCCTCTACGGCGAGGTCGCATTTGGATTTATGCACCCTAATGCGCAGTGCGTCGCTGCATATGATAAGGTCTTCGTTGAAATGGCCGCCTTCCGATGAAGTTTTTGACCGCAGCACCAGCTCGCTAATACAAAGCTCTCAGAAAAAGGCGATTGCGAACGCGGCCGATGCTGGGGTGGACTCGTATTGGGACTTGCACACCAATGGGGAAATTGTGATAATATCGTGCAATAGCTTCAAAGAGATGGGCCGACGACACTCCTGACAAGGTTGGAGCCTTTTCAGCGTTTAACAGCTTGCTTGATGAAAAATTGTTTTGTCACGTCTGTCCACCCCATTAGCTGGAAGAAAAAGGCTATTCCCGAAAGATGACGCTGTGCTGATGTTCCTGACGCACCTCTTTGCCTGAGCTGATTTAATAGGTCGACCAACTCGCATGTTGCCCGATCGCACCTATCGACCGGTCTACCGTGAATTAATGAGCACCACTCGTCCCACGCCTTACCGTAAACCTGCCAGGTAGCCGGTGTAACCGAAGCGCGGATCAGTGGCATCATTGATTGGCTACCGTGTCCAAAAGGAGTGCTGGACACTGGAGATCCGATGGTTGCGCGTTGGGGAGGAGAGCTTTGAAGGCCTGCCGATCGGAAGATAATGGAGAGTTAACAAGGTTATCATCAACCGCCGATGTTACTGTGGCACGATACCAGTTGTTGTGTTTCAAGCATAGCAGCGCTAGGCGGCGCAGGAGGGAGAGTAAAGGCGGGGATGTAGAAGACATGCTGTTTAGGCTCTTTGCGGTTCGCGGGTATTTAGTTAAAAATCTGATGTTTATGTTCTCTAGTTGTGTGCCCCAAAGCTCGACTGCTGCTACCTTTGCGAATACTTCATGCAGGGCTGGGTCACTGCCCCAGCCGGCTGTGGTCCACAAGGCTGGCCAGTTGCCTTTGCACCATTGGTTTTTGTAAATTGCCACAAAACCATCTTTGACATTTCCTCCCGCTGCTAGTCCTAAATCTTGGCTTAGCGTTTCTCGTGACATGACACAGGTATGACCGTTGTAGGAATTTAGGAAAGTTCTCCAGACTAGCAAATCTTCCTTCAGTGTGCGAGTCAGTCTAATTCTATGGCCTGGCTGGGAGATGCCCTTTGTTGCCAGCGATAATCGGCGTGAAAAGGCTCTGCCCGCCGGCATTATGCGGCATGCGAAATTGAGCAAACCTAGCAGAGACTGCATCTGTTGGAGGGTGACTTTTTTAGCTACGTGGAAGTCTTCTACCATTTGCAGGGTTTTTTGCAATTTGTCCGCTGGCAATCTAAAAACCATAGACTTGGTATCTATTTCAATGCCAAGAAAAGGCAGTACATTACACGGGCCGACTGTTTTTTCTGTTGAGAGTGGTACACCGAATTGACTGGTTAGAAACTTAAATTTTTGGAGAAGGAAGGAGCAAAGTTTTGAGTCTTTTGGTCCGACGAACAAGAAATCGTCGAGGTAATGAACCGTCTAATTACTGCCTGTTTCGTAACGTACTACCCAGTCCAGGAAAGTACTGAACAGCTCAAAATAGTGACAAGAGATGGAGCAACCCATCGGTAGGCACATGTCAAAGTAAAAGAGCTGGTCCACCTTGCAACCTAATAGGTGGAAGCACTCGGGGTGAACGGGTAATAGGCGGAATGCTGCCTCTATGTCCGATTTTGCCAACAAGGCACCGGGCCCAACTGTTCGTACAAGTTCGACTGCCTTGTCAAACAAGCGTAAGTTACGTACGCTTCTTCGGGGGGTATCGCGTCGTTGACCGAATCGCCTTTAGGGTATGAGAGGTGGTGTATTAGCCGATATTTTCCCGTTTCTTTTTTAGGGACGATGCCTAAGGGTGAGATTCGCAGATTCCTGAATGGCAGCGATTTAAATGGGCCCGCCATCCTGCCTAACTCCACCTCTTTTTCAATTTTTTGCCGTAGGATCTTGGGGAATTCACGTGCCGATTTTAGATTATTCGCCAAAGTTGGTGCGTGATTAAATTTGAAGGGGATAAAAAAGCCGAATTTGAAGCCGTGATAGAGCTGCTGCGCCGCTTCTTTATTGGGGTAGAGGCCTAGCCAGTGGCCCATTGCGGTTACGTTCACCGGGGTTGAGCCTTGTTGACGCCGTGTTTGCTTGGCGTGTACACCTTGCTGCAGGGTGTCCACCTCCGCAGGCAGAGCAGTCGTGCTTATATTTACAGGCCCCGTGGAAGCGGCAGTACCCTTCGTTATACAGCAAGCAGGCCCCTGGTCTCCGTACGACCGCTGAATTTTGGCCTGCGGTAGCTGGGTAATTAGTGGCCGTTGACGAAAAGGGGGGCTGTTTTTGGGATAGCATAAGTCGCAGCCAAACATCTGTCGCTTTACTCCCCAGCCAGGTCGGGTTGCATGGCCAGCCGCCTGCGGAACTCTTCGTCGTACTGCCTTATGCTGGCCCGCCGTGGGACTTGTATGAATTATATACTAGGTCCAGGTAGATAAATAGTTCAGAACAGCGTTCCGGATGTTTTTGGCCCATGAAGCCAATTGTTCGTTTGTGCTATTTTTGGTCTATTTCTGTTGTATGACCGTTCACCTGTCCTCCTCTCCTTATCTACGGACTGTTGGCCTGCTGATAATAGCGACCATATATCCACGTAATCGTTATCCCATATTTTTTGTTTTATTTCTAAATCCACGTGTGCACCTAGCGGGCTAATTCCGCAGAAGAACGTGTATTTGTGAAGGCTAGCTGATTGAGGCGCTGTCCTTGCGTCAGTTGATCCGGCAGGGCGAGTCAGCTGGTGGACTATTGCCCTGATAGTGGATGCTAATTTGCTCTCTCCTATGTTGTGTGTGGTGTGGTGTTCGCTGAGTTCCGCGCACTTACCGCTGTCAGACACAGGCCGAGTGTCTTCCGTCGGTGGAGGGACTCCGGCTCCTGCTGTAGCAATCACTTGATGTTGGCAGGAAGCCCAGGGAGGCGGAGATGGGTCTCCCCGGCAGGTAACCAATGACGCAGCACGTGGTTGTTGGAGACAGCCGTGTGCCTGGGGCGAGAGTGACTCCTCCGGCTCCTGTTGTAGCAGTGCTTTGGGGATGGTCGGTAGCCCGGGGAGATGGGGGGTGAATCTCCCCAGCCAGCGGCCAAGGATGTGGCGCGTGACAGCGGAGGCCCATCGTGCGCCCGAGCCTGAGCGGTTACCACGGGTGGTGTCGCTTCCGGCCCTGGGGGGTGTGGATGGTACCCCCCTTCGACGCCGTTGGATCTTGGAGGTGACCGCCGCCTTCTATGGTACCGCCTTTCTTGGCTCTCGGAACCGTCGGACCATCCTGATGTGGATGGAGAACACCATCTAGTGGACCGAGACCTGTGGCGGCACTAACGTAAACTGCGTCTGCGTCGATGGGGGAAATGGTGGGGGTTAGAGGGGCGACGAGCGTGATGTCGGGAGTCTTCGGAGGAGGATGGGGATGGCCTGCGGCGTATATGCCTGCGACGGTCGTGGTTAGCGAATGTGTTGGAGGCAGTTATTGCGGGGCTAAAGGGGGAGTTGCGCTGGCTTTGAGCAGAGACTGGGGGTGTGGGGCATGATGATGGTGTTGGCGCTAAGGCGGTGAGACTAGCCGCGTGGGATGTGCCATAAGGGACAGGGGAAGCTGTATTGAAAAGGTCATCACTTTGTGTCTGAGTGTTTGGGGGTGTTGGCGGTGCACCGTTTATTATTGGCGTGTTCGTGTTGCGTGCGACCATGCTTGTTTTATACTGTGATGGCTGCGGAGTGAGCTGGTCGGTCGGGTTGGACCAGTCAGTGCGCTCTGCGACCGTGCTGAATGCCGTATGGCCTGACCCCGCTACTCCCCGCCTCTATGCCTGCAGGAGGGACATTACGGGCCAGGCCGTGGGTGACTGGAGATCTGCGTTGGGGTGGCTGCTGGCAGAGCGGGATCTGAGACCCCCGGGAGAGGGCTGTGGGGGCTAAGGAGCGCGGCCTATGCTGCGCAACGCCGGGTGGCAAAGTGGCTGGGGCCTCCCAGGCCTGCACAGCGCAAGATGAGGGTGCTTGCGACTGGGGGAGCGGGACGAAATAGGGCTGAGTCTGACGAGGGCACTGCATAGGATCCATCACGGTCCGCCCGGATCTCGCGACCGCGCTGTGTGACACTGGCGGGGGCAGAGTGTGGGGGAGTCCTGGTGTTGCGGCCAGTGCAACCTGTGGCCTGCACAGAGCTCCGGGCAGCAGTGTGAGCCCTCAGGAAGTGGGCGGGGCTTCACGGGCTTGCACTGCTCTATGGGAGGAAGTGGGCGGGGCTTCATGGGCTCACACTGCACTCTGGGAGGAAGTGGGCGGGGCTTCAGGGCTCACACTGCTCTCTGGGAGGAAGTGGGCGGGGCCTCGCCTGTTCGTTCTGAGCTCTGTAAAGCCCCCGTCTCACACAGCGATATCGCTGTGTGTGACATTCAGCGACGATCAGCCCCCTGCTGGGTATCGCTGATCGTCGCTGAATTTTTTTGATCGCTGGTCTCCCGCTGCGTGTGACAGGCGGGAGACCAGCGATCCGCTGGTATCCAAGGTACACAGTGGGTTTCCAGGCGCGGGGCTGTGCCTGGAAACCCGCTGTGTACCTTGGATACCAGCGCCCTGATGCAGGGGAGCTGGTAACCAAGGTACACAGCAGGTTTCCAGGCACCACGCAGCGCCTGGAAACCCGACGTGTACCTTGGTTACCAGCTCCCTGCATCAGGGTGCTGGTATCCAACGTACACTGCGGGTAACTAAGCGATGTTACCCGCAGTGTCGCTGTGCTGATCGCTGCCTGAGCTGCCTGTTTGGCAGCTCAGCAGCGATCATGTAGCGACACACCAGCGATCCTGATCGTTGTCGGGATCGCTGGTGTATCGCTATGTGAGACCCGGGCTTAAAGATGGGGCCTGCCGACCAGAAGTGGGCGGGGCCTCGCCTGCTCGTGCTGAGCTCTGCAAAGATGGGGCCTGCCCGGACGTGACAGTGGGGATGGAGGAGATCGTGGACACCCGGCGCGGCTGTGCCCGGGCCCCCTGACGCCAGCAGCGGCGCTCGAGGGGAACCCACCGACGTGCAGACGCTCGGGGGGGGGGCGAGAGGAGCGCGCAGAGCATCTGCCCGGCTGCAGCGCCGAGACGTCGGCAGCAGGAGCCCCGATGGCCGTGGACGGGGACGCGTGCCGTGCTTGAGAGGGGAGATCGCCCTCCAGCGCGATGGGCGACAGTGGTGAGTCTGCTGACGGGGTAAGGGGGGCTGGCAGCCCAGGAGTGGGGACGGTAGGAGACTGGAAGTCGTGGCCCATGTGACCCGGGGATAGGTTGGGGGAGAACGGGGCCCCGGGGGACGGAGGGGAGATCTGAGGGGAGGCTAGGGGTTCATGAGAGGGCACAGGAAGGTGAATGCCTAGGCCGGACATAAGGGATCGTAACCATGGCTCGCCTTCCTGTGCTGCTCTCTGCCGCAGGGCCTCGATCAGGGGAGAACCTAGCCTCTCTGATGCCTGAGGCGAACTGCAAAACGGCGCCCCCCCATTGTAAAATCAGTACAAATAAATCTGGTTTACTCTTACTAGCCTAGCACATGTGAAATACATACACTTTTAAATAGGAATATGTTTGAAACATCGATTTTTATATTTGTTAAAGTTCCGTATAAGTAGTACACCTTGTAAACACATAGCTCCACTCCGTAAATCTTGTACACATGCGGCTTTGCACCATACACCTCATACACATGCGGTTCCGCTTAGTACACACGCGGCTCCACTCCGTACACCCCGTACACACATGGCTCTGCTCCGCTCCGTACACACACGGCTCAAGCATGGAGCCCTGTGTGTACGGAGCTGAGCGGCTTCGTACACACATGGCTCCGTTTTGTACGCCCCATACACACACAGCACTGCTACATCCACCTCGTACACACACGGCTCCGCTCCATACACACTTTTATGCTATTTTAGATCAAAAACAGTATTACTAAAAACTCTTGTTATTTAACACTAGGACTACTGGACTCGTGACCCCGCCTAGAACTACTGAAAGGAGTCATTTTGACTCCTTGCTTGTTTTCGTTTATTTTTAGAGTTTCATTTGTGGTTATTTATTAATAATTATATTTTTTGTAATGTATTATTATTGTGAGATCCAACAGTAATGCTTTTGATTGTTTTTTTTCTGCTTTTCTTATTTTTCTACAGAAAATAACAATAATTATAATAGACGTTTTTCAAACATTTTTTTTTATTCAAGTGCACACATATAAACAACAACTGAAGAACAAAAAGCAGAGAAAATGTAGGTGGAGGAGCATAAAAATGAAAATATGGCGCAGAATTCACCTTCTAAACATTTGGTGTTTCGCATTTTAGGCATTGCCTTTGATTTATGGCAGTACATTGCCCACACAAAGACTTACCACAAGTCTTACAATTGCCGACAGATCTATTTTTCTTGCACTTTTCTTTGATCTGGCAAAATTTTGTTTGAACCATCACTTCTGAGCATGTAGAAATTTGGGACGTGGAACCCTTTTCCCTATCTGTGACATAAGGACCACTCAACTCATCACAAGCGTTTGCAAAAATGCCTTGCGTGACATTTTTTGGTGGGTTATCTCATTGAATATTATCCATGCATTTATACCCGCAAAGTCTAAGGCATTTTCAAATGCATGAACAGGCCATCTCCTTGTGCATGTTCGTGTGGTATATTTTCGTGCCATCTGATCCACTACATCTACTCCATATTTTGTTTCATTGTAAAACTTTACCGTTTCTGGAGTTTTTTTTAGCGGAATCAGATGTAACAACAACATCTGGATGGACGGAACTCAAAATGACAACATTTTTGTTGGGCTTTCCTTGATATACTGTAAGTGTAAAATTGTCTTCATTTCTAAACACTTTAGTGTTGTACAATTCCTCTTTCATGGATTTTATTTCTTTAGGCACTTCTCGCCTTATCTTGTTCAGTGTTCCCACGATGGTTGTTCCTTTGCTTTTTAGCTGTTTAGCTAATTTTACTGAAGTAAAATAATTATCGGTTGTAACATTGCGACCTTTTTTCAAAAACGGGTCCAATAACTTCATTACCACATGGTCAGCTAAACGGTCCTCAGCACGGCGTGTGTCATCTTTGCCTAGATAAGGGAAGCCATTTGCCAGATATTTGCTCTCCTTATCAACAGCTAGCCAATATTTGTGGCCATATTTATCTGGTTTGGAAGGCATGTACTGCGTGAATGGACACCTAGTTTTGCTTGGGAAAAGTTGCTCATACACCGTTATGTATGGGCCAGGTTTGTAACACGCAATACAATTTTCAATAAACCTGTCCCACACAGTAGAAAATAGAGCAAACTTGTCCGTTTGCAGTCTCTCCGATCGAGTAGATTTCTCATCAAATCTGAGAAACCTCATAATTTCAACAAAGCGGTCCCTAGACATTGTCGCTTTGCAAAACGGTATTCCCCAGTCATTACACCAAATACTGCTAATCGAGTGACGGTTCGTGCCAGATATTCCACGAGCATAGAATATCGCAATGAATGCATCTAGCTCCTCATCAGATAGAGTAAACTGTAAATTATTGTTCCTGCATGCTTCTGCAAGCGTACAGTTCTTTATATGTGTCAATATATATGAATCAAAAAATAAACGCCATGCGCTCAAAGGACTATCGATAATGATATTTCTTCTGGCGTATCCTGTAGGGCCAGGTGCTTCTCGAAGAATATTTTGGCTGTCACGCCTACCAGGCAAGTGTTCTCCAATTTCAACAGGTTTCCATTGAATACCATCCGCTGAAACTAGTATTCCTTCAGATTCGCCTTCTCTGGTGTTTGTTGTTGCATTACCTTCGCCGCCATCGTTATCTGTTGTTCTTTCATTTCTGGGACGTTTTGCTGATTTTTTCTGTCCACGACCAGGAGGATGGTCACGAGGCAACATAACTGCATGAGCCCGATCCCCAGTTGATGTGCTTGGAATATCTGGAAAAAAGTTGATGAATATTTAGAATTTTTGTTTTGTAAGGGTCCGTGCACACTGGCTGGATTAGCGGCGGAATATCCGACCGGATATTCTCACCACAATCCGGCCCGTACCTGCCCGCTCAGGTACAGAGCGGAGTTTCATACCTGAACCTCCGCTCCGAACCCCGGGCTGGAGCCGCTGTCTGGGACGGAGCCGTGCTCGCGCGTAAGCAAGCGCTGCTCTGTCCCTGACAGCGGCTCCAGCCCGGGGTTCGGAGCGGAGCTTCAGGCATGAGCGGGCAGGTACGGCCTGTATTGCGGCAAGAATATCCAGATGGCTATTCAGCCAGAATTCTGCTAGTGTGCACAGGCCCTAACTCAGTGTGTGGAAGAACAAATAAATACACATAACTACTTACCTTCTGGATTTGTTCCTTCTGAGTCTTCAGATTCACTTGATATGTTCTGAGGAATGAAATCTTCATCACTGTCAGAATCAAATACATGTTCCTGCAATTCGGATTCCGATTCATCCTCCGGTATGGATTGCAAAGTAGCCAGAATATCCTGAGGCTTTATCAAACGTCTTCTCTCCATATTCCTCACAAATTCCATAATTCTATATAGTTCCCTGCTGAAAAATAGAAATGAAATGAAAACTAAAAGAAATAATAACTGTTCTGCCACCTTCAAAAGTAGGTGGGCTGAATCAGTTGACAGACAGCTAAACTATTTCATAACAATTCATACCTGTATGAGTCTTCAGAGCTCGTATGTCTGCGTCTGTTCTCTTTGTCTCTTCAGCTGAACTGAAAGTAAAGTTACTATCCAGAATACTGTCTCCTGCTAGGACCTTAGAAAAACACCACCCTTCATTAGCATAAGATAAGAGCCTAGAGTAAACAAGCTATTTTGTTCAGCATTACACAGTAATACAAGCAGGTAAAACACAAGGAAAATGTGAAAAGTTGACATGTAAATTGAACTACATCTATATGAACATCAGGGTAAATAAGACAGAGTGAAAAAATTATGCACAAAACTTTATAGCAACATTTAGTGACAAAAGGACCTCAAAATATAGTAGGGAGTCAAAATGACTCCCTTCAGTAGTTCTTGGTAAATTTTGAAAAAAACACGCAAATTTTTCACCAAAATTATTTATTCTCACAAAATCTTTTTTCACATCATATTTGAGGAAAAGTCACCGAGTTTCAAGCCGGAATTCTGAAAAATGTAGTCACAGAAGAGAAATAAAAAACGAAAGGAGTCAAAATGACTCCATCAGTAGTTCTAGTGTTAAATGTACTTTTGCTTTTTACTTATTTAGTTCCAACAGGGTTTTTGCTCATTTTGTCTTTTGTAGGTTTTATGGCCAATGTGAACATGCATTTATGTGCTGCATGTGTACCAACTCAAGGCAAGCTCAATTTTTGTGTTTATTCACCTTTTCATACCTACCTCTTTTGCCTCTTCTTTGACATGCCCCCTGACGAAGCAAGGGTGAAACATGCGTTAGGGTGCCAGGACCACATGCTACACTTCCTAATCTGATATGTGAGTAAAATTCCCTTCTTTTCATTATCATGTCATGTTTATACATGAATAGTTCTTATATATTGTTACAACTTGCATACTCCATGTGGTCCTCCAGTGTGATACTGTGTTGTAATGTGATATGCATTTGATTTTAATTTAAATTTATAAATTCAATAAAAGTTGTATTTTTTAAGAGACTATATGCACATATTTTGTTCTTGTGGAGGTATTGAATGTTAATGGTGTCTCTCTAGTTACAATGAATTATTCTGTGAATTGTATTGCTCTTGGTTGTTGGTAGTCACATATAAAATATGCAGAGTGCACTATGCAAAGGTGCTCGAGTTTATTTGCACATTATGAATATTATGTGTGTTCTTTATTATTCTTTATTTCTGGATTGAAGACACTACCTACCGTGCTTGACTCAAAAAACAACTTTTGGCATGTCCTTGTTGATAAAATTTGATTATCTGTGTGAAAAGAACGACAAGAACAATAAACAATTGGTCATTTGTGACCAAATAACGTTATACATAGTAAGAAGTTAGGATTTTCCAAAATAAAATTAAATAGTAAGATCTAAGGACACTGGATCACTACAATAATCTAGCACATGCTTGCGGTGTGTTCCACATGTAGCATGATGTTGTATGTGGCATTAGGTCTGGTTGGCAAAATCAAGGCCTAATAAATGGACTGCAAGTTGATATTTTGCCAAACAATCTAACAAATGTAGGACATGTCTAAGGGTAGGAAAAATAAGTTTTTGTGAAAGGAAAAAAATAAAAATACTTACTAACTCCTACTAGGACATCCCGTGGTCTGTTGTTACTACGGGTACATCTGATGGCTTAAATACATCCAGGACGCAGTTCGCTTCACTTTGTCAGCGTAGCTAGAGTCCCCAGTGTCTCATATCTCAGGACGCTCTTGTACAAGGACTAGGAGCATCTCCACATTGACTGGGCGACACATATTACTATGTGCTGTTCTCTGTGGAGCCGTCGATTTTCAGGCTGGGAAAAGCTTAGGCTAGGCTGCCAACACTTCCTGGTGTGCTAACTTTCTGTAATGGGATAATTGAATATCCTGTGTCATTTTTTTTGCGATGCATAAAAATGAGAAGCCATGCGAATGTTCTATGTGTCGTCTGATTTTTTTTTTCTTGCGCCCATATACCTGCATTGGCGAGTCTCATCCAATATACGAGATGTAAGGCCGGGGTCAGACATGCGAGAAACTCACACAAGTCTCGCTTGTCAATACCCGGCACTGCCACCGGCACTCGGACAGGAGCGTGCGGCTGCATGTACTCTGTCTTCCCGCCAAAAGCCCTGCTTTCCCGCGCTCTGCTCCTTTTACATCTCATCCACCCCTTGCCGTCAGGTGCAAAGGTCGGTCCAGGCTAGAAAATCTTCTACCCGGCAACAAAGGTGTCAGTCTCAACAGTTCCAGATATTAGAGGAGTGTCACGGACCCGGTCCATCTCCCTACACGTGCTGGAGCCGAGGGTCATGCTACTGTGCTCCGAGCCTCTCACACAGAGCGGATCGGAGCACAGATGCGGAGGAGGCAGAAAAACTAATTTCTCCAACTCCTCCATTGCCTGTGTCAGCGTATATCGCACAGCACTCGGATACTATCCGAGTGATGTGCGCGGCGTCACTCGCACCTATAGACTTATATGGGTGTGAGTGCGCCAAGACTCGGCCGAGTGTCTGTGACAATCGCAGCATAAGAAAAAAAAAACGGTGATGGGAGCTGCCCCATAGATTAATACTGGTCCGAGTGCTATGTGATGTTTTATCGCATAGCACTCGTCCGTATTCATCGCTAGTGTGACCCTGGCCTAAGTCACATGCTTAGTGAAAGGAAGTCCGGCTGTGTGCAATCTAAGTGTCACATGTCAGTCAGCATACCGTATTTTTCGGACTATAAGACGCACAGGACTATAAGACGCACCCAGGTTTTAGAGGTGGAAAATAGGGAAAAATATATTTGAAGCAAAAAATGTGGTAAAATATTTAATAACATAAATAACATACTATTATGTGTGGTACTATTATATATAATAGTATGTTATTATGTTGGAAGCTACGGGTAGGAGATGGTGCTGCGGGACCAGTGTGGTGTCTGTAAAGTACTGTATGAAGACGCTGGAGGGTGAGTATATGAATGGGGGCACGGGGCTTATATTTAAAACACCACTCCAGCACTGAAAAATAACACTGGAGTGCTGCTTTAAAATCCCATGGGAGAACTATAACTCTCAGCATGTCCTGCAGATCCTATGGCATGCTGGGAGTCATAGTCCACCACAGGATGGCAGAGTGATTTTTTATGTGGTGTCATTACTAACCTTTTAATTAATTCTCTGTTGTACAGTGTGTCTGCAGGACCTGTGATGACATCATGAAGAGGCAGGGCTTTGTGTGGTCATGTGATGCTCCAGCCCGCCCTCATCACAGGTCCTCCACAGGAGCATTCAGCATCGCATCAGCAGGGCCCCCAGGCTGTCAGGTATGCGATCCATCCTGCTGCACTCTGCTCCTGTCACCTCCTTCTCCTTCCAACACACATCTCCCCAGCTGCTGCAGGAATCAGGCGCTGGGGAACCATGTGGCTCTGTCATTTGCTGCTCCCTGCTTAGCTGATAGGTGGGCGGGGAAGCGGCTAATGAATATTCACTGCACTTAAGTATCGGTACCAGTGGTTTCCCCAGTGCTGAATTCCTGCAGCAGAGGGGATATTTTCCTGCCTCCTGCGATCACACTCCACCGCTGCCCCCTCTCCACATTACATTCCGACCATAAGACGCACCCACACTTTCCTCCCAAATTTGGAGGAAAAAAAGTGCGTCTTATGGTCCGAAAATACGGTATACACTTTACCTTTTCTGAAAGGTCACAGAGGCTGCAACACCATTAATAAAAAGGCAACATTAACCAAACGACACGATGAAGACCAAGGAGATCTCCAAACAAGTCAGGGACAAAGTTTTTGAGAAGTACAAGTCAGGATTGGATTATAAAAAAATATCCCAATCTCTGATGATTCCCCAGAGCACCATCAAATCCATTATCATCAAATGGAAAGAGCATTGTACCACAACAAACCTGCCAAGAGAGGGATGCCCACCAAAACTCTCAGCCTGGGCAAGGGGAGCATTAATCAGAGAGGCAGCACAAAGACCAAAGGTAACTCTGCAGGAGCTGCAGAGTTCCTAAGCAGAGACTGGAGTATCTCCATATGATCACAATAAGCTGTACACTCCATAGAGGTGGTGTTTATGGAAGAGTGGGCAGAAAAAAGTCTTTACTTACACACAAAAAATATAAGGCTCATTTTGCGTTTGCCAAAAGACATGTGGGAGACTCCCCAAATGTATGGAGGAAGGTAAACGCTATGTCTGGTGCCAAACCAACACAGCTCTTCTCCCGAAGAACACCATCCCCACAGTAAAACGCGGTAGCAGCATCATGCTGTGGGGATGTTTTTCGGCAGCAGGGACAGAGAAAATCATCCGAGTTGAGGGACAAGTGGATGGAACAAAATACATTACAGGGATATTCTTGAATAAAACCTGATTCAGTCTGTCAGTGATTTCACCTTCAACAGAGGTTCACCATCCAACAAGACAATGACCGAAAGCATACTGCTAAAACAATACTTGAGTGGTTTAAGGGGAAACATATACCGTACATGTTTTGGAGTGGTTAAGTCAAAACCCAGGCCTTAATCCAATTGAGAATCTGTGGTCAGACTTGAAGATTGCTGTTTATCAGAGGAAACCATCTAACTTGAAGGAGCTGGAGCATTGTTGCCTTGATGAATGGGCAAAAATCCCAGATGCAAAATGTGGAAAGCCCATAGAGACGTATCCAAAGTGACTTGCAGCTGTAATTGCTGCAAAAGGAGGCTCTATAAAGTAGTGGCTTTAGGGAGGTGAATAGTTATGCACACTGAAGTTTTCTTTTTTTTTATCCTATTGTTTACTTCAAAATAAAAAGAAAACCAAATGTTCACAGTGTAGGCATGTTGTTTACATGAGCTGATAAAAACCCTAAAAAAACAGTGAAATTCCAGATTGTGAGGTAGCAAAAAACAAAAAATGGCAAGGTTGATAAATACTTTCATAAGGCACTGCATAAGCTACCCGGATGCAAATGTTTATTTGTGATACTGACTACATCTCACCAGTACTAAGAGTCCTGTATTGTTTGCAGTCTGATTATGACCAATAACAACAACTCCCAGCATCTCCTTATCATTGTTAAAGACGTATTGGTATTGTAGGTTCTTGCAATACAATTGTATGTGGGGCTGACCTGACATTACAATTGAGTGCTGTACTAAGCTTGGTGCTGTATTCATGTATTGATGGTGGTTCTAGCAGAGGTGTATCTAGGCTTTCTGGAACCCGGGGCAAGAATTCAGTTCGGCGCCCCCCTCCAAGCACACATGCGACTTGCACACTTAGTCATGTACTGACCAGCTGCTCTTCCTAATGCTCTCAATGTTCAGTGAAAAACAGAAGCAGGAAGAGAAGCTGGTTGTCACAGGAACATAAGTATGAAAATCGCATATGAGTGAAGTGTCCATGTGATGACTACTGCAACCTGCAGAGCTGAATCCTGACATTGCAGCTTCTGAATCCTCACAACGAATGCACTGCACACTTTTAGGGTTCTCCCTTACCGGTGGCAAGAGTACACGGTCATGTCAGCACAAGCATGTGATTTATATAGTTCTGGCCACATTCCGACTAGATGTGCCCAGCCTCGCTCCGTTCATTTTCATTGAGTGAGGCCACACATGTCTAGTCAGCATGTGACCGCTTGTATGTAAATTATCAGCACAAGAGAATCCTGACAGCGTGCAGTGAGCACTGTGAGAATTCTGAAATTGACTAATTCTCTTGTTTTTATTTATGTTAGGAGCATTAAAGGGGTTGTCCAGGTTTGTGCTGAGTCTGCAGTCAATATATGTGACTTCAGACTGAGCACAAACCTGGAGAACCCCTTTAATGCTCCGAGTCCTAATATAAATAAAAACATGAGAATTAGTCATTATCACAAATAATATTTACATCCAGGTACCTTATAGATGACGTCGTCTCTGGAGTCGTTCTCCTTTTCTTCTTCTTCTCCAGACTCTATGATGAGTTTTCTCATCCACAGCCGTCTCTGCAGACTTCCATCTTCTCCAGTCTTCTGCACCAACTCTCCACACAACGCCCTTATAGATAGAAGTGTCATTATAATGCTCCTGAATAAAAATATCTGCAATATACTGTCGCCTCACACTATTCCCCTCCCTCCTCATACTGTCTCCTCTCACATCCCCCCTGTTCACCATACTGTCTCCTCATATATTTACCCCTCACTCTCTATTCTGTTTGCTCACACATACCCCTCACTCCCCATACTGTGTCTGCACACATCCCATCACCCTCACTCCCCATACTGTGTCCACATACATTCACCCGTTTGCTCCCCATACTGTCTGCAACCATCCCCCCACTCACCATACTGTGTCTGCACCCATCCCACTCAACTCCAAATCCCCCCCATACACATTAAATCCCCATCCCCACTCCAAATCCCCCACACACATTAAATCCCCCCATCCCCACTCCAAATCCCTCACACACATTAAGTACCCCCATCCCCACTCCAAATCCCCCACACATATTAAGTATCCCCATACCCATTCCAAATCCCCCCCACACATAAAATATCCCCCGCTCCAAATCCCCCGCACATAAAATAATCCCACATCCCCACTCCAAATCCCCCCCACACAAAGTACCCCCCATCCCCACTCCAAATCCCCCCACATAAAGTATCCCCCATCCCCACTCTAAATTCCCCCCCCATTCACATACATTATGTCCCCCGTTAATCTTCGGTGGTTTCTTCAGCTCCACAGTGGAGCACACTTACCACCAGTCTTCCCCTTCTGGGCTCTGCTGACGAGTAACATCAGCAGCGTGATCACATGACCTGATCACGGTGCTGGCATCGCGGTCAGAGCTACAATTGTACTGGCGTCTGTATAGACGCCAGTACAATTGGTCCCTGGGAGCCGGCATGCTGCAGCTTCTCTGCGCCGGCTGTCAGCTTGACAGCCGGCACAGGGAACCTCCGACTCCCAGGCCAGGGTGACAGAACGCAGCTGCGGGGTAGATACTGCGGACTGCCGCATTTGGCGGCCCGACTGCGCCCCCCTGCCGGCTGCGCCCGGGGCACATGCCTTGGCTGAACCCCCAGGATACGCCTCTGGGTTCTAGTGCTATATTTCTGTACTCATAGTGGTTCTGGTGATGTATTCCAGTACTTGCTGTTACTTGACCTCCTGTACTCACTCTCTGCTGACACCTGAGAATTCTGACAGTGTGTAGTGCACAAGCTGTGAGGATTCATAAGTTTGCAGTCACATATCGTGACTGTAGATTGTCATCACACACCTGGACAACCCCTTTAAATATAAAGGATTCAGCTCGGCTTGCCAGTTCCAGCGGTCATCTTGTTACCACAAATGTTATTTTCATACCTATGGTCACGTGCCAACTAACTTCTAAGGGACCCTTGAGGTCCCTTCCATCTCTAACATTCTATGATTCTATAAACTATGTTCCAAATTATTATGCAAATTGGTTTTAAGTGTCATAGCGTGTTTTTTTTTTTTTTGTAAATGAAACCCATTGATGGTATTGTGTCTCAGGGTTCTTTGGATCACTGAAATCAATCTCAGATACCTGTGATAATTAGTTTGCCATGTGAGCCCAATAAAAGGAAAACTGGATGTTCCACACTATTAAGCAGGCCAGAGTTTTCAAGTAAAATGGGAAAGAAAAAGGATCTCTCTGCTGCTGAAAAGCATCAAATAGTGCAATGCCTTGGTCAAGGGATGAAAACATTACATATTTCCCGAAAACTTAAGCGTGATCATTGTACTGTTAAGAGATTTGTGGCTGATTCTGAGCACAGACGTGTTCGTGCTGATAAAGGCAGAATGAGGAAGGTTTCTGCCAGGCAAGTTCATCGGATTAAGAGAGCAGCTGCTAAAAAGCCATTACAAACCAGCAAACAGATATTTGAAGCTTGCTGGTGCCTCTGGAGTCCCTCGAACCACAATGTGTGGGATCCTTCAAAGGCTTGATGTGGTGCATAAACCTACGATTCGGCCACCCTAAACAGTGCTTACAAGCAGAAACGGTTGCAGTGGGCCCAGACATACATGAAGACTAATTTTCAAACAGTCTTGTTTACTGATGAGTGTTGAGCAACCCTGGCTGTTCCAGATGGATGGAGTAGTGGATGGTTGGTGGATGGCCACCATGTCCCAACAAGGCTGCTACGTCAGCAAGGAGGTGGAGGAGTCATGTTTTGGGCCGGAATCATAGGGAAACAGCTAGTAGGGCCCTTTAAGGTTCCTGAAGGTGTGAAAATGACCTCTGCAAAGTATGTAGAGCTTCTGCCTGACAACTTTCTTCCATGGTATAAAAAGCAGAAACGTGCCTTCAGGAGCAAAATCATCTTCATGCATGACAATGCACCATCTCATGCTGCAAAGAATACCTCGGAGTCATTGGCTGCTATGGGCATAAAAGGAGATAAACTCATGGTGTGGCCAGCTTCTTCCCCTGATCTCAACCCTATAGAGAACCTTTGGAGTATCATCAAGCAAAATATCTATGAGGGTGGGAGGCAGTTCACTTCAAAACAGCAGCTCTGGGAGGCTTCATGCAAAGAAATACAAGAAGAAACTCTCCAAAAACTCACAAGTTCAATGGATGAAAGAATTGTGAAGGTGATATCAAAGAAGGGTTCCTATGTTAACATGTAACTTGGCCTGTTAGGATGTTTTGGAGTTAAAAAGGAAGGGGATCATCAATCAACAATACTTTGATTTAGTATATTATTATTTTCTATTCTCCTTTTTTTATTTTATTTTTTCTGACTGCATTTTCCCCTTTTGTTTAGGTTTTGTTGATTATGTTTTGATGATTTCTTCCCACTTTGGGTTTTTCTGCTTATAGTTTATTTACATTTGCCAGCATATATGGGGTTTTTGGCTGTATAGGAGTAGGTTAAATTGGCCCTATTTTCTCTATTATATACCTCCTCTATGCATGTGTACTACGGCAAGATATCTGCCCAATATATTTGAACTATTGTCTTCAGGCGATGTAGCGTTTGATGAATTTATACTACCTTGAGTATGCAGGTACATCTGTCTCTTTGTTTTGTCCCAGGGTTGCACAGTGTATATCTCACAGCGGTGTGCGTCCCTGATGTGGGCGGGACGCTGGCTGTTGTGGATACTTCCTTGCAGCGTCGCAGGCCCTGCCCTCCAGATATCTGCCCAATATTCTGGAATCATTTGTCCTCAGGAGGTACAAAATTTGGATTTTCTTGCCACTTTCAGTATGCTGGGATATTCATCCTTGCGATATATCCCAGAGTTATATAGTTCTGCATCTTACAGCGGTGTGCGCTCCTGGTGTGGGCAGAGCGCTGGTTGCCATGGAGACGCGTCCTTGCAGCGTCATGGGCCCGGCCCTCCAGCTGACGCGTCGCTGGTGGGCTGATCCCGTGACGTCTGACGCTGCTTCTGTGGCTTCCGGCTCCCGGAGCCGATACCGGAAGCGCCACCATACCGCTTGTATATTGAATTGCCGGGACCCACATGGTATTTAAGGGAGACCTAGTCGCTGTTTCTACACAACCCCCCGAGGAAGCTGATGCGAAACGTGCGTCGGGGTTCTTACAGCGTCAGGTAATATGCACTGAGCACTTTGATTCGCATGTTTTTGTTCCACTGAGTTTGGGATATCTTTACCTGCTATATATGCAGGCTGTTAACCTATATGCAACACTGGACAACTCTGTCTGTACTGTTTTGGGATAGTGTGCAATATTGACTACGGTGCTCTGCGATGGGTCATCTGTTCCTTATCAGGAGCTACTTTATAACAGGCATTTTTACTCAATTTTGTGCCGTTTAACCATTTACTGCTCCGATTGCTGTTGGTGGCCCTCATAGATCACACTGCCATGCATATGTGTTGTGTTGTCCATCTAAATTTTGTATATTGCACAAGTATTTGTTACTTTTTCAACTTCGGATACACACCTTTTCTGTGAACCATGCGGAGTGTGCATAGATGCGCTGATATACCTATATGTCTCTTCTCCTGTTTTTTATCAATGTGATTTAGTATTGTTATTTAAAAAAAATTTTTGCATATAAATTGCCCATTATCCTTTCTTTTTTGGTATATATATTGTAGGAAGGGCCTTTAATTGACCTCTGTTTTTTGGGTTATTGATTTAGTGTTGTTGATTTTCAGCATTTTCTGGTCATGGATATTAAAGCACGGGAACAGTCCTGGCTATCAAATATTGACTCTATTTTTAAAGGAGAAGTGACATCGGGTAATGGTGTAGAAAATGGGACCATTTTGGAGCTTAAAAACTCATATAAACTACTACTCAGGAAGCGATTACGTATTTGGTGGAATAAGGCATCGCTTGAGAACTATTTGGCCAAAGGTATGATTCCTAGAGGCCTAAGGGTAAGGATTTTGCCCTCATTTCCTGTTGAGGACACGTTTTTTCGAGCCAGGTGGGAGGAAACATGTAACACCTGTTCTAGGTCTCTTATTGAGTTATTGATTGGAATCAATAAGAAAAGCCTGGAAGGCCTTGAAAATGATATTGAAAACACAAAAAAGAAATTGGTGGAAGGTCTTCCGACTACCAATATGGAACAATTCAAAATAGAATTAGAAAAACAATTCATTGTCTGGGAAAAGGAAGTACAGGAGAGTAAAGCAAAAAAATTTTCAAGAGATCTTCTTGATTATAAAAACAGCACTGTATACAGATGGCATAGGACCACATTGACTCCTCGTGCATCTTCAGTTTCATCTTTATCCTCGATGGAAGACTCTATGGAGAATAATACACAAAGACCTTATCCCTCAACAAGGGGTAGGTATAAGGGATCTAATAAAAAGAATCTTAACAACAAACGTACACCTGGACAGATGTCGACTAGCTCTACACCCCAGGTGATTAACCTCTCTGACATCCATTTGTCTGACGAACAAATAAAAGTGTTAAATTTGGGCCTGACGTTTGCTCCATCTGCATCCTTTGATGTTTTTACAGCCATAAAAGACTTACATTTATTCGCACGCAAACTCACTTTAAAGAAACTGCATGAGAGGAACACTGGTGATGAGGAATGGACACCAAGAGAACAGGAGACAATTAGATTACTGGAAGATCTGGCTGAGGAAGGGGGTGACGGGGAAGAAACATCAAGACAGGGTAAGTTTGTGGTCCCTAAAATAAAGAAATTTCCCCCTCTTAACCTGTTTGCAAACATTGAATTGTTTGTTAAATTGGTTACGGAGGAATTCAAGAAAATCCCCACTAAGATACGACATGACAATCTATCAAAAACCCAACGGATAGCACTGCAGGAATTGAAATCAATGAAGGGGGTGGTAATAAAACCTGCGGATAAGGGGGGCAACGTGGTCGTGTGGCCCACTACCATGTATGAAAAGGAAGCACACAGACAGTTGCGGAACCCCGAATGTTACCGTAGACTATCATTCAACCCCACTTCTGTGTTTCAGGCAGAATTAAGGGAGATTTTGGATGAGGCCTTCCAATTAGGACTTATTTCTAAAGAGACCAAGGATGGACTGGTCCCTGAGTATCCACGCACCCCGTGCCTATATTTGCTCCCGAAGGTGCATAAGAACCAAACATCCCCTCCGGGTTGTCCAATCGTGTCGGGGAATGGTGGACTGAATGAGTTGACGGGTAAGTTCCTGGACTTCTATTTAAGACCAAGTGTTGAAAATCTACCGTCCTATCTTAAGGATACGGGTGATGTACTTCGGAAGTTGGAAAACATCACTCTAGAGGAAGATATGTGGCTAGTAACGTTGGATATAGAGGCGTTGTATACGTCTATTAGACACCCTGATGGCTTACGAGCGGTCAATACATTTTTATGTATGACAACAATGGAACATGAATTTATATCCTTTCTAATGACACTTCTGGATTTTTCTTTGACTCATAATTTTTTTATTTTTAAGGACACCCTCTACCTACAGCTCCAGGGCACAGCTATGGGGGCGGCTTTTGCCCCCTCATATGCTAATTTGTTCCTGGGGCTGTGGGAGAGGGATGTTTTCTGTTCCAACTCTTCATCATTAAACAGCAAAATGATATTTTGGGCTCGTTATATAGACGATGTTCTAGCAATCTGGCAGGGGAGTGAAGAAGATTTACTATCCTTTATAGGCGTTCTAAACAACAATGATATTAATCTTAAGCTCACATATCATTATAGTCGCTCTACGGTGGACTTCCTGGACACGCATATTTGGAAAGATGAAAAGGGCCTACTACATACGGAAATCTATAGGAAGGAAACGGCTGTCAACTCATTGCTATATGCGACATCTGCCCACCCACGTACCCTGAAGAACAGTATTCCGACTGGACAATTTCTTCGGACCAGGAGAGTATGCTCAAGTGACTCTTCCTTTTCAAGGCAAGCACAAGAGCTGGCACTGAGATTCGGGGAGCGTGGCTACTCGGAGCGTTCCATCCAATATGGATGGCGAAGAGCAGCAAGATCCAGACGTGAAGATCTGTTAAACTCTGTTAAACGGAAATCCAGTACAACACAGGTGAGGTTTATTTCGACCTTTAATGAACAGAACCTCCATGTGAAGGAATAATTATTGAAGTTTTGGCCTATCCTGAACAACGATTCCACTCTGGCAAAACATGTTACTGGATACCCATCTGTCACATATAGAAGGGCAAAAAATTTAAAGGACCTTTTGGTGCATAGTTTTCACAGGGAGTCTACCACCTCGGGGAGATTTGGATCAAAGGGTTTAAAATGGGTTTTTTCCCCTGCAGAGATTGTGCGGCATGTGCGAATCTTGAACGTTGTTTTTCCTTCCATTCCAGTGATGGACAGAAGGAATTCAAGATTACACATCACATCACATGCAGCACAGTGGGGGTGGTATACCATGCATCGTGCCCATGTGGGCTAATTTATGTCGGTCTCACATCACGTCAATTGCGGATCAGAGTACGTGAACATGTCCGTGACATCATCAAGGCGGATGGGATTTCGACATCTCGTCACTAAAACCGGTTCCCAGACATTTCAAATTAGCGCATTCCTGTGACGCCAAGTTACTGAGGGTGCGTGGAATTGATAGGGTCCTTGAAGATGGCAGAGGGGGCGATTTTAAAAAGAAATTATCACAATTAGAAGCCAAGTGGATCATGAGGGTGGACTGTGTCAAACCCAAGGGTTTGAACGAAGTTTTGAGTTTTGCTCCTTTTTTGTAGTTTCTATTGCCCCTATGTGTGGTTTTTAATATGTATTTTATTTATTTTTTATGTTGATTTTAACTCTCTTTTTGTTACTTCAGGCTCCCTTTATTTTGAACCGGCTATATTTAACATGACACCATTTATCCATTCCTCTATATGGACTGTATGTACAAATGAAGATGGAAAAGGAAGGGGATCATCAATCAACAATACTTTGATTTAGTATATATTATTTTCTATTTTCCTTTTTTTATTTTATTTTTTCTGACTGCATTTTCCCCTTTTGTTTAGGTTTTGTTGATTATGTTTTGATATGATTTCTTCCCACTTTGGGTTTTTCTGCTTATAGTTTATTTACATTTGCCAGCATATATGGGGTTTTTGGCTGTATAGGAGTAGGTTAAATTGGCCCTATTTTCTCTATTATATACCTCCTCTATGCATGTGTACTACGGCAAGATATTGCCCAATATATTTGAACTATTGTCTTCAGGCGATGTAGCGTTTGATGAATTTATACTACCTTGAGTATGCAGGTACATCTGTCTCTTTGTTTTGTCCCAGGGTTGCACAGTGTATATCTCACAGCGGTGTGCGTCCCTGATGTGGGCGGGACGCTGGCTGTTGTGGATACTTCCTTGCAGCGTCGCAGGCCCTGCCCTCCAGATATCTGCCCAATATTCTGGAATCATTTGTCCTCAGGAGGTACAAAATTTGGATTTTTTGCCACTTTCAGTATGCTGGGATATTCATCCTTGCGATATATCCCAGAGTTATATAGTTCTGCATCTTACAGCGGTGTGCGCTCCTGGTGTGGGCAGAGCGCTGGTTGCCATGGAGACGCGTCCTTGCAGCGTCATGGGCCCGGCCTCCAGCTGACGCGTCGCTGGTGGGCTGATCCCGTGACGTCTGACGCTGCTTCTGTGGCTTCCGGCTCCCGGAGCCGATACCGGAAGCGCCACCATACCGCTTGTATATTGAATTGCCGGGACCCACATGGTATTTAAGGGAGACCTAGTCGCTGTTTCTACACAACCCCCCGAGGAAGCTGATACGAAACGTGCGTCGGGGTTCTTACAGCGTCAGGTAATATGCACTGAGCACTTTGATTCGCATGTTTTTGTTCACTGAGTTTGGGATATCTTTACCCGCTATATATGCAGGCTGTTAACCTATATGCAACACTGGACAACTCTGTCTGTACTGTTTTGGGATAGTGTGCAATATTGACTACGGTGCTCTGCGATGGGTCATCTGTTCCTTATCAGGAGCTACTTTATAACAGGCATTTTTACTCAATTTTGTGCCGTTTAACCATTTACTGCTCCGATTGCTGTTGGTGGCCCCTCATAGATCACACTGCCATGCATATGTGTTGTGTTGTCCATCTAAATTTTGTATATTGCACAAGTATTTGTTACTTTTTCAACTTCGGATACACACCTTTTCTGTGAACCATGCGGAGTGTGCATAGATGCGCTGATATACCTATATGTCTCTTCTCCTGTTTTTTATCAATGTGATTTAGTATTGTTATTTAAAAAAATTTTTTGCATATAAATTGCCCATTATCCTTTCTTTTTTGGTATATATATTGTAGGAAGGGCCTTTAATTGACCTCTGTTTTTTGGGTTATTGTTTTGGAGTTAAGTAGCTTTTTTGTTCAGTAAATGTGACATCCTAATGCTGCAAATTCCACAAATGAGCATTTTCAGTTCTTTAAAACAGATCAAATGTTCAGAAATTCTACTGTGCCTAATAATTTGGAACAGTGCATTTTGAGTTTTTTTCCATTTTGAAGATTATACTGTTATCATTGGGAGGTTTCTTCAATAAAATTTGATGTATACTCTAACGGGTGATGACTTTTATTAGACTGACTGTCATGTGCACCGACCAGTTAGGAAAATCAGAGAAAAATATCATTTGCATAATAATTTGGAACATAATGTAGTTCAGAGAAGAGCTACCAGGAAGGTGAGTGGACTGTAAAGTCTGTCCTACGAGGAACGGTTTAATGATCTGGGAATGTTTAGCTTGCAAAAAAAAAAGGCTAAGAGGAGACTTAATAGCTGTCAACAAATATCTCAAGGGCTGTCTAATTGTAAAAGGATTCTCATTTGCACATGGAAACAAGAGAAGCAATTGAATGAAACTGAAAAGGAGAAGATACAGATTAGATATTATAAAAAAATTTTGACAATGAGGGTGATCAATGAGTGGAACATGCGGCCACGAGATGTGGTGAGTTCTCCTTCAATGGAAGTCTTCAAACAGAGGCTGGGCAGACTCCTGTCTGAGATGGTTTAGTGGATCCGGCATTGAGCAGGGGTTGGAGGACCCAGGAGGTCCCTTCTATTTCTAACATTCTATGATTCTCTTACTGCTTCTCTCAATGAAACAGGGGCTGTAGTATGCAACTGAACACTGAGAGAATTCTGAAGAGCAGCAAGTCGGTACACGACTGTAAGCATGAAAATCCTATATGAGCGGACCCATGATTACTACTTAAATTGCTTCAGCTGTGTATAGGAGGGGAAGCCAAACTGAATTCTTGCTCCGGGTGTCGGAAAACCTAGATCTGCTTCTGATGTGCACGATGGGCATGTTTTCCCATTGAAATGATTGGGAAAATTACTCATAGAATAATTGTAAACATTTATAATATAGATTTTGGAACAGGATCTGCTCCAAAATCCACATCAAGGAACTCCATATTAACATACCCTAAAAGTTTCCCAACTTGACATCAAGTACAGTTATAGAAACATATTTAATAGCAACCTGGATTGATTCTTGCTGTCAAAACCATAGGCAGCATAAATCATGCTGTACAATTGCAGGGTTCTTCTCTGTAAATACTTTTATGCCCCAAAATGAAAAAAGTATTCTAGGAGTGATAGCTTTATTGGCTAACCGGAAAAAATTATATTTGCAAGCTCTCAGAGTACACAGGCTCTTCATCAGACACGGTACCACAATATAATCTATTATTGTACATCAGGGTTATTTAAGAATTGTAGCATCCGCATCTCTGCCTTCAGTCCTTCTCTCCCTGCAGAGATAGCAGCGTACTCACCGCCGAGGCTCCTGTCCTGACCCTTCCGGGTCTGCTGCTGCCCAGGGTACGTGCACTCCTAGCAGGTCTCCAGGTACTGTGCTTAGAGCGAGCACACCCTTCCTCTTTCTTAAAGGGACTGCGTGTGTTCCTCTAAAGTGCCCCCAGTCAATAGCTCGAGGTCTCTTACTATTGAAACCGCCTCCTCCAACATGGAGGTGCCTGTGCAATGTTGTGAGTTTGTTCCTAACATGTTTGTCAGTTCTCAGGTCCCTGTACTTGCATCTGAGTCTGCTGAACCTGCCAGTGCTTCCTTCATCGGTAGCCGAGTTTGCTGCACCCCTGCCAGTGCTCACCTCAACGGCAACCGAGCCAGCTGAGCCCGCCAATGCTCACCTCAACGGCAGCCGAGCCAGCTGAGCCCACCAATGCTCACCTCAACAGCAGCCGAGCCAGCTGCACCTGACAGTGCTCATCTCTCAGTCAGACTGTCCTGTCTGCAACTGTGGTTCCTGTCATCTTCTCTGCCTGCCTGCATCTGTTGGACATTCCCCCGGGCCATTCCAGCTATCCGCTCCTAGGGGTCTGCCGCCATCTACCCAAGGTCAGTCCTGGAGTGCCATCTGGATCACCTCCCTTGCACACCGCGTCTGAGAGTACATCCTCGCAAACTCCAATAAGGTGGTTCACATGAACCCTTCCAAAGTTACTTTATTTGTATTCCCTATGGAAGCGGGGATAATCAAACCAGTATATGCTGACCTATACTGATACCTTCCTTTTTCCCCAATACGTTACGGACGAAGGTCCGGTTAGGACTGAAACGTTTGCTGTATTTTTCTTACGGACTGAATAAAATCCTCCACCTTTTTGCATTGAAGTTGAGTGCCAGGTTTTATATTATTCATGGCTGTGTGAGGCTAACACAGACCAGAGCCAGCAACATCGATAAATACGATAGCACCCGAGAAGGTCAAGGTCACTAAAGAATTGTGTAAGTTGCTCCAGATCAAACAGTTGCGCACGTCAGTCTACCACCCGCAGTCCAATGGCTAGTACAAAGATTTAATAAGACCCTAAAATCTATGTTAAAAAAAGTGGTAGCTAAAGATAGGATGGGAAGGACTGGGATATGTTGTTGCCGTGTCTAATGTTCACCATCCGGGAGGTACCGTAGTCTTCCACGGGATTCTCTCCATTCAAACTATTATATGGTAGACATCCCAGGGGCCTGCTTGACATTTCCAAAGAGACCTAGGAACAGGAGCCAACCCTACATAAATGTGTTATAGAGCAAGTTGCGTATATGCAGGTCCAGATTACATCCATAATGCCTATCGTAAAGGTTACAATAAAAAGGCCACAGTTAGGTCCTTTAAACAAGGAGATAAAGTGTTGGATTTGGTACCCACTGCAGAAAGTAAGTTCTTGGCCAGGTGGCAAGACCTATATGAAGGCCAGGAAAAAATTGGGAAGGTAAACTACAGGGTATATCACCCTGGGAAGAGGAAACACGAGCAATTTACTATATCAATCAATTAAAGGCATGGAAAGACCTGGAATGTATGGTTACAAAGGCAACTCCAGTTGCATATCCTATGGTCCCTCCGACACTGACCCAGGAAGAAGCTATGATTAGGCGCAAGCCTCTCGAAACAGCAGAGACGGGAAGATTGGAAATTAGTATTCTCAGAACTGCCCGGTTGGACATCTCTGATCCCTCATGACATTGTCACCGAGCATCAGGTAAGGATGTGAATGAAACCGTACTATGTGCCACAGGCTCAGAGGCAAGCCATCTCAGAAGAAGATGCTCCAGTTAGGAGTCATTGAGGAGTCCAGTAGTGAGTGGGCTAGTCCCATTGCACTGATTCCAAAGCTGGATGAATCGTTACGGTTCTATAACAATTTTTGGAAATTGAATGATGGTGTCAAAACTTGACTTTTATCCAATGTCGTGTGAATGAACTGATTCAGAGACTGGGGCAGGCCCAGTACTTCATGACGCTCGATCTAACCTTAGGGTTAGGGTTACTGGCAGGTGCCTCTGACGGAGTTGTCCAAAGAAAATAAAACCGCTTTCATTACCCCAGAGGGTTCAATCACTGTTTCGTGTTGCTTTTTGGGTTACATGGAGCTGATGGACATAGTGTTAGAGCCCCATCAGAAGTATGCATCTGCGTACTTAGATGATATCATCATCTATAGTAGCGACTGGCATACCCACTCGTCAAAGGGGCAAACGGTAGAGGATTGGCGCATAGCCACGGGCTTGACAGCGAACCTCATCAATATGGCCATGGGAGGGCTTGTTTTTTTGCAGGACAAGTTTTACTTTTGAAGGACATTATTGATTTTACCATATAATGTACTGGAAAATGAGAAAAAAGTTCCAAGTGCAGTGAAATTGCAGAAAATTTTTTTTTGTTTTTACTATTTTCTCCAAATGCTAAAACTGACCTGCCATTATGATTCTCCAGGTCATTATGAGTTTGTAGATAGTTTGTAGAAAGTTTGCTAGAAAAAAAAACAATTGTCATTTTCCAAGACCCGTAGCATCTCTATTTTTCGGGATCTGGGGCCGGGAGAGGACTTATTTTTTTGCATGCCAAGCTAACGTTTTTATTAATACCATTTTGGTGTAGATCTTTCAAAAAAAGGTAATTCTGGCGGTTTGATTTTTTTTCTCATTACACTGTTTACCGATCGAGTTAATTATTTTTATATATTGATAGATTGGACGATTCCGAAAGCGGCAATACCAAATATGTGTATTTTTTTAATTGTTTTATTTTGAATGGGTAATGGGGGGTGATTGGGTAATGGACCCATCACTCTTGATGGGAGAGGAAAAAGACTCTGCAGAGCTACGGGGCTGTGACGTACGGTGCAGCACAGCACCGCCCACAGCCCAGTCACTCTTGATGAGTAACAGCAGTCTGTGGAGGCTGGGTCACGCCTGCTGATGATGTCACGTCAATTTCCAGAGTCAGGAAATTGACGTGACATCAGCGGATATTAGCGGCGGCTGCAGACTGGGGGGTCACGTAACCCGGACTCAGCCGCCGGCATAGCGCTGCTCAGAGGCATTATTGGCAGCACAAGGTATTTACAAAATTTGTTAGGGGCCCCGGGGGATACATTGGGGGGTTAATATAAAGTAGTGGACAACCCCTTTAAGGAGCAAATTTTGAGCAAGTATTACAAAGCTACAGGATTTCTAGTTGTTTGCCCAAGCTGGAAGGCTTAGAATTGCCTTGAATGGGTTGTCCAGGAGTAGGATATTTATCCAGTAGATTGATGGTGGGGGTTTGACACCCGGCGTCCCTACCAAACAACTGTTTTCAGCTCTGCCAACACTCAGAAGTAAAACAGTAAATTAACCCCTTAACGTCCAATGATGGACAGAGTCCGTCATCGGACGCCTCCCCGTTTGGTATGGGTTCCGGCAATCAGACCACACCTTTTCCGGCACGACAGCTGATCTGTACAAGTGACATGTGCCTGAAACGGCCGCTGGTAGAATCGCGATTCACACGAGGCAGTTAACATGTTAAATGCCGCTGTCAAACTCTGACAGCGGCATTTAACATGCACGAGCAGGAAGCGCGTCATTACCTCCTCCCATCGGTACCCGTGTCAATGACCGCGAGTCGCCGATGGGTTGGCATAACAATCCGGGGTCGGGAAAAGACCTCTGTGGTTGTCATTGCTGGATCGCTGTGAGTGCCGCCTGGTGTTCGGCGCTCCTAGCAAGGGAGCATATCTGCTACATAGAGCAGGGCTGCAGCCCATGTAGCAGAGGCAATCGGACAACTGCAGTTTCAAGTCTCCCATGGAGACTATTGAAGCAAGTAAAAATAAAAAAAAGTCTTTAAAATATTACAAAAATAAAAATATAGAAATTCCAATCACCCGCCTTTCGCCCCGTTCAAAATAAAAATAAATCAAATATACAGATATCTGGCATCACCGCATTCAGAATCGCAAAATCAATATATAAAAAGATTTAATCCAATCAGTAAATGGTGAGGAAAAAAAATTGAAAACCCAGAATTAGGTTTTTTTGGTCGCTGCAACATTGCAATAAAATGCAATAACGGGCGATCAAAAGAACATATCTGCACCAAAATGGTATCAATAAAAGCGTCAGATCGGCACGCAAAAAAATAAGCCCTCATCTGGCCCCAGATCCCAAAAAATGAAGACGCTATGGGTCTTGGAAAATGGCAACTTTTTTTTTCCAAACCTTGGAATTTTTTTTCACCACTTCAATAAAAAAAGAACCTAGACATGTTTGGTGTCTATGAACTCATAATAAAAGGTTTGTTTACCATTAACCTATTGCAGTGTGCTCTATAGCCATAGCGCTCCTTAACCCCTTAGTGATAGCCAATTTTCAGCTTAATGACTGGGCCAATTTTTACAATTCTGACCACTGTCACTTTATGAGGTTATAACTCTGGAACGCTTTAATGGATCCCGCTAATTCTGAGATTGTTTTTTCGTGACATATTGTACTTCATGATAGTGGTAAAATTTATTAGATATGACTTGCGTTTATGAAAAAAAGGGAAATATGGCGAAATTTTTTAAAATTTTGTAATTTTCAAATTTTTTATTTTTATGCACTTAAATAAGAGATGTCACACAAATTACTTAATAAATAACATTTCCCACATGTCTACTTTACATCAGCATAATTTTGGAAACAAATTTTTTTTTTGTTAGGAAGTTAAGGGTTAAAAGATGACCAGCGATTTTTCATTTTATAACAAAATTTACAAAACCATTTTTTTTTAGGGACTACATCACATTTACAGTCACTTTAAGGCAGTGGTCCCCAACCTTTCTTGCACCAGGGACCGGCTTCAAGCAAGACCATTCTTCCATGGCCTGACAGGGTGGGGATGGAGATGTGGCAGGGGTGGGGCTTTGGTCATAAGGGGGCGGGGCCATGGACGGGGTTTATTAGTGCATACTTATCATTTAATTATAACATTTATAATGTGAATGTGACTCCCTTGTTTACAAGGCTCCGCTCCCACCCTTGTATGCATGGCTCCGCTCCCTCCCTTGTATACAAGGCTCCGCTCCAACCCTTGTATGCATGGCTCCGCTCCCACCCTTGTATGCATGGCTCCGCTCCCTCCCTTGTATGCAAGGCTCCGCTCCCACCCTTGTATACATGGCTCCGCTCCCTCCCTTGTATACATGGCTCCGCTCCCACCCTTGTATGCATGGCTCCGCTCCCACCCTTGTATGCATGGCTCCGCTCCCACCCTTGTATGCATGGCTCCGCTCCCACCCTTGTATGCATGGCTCCGCTCCCACCCTTGTATGCATGGCTCCGCTCCCTCCCTTGTATGCAAGGCTCCGCTCCCACCCTTGTATGCAAGGCTCCGCTCCCACCCTTGTATGCAAGGCTCCGCTCCCACCCTTGTATGCATGGCTCCGCTCCCACCCTTGTATGCATGGCTCCGCTCCCACCCTTGTATGCATGGCTCGCCCACCTTTATGCAGGCCCGCTCCCACCCTTGTATGCATGGCTCCGCTCCCACCCTTGTATGCATGGCTTGGCTCCCCCGTCCTCCCCCATACTTACCCTCATACCGTCGCTGAACTTCCCTGCATCCGTCGGCCGCGGCAGCTTCATCCAGTGCTGAGCGGTGACGTAGTACCGCTCATTAAGGTCATGAATATGGACGCCACGCCTATGGGAGTGCCGTCGCGTCCATATTCATGACCTTAATGAGCGGTACTACGTCACTGCTCAGCACTGGATGAAGCTGCCGCAGCCGTCAGGGATGCAGCGACGGAAGGTGAGTATCGATGTCTTCTGGTTCTGGAAGCCAGCGGCTGTAGCTGTCACTACAGTGCTACAGCCGCCGGCTCCATGTGTGTCCAGCATTCTGTGCCGTGGCTCCGCGGCCCGGCAACAGAACTGCAAAGGCCTGGGCCGCGGACCGGCGGTTGGGGACCCCTGCTTTAAGGGGTGTACATGACAGAAAATACCCAAAAGTGACACCATTCTAAAAACTGCAAGAACCCTCAAGAACCCCCACATTCCAGAAGTTTATTAACCCTTTACGTACTTCACAGGAACTGAAGCAATGTGGAAGGAAATTAACATTTAACTTTTTTTTTTTTACAAATATTTTACTTCAGAACCATTTTTTTTCCACAAGTGTAAAGAGAAAATGAATCACAAGATTTATTTACTATTTTTTTTTATCTTGATCAGTGTGATAGACCCTATCACAGTGACCAAAATGAACCAATAGGAAAAAACTTCCCATTGTTGCCGGGTGCAAGCTGGCAGATCTTACTGGAAGATGGCGGCGCCCATCAGGGGAAGTAGGAAGGCCCAGGAGCACCGAGGGGGGGGGGGGGGGAAATTGGGGACCCTATTTCTTTCTCCTATGATGTGCGATCACATCAGAGGAGAGAGAAATTAAATGGCACATCAGACTTTTTTTTGCGGTCACCGTTATACGGTTAATAACAGCGATCGCAACACCGGGGTCGGTAAAAACCGGCAGCCGAGACCCCAGAGAAAATCCGACTATGGGGGGCGCTATATACTTTAACCACAGCGCTGTGAATTTACGGCGCTGAGGAAAAACTACACTTAATTACCGCCGTTAAAAGGCGTATTGGCGGTCGTTAAATTGACCACATACATATTTTTTTTACAAAACCGTTTATATTCCCCTTGAGGAATGTGGCTGGAGCAGCTTGGTGTTATATAGAGTATCTCCAGGTAGTAGGACCTGAAGTGATGTCACATCCTGTGAAGTATCACGTGACTGCATCTTGTGTCCTCGTGAACAGCCAGGAAGCACAGCACAGGAGCAGTCCTGGAGCAACACAGCAAGAGTATACGGAGACGCCCACTGCCGAGGTTGTGCAGGGGTGCACAACCCTTCCAGGAGAGTGGCTAATCCCCACACCTTCCACTGAAATATCCCCAATAAACTACCAGGTGCTTCTCATGCTGCGCGCTTCCATGTTCATTATTTTATGAACTCGTAATGACCTGAAGAATCATAATGGCAGGTCAGTTTTAGCATTTAGTGAACCTAGTAAAAAAGCCAAACAAAAAACTAGTGTGAGATTGGACTTTTTTTGCAATTTTTTTTCCCGTTTTCTATTACACGACATGGTAAAACCAATGGTGTCGTTCAAAAGTACAATTCGTCCCGCAAAAAAACAAGCCCTCACATGGCCATATTGACGGAAAAATAAAAAAAAATTATGGCTCTGGAAGAAAGGGAGCAAAAAATGAAAATGCAAAACCAAAAATACCCGTGGTCATTAAAGGGTTAAAACCAAACTGCACAGGATAGTTTATGGAAAAAAACCATGAAGGATTCCTTAAGATATGTGCAAAACATGTCTTGTTAAAAGTGGATTCCATTTGGAATCTGACTGAAAAAGCGTTGCAAAAAATGAACAGCAATATAAAACCGACATTGTTGTGCAAATATTCAGTCTTTTGTGACTTCTTTTAACTGCTTCAGGGTTCTTAAACTGATGAGGGTAAAGGAAGTAGAATGTCCATTCTTTGGGGGCTCAGTTTGGAAGCTGCTTGCTGTTTTATAGCTGTAAGAGTAAAGAAAAGACGCCGGAGGCTGAACCATAGACACGGTCTAAGGCTTCTATCACACGTTCATGTATTTTATTGGACAGCACATGGATTCATTACGGATGGCAATCAACGTCCATTACATCACTCACCCATTCATAGATGTGAGTTTAGTCCGGAAATCAGACTCAACCTGGACATAGCTTTTCTTTTATTCTGCAAATTATAGGGCTTTTATGATCTTTTGCAGGTGCACGAGGCCTAATTATTTACATGGCAGGTATAACAATCACTCCAGGGATAAAATGGTTTCACATATGGAAAAATAAATAAATTACAAAGCTTCTCCCTACACATTGCAATGTTCAGCATGGACAGCACACAGATCCCATCTGTCAGTGATTTTCAGACTTGAATGGTTGATTTTGTTGTGACTTGGATCAAAATCGGACATTTCTGTGACAAATGTGAATAGCGTCACATATTATAATGGGTACACATCATATCGGTAAAAATCACAGATAAAACAGGTTAGTAAAAAACGGACATCTGAATGAGGCCTAAGATATGCACACACAGCCCTTTCACCATAGAAGCATAAATCCAATTCTATATGTACGTCGCGGTCATGTGTCTCATTTAAATCCAAGCAGCAGTTCAGTGAAAAAATAATACATTTATTTTATTTGATAGCAAATCTGCAACAAGGTGAATTAAGGCAAAAATTAAATATGATAAACAATACTGTATCTACACAATTTATAAATGTATTCGATAAAAAAATACACATAGAAACATTTCAACATGGCAAACAAAGCTTTTGATTGGATGACATTGTAGATGAGCTTAGATTTGTCATTAGTGCCAACACACTTGTAGAGAAGTCTACGGCCAGGCAACTCCTGAGTGTTCTCCATCCCGTAGAGACTCGTTCAGCCAGATAGTGGGTACTGAGTTTTTTGGAAGACACTAGTGCAAAGACCTGGTGCAGTAAGTCTTACATAAAAACACTCCCTGGTAAAAAGTATGAAGCTTTTCCCCTTTTCAGGAGGTTGAAAATTTACTTGTTGATAAGATATCTACCGATAGGTGGCACAGGGTAATGTCCAGCCCAATAAAATGCCTAGAAACCTAACTAGGGATATCTACCTATGGGAGAATTGGAGCAAACCGGATGCGTCAGCAGCACAGCAAATATTCCATCCAACCGGTGGAGAGCAAAAGTGGGCTAAAATGATTTGCACCTTCAATCTCATAATAGTTAGGCAGACCGATTTCAACCTGCAAATATCTTTCACGGGGTGGCCGGTTTACGTTTTTGTGCTGTCATTTTTCCACCCCCTCTTCAAAGAGCCATATCTTTATTTCCAAATTTTATCAATGTACTGAAAAACAGTAGTTCCACCATTGTGCATCATTGTGCAGACACTAGTAACTTGATTGTCCAGGTCTGTATAAGCAAGGTGACAACAAATTTATACAGTGGCTTGCGAATGTATTCACCCCCTTGGCTTTTTATCTATTTTATTACATTACAACCTGTGTTTAAATATTTTTGTAATCTGATTTGTGTGTGATGCATCAGCACTAAATAGTCTAAGTTGGTGAAGTGAAAAAAAAAATATAGGCGTAAATTAAATTTATGGGTTCAAATAACTAAAAATTAGCATGTGCATATGTATTCACCCCTTTTGTTATGAAGCCCCTTCATAAGTCACATGCTTAGTGAAAAACCGGATTACTTACCGGTAACGCTCTTTTATAGAGCCCACGACAGCACCCACTCAGAGAGGGGATCTGCCCCTAGGAACAGGAAACCTACAGAGAGATAAAAGGGGTGGCCCCCTCGCTCCTCAGTTGGATTACAGAGAATGAGAGGAACCGCCACACAAGTTTCAGTTAATTTGCTCCGTAATACGTTTAAAGTATATATACATATTTACACTGCTAGACTATGTACAGTCACTATATACAATTACTCCTTCACCCACCGGAATGCACCGTGTGTACTATAACTAAGGGAGGGAAGTGAGTGGGTGCTGTCGTGGGCTCTAAAAAGAGCATTACCGGTAAGTAATCCGTTTTTTTCTCTCGCCACTACAGCACCCACTGAGAGACTTTCAGAGACAATCACCTGGGAGGGACCACCGTGTCAAGGACTGATCTACCAAACACTAGGTCCATTGAGGAAGATAGATCTAATCTATAGTGATCATAGAAGGTAGAAGGTGAAGCCCAGGTTGCGGCCTTACATATAAGGTCTATCGGGACATCTGCTCTTTCTGCCCAGGAGGAAGATATGGCCCGTGCGGAATGTGTCTTCACGCCTGTGGTGGGACTTTCCCCTTTGTCACATACGCCAGTGATATTGCGTCTCTAATCCATCGAGACAGCGGGTTTTTCGTTACTCCTGTACCTTTACGGCTGCCCTGTAAAGAAACAAAGAGAGCCCTGCTCTGCCTCCAGGGTCTAGTCCTGTCTAGATATGCTAAGACGGCTCTTTTGACATCTAAAGTGTGGAATTTTTCTTCCTGTGGTGATGAAGGGTTATCATAAAAGGAAGGAAGATAGATTTCTTGAGACCTATGAAATTTATTTGCCACTTTAGGGAGATAAAACGGGTCTGTTTTCAACACTATTTTGTCCGGAAATATAGACAAGAAGGGAGGATCTATTGATAGGGCCTGGAGATCACTCACTCTTCTTGCTGAGACCAAGGCCACTAACAAGATGGTTTTTAATGAAGCATATTTTATCGGTACTGAATGGAAGGGCTCGAACGGACTTTCTGTTAAGGCCTCTAGGACTAAGTTTAAGTCCCAAGATGGCATCTGTGGTATATGGACTGGCTCTGCCCGGTGGCATGCTGAGATAAACCAAGCTACCCATTTATTGCCTGCTACATCATAACTATATAAGGCCCTAGAGCCGACACTTGGGACTTTAAGTGTATTTA
>JARQOD010000002.1:533937436-534008202 GCA_033576555.1 Oophaga sylvatica | reverse complement strand
AGTGTATTTACTGACAGACCCAACTCATGCCCCTTTTGCAAAAATTCCATAATAGTTGGAATGGGTACTTCACCGGACAGGCGTGCTGAATGAAAAGTTAGAAATTTCTTCCAGACTCTGGCATATATATTTGTTGTGGTCTTTTTTCTGCTATGCAGAAGCGTATTAATTAGTCCATCTGAAAACCCTCTTAGTTTTAATAGCTGCCTTTCAAGTTCCAAGCCGTGAGGCGCAAGCCCTTGACCTGAGGGTGATAGAAGGGCCCCTGTGAGAGAAGGTCCCGGTCCCAAGGAAGGATCCATGGATCTGAAACCAACATGGCCCTCAGCCATGAAAACCATGGCCTCTTGGGCCAGAACGGGGCTATTAAGATTACTCTTGCTCTTTCCTCTCTTATTTTCCGGATGACAATCGGCAATAGCATTATTGGAGGAAAGGCGTAGGCCAGGTGAAATGTCCACGGGGTCTGCAAGGCATCGAGGGTGTCTGGATTGTCCGCCCTGAATAGTGAAGCAAACTTTTCTACCTGCCTGTTGTTCCGTGTGGCGAACAGGTCTATATCTGGTATACCCCACTTGAGCGTTATCATCCTGAAAATCCGATGACTGAGCTCCCACTCCCCTTGGTGTAGGGCATGGCGACTGAGAAAATCTGCCTTGACGTTGTCTATCCCTCTGACGTGCAGGGCTGACAGAGACAGGAGATGACTTTCTGCCAATCTTAAAAATTTTTCTGCGATAGACATGAGCGGCATTGATCGAGTACCTCCTTGGTGGTTTAGGTACGCCACTGTGGTGGTGTTGTCCGACAGTATCCTTGTATGAGTTCCATGCAGCTGCAGTAGAAAGTTACGAATGGCGTGATATACAGCTTTCAGCTCCCTCACATTTGATGAGTCCTCTGACTCTGATCTAGACCACTGTCCCTGCACCACATTATGTTCAAAATGAGCCCCCCACCCCAAAGGGCTGGCATCTGTGGTTACTATATTTGAGGGGACCACTACCCAAGGTACTCCTCCCGAGAGATTATTCGGATTTAGCCACCAGGTTAGGGAACTAATTACCTCTGGGGTTAGGGATATCTTGCTCTCTAACTGCCCCTGTAATCTCTCTTCTTCTTGAAGGATCATTCTCTGCAATTTTCTAGCATGAAACTGGGCCCACCGAACTGCCGGAATGCATGAAGTCAAAGAGCCCAGCAAGGACATACCTTCTCTCAGAGATACTATAGGACTATGTATTACCGTTTGTACTTTATTCATTACGGTTAACTTCTTTGCCTCTGGCAGTAGACATTTCTGACTTACTGAGTCTAGATGGAGGCCTAGGAACGTCTGACAGGTTACCGGCCGTAGCCTGGATTTTTCCCAGTTAATCAGCCAGCCTAAGTTCTGTAAGGATGAAATTACATCAGATAGCCTGCGTTCACATTGTTGAAACGAATTTCCTACTATTAGCAGATCATCCAGGTATGGGATTACCAGGGTGTCTTTTACTCGTAAATACGACATCACCTCCAGCATCAGTTTGGTGAAGACACGTGGTGCCATAGATAGCCCGAAAGGCATTGCTGCGAACTGAAGATGGCGGATTTGGCCTTCTAATGTAACTGCCACTCAGAGAAAACGTTGATGTGAGGCATGTATTGGTAGATGGTAATACGCATCCTTGAGATCCACGACCACCATGCAGCATCTGGGAAATAAAAGTTTTATGGCTGATCGTATAGATTCCATTTTGAAGGTTCGGGCCTTAAAAAAGGTATTCAGCTTTTTTAAATTAACTATGGTTCTAAATGAACCGTCTGGTTTAGTTAACAGAAATAGGGGAGAGTAAAAGCCTTTTCCTTTTTGATAAACAGGAACCTCCACTAGTACTTTCTTGGATAACAGGCCTTTAATTTCTAATTCTAACGCCTCTTGCTGAGCCTGGCACTTCAGAGAAGTCAATAGAAAGGAGTCCGGAGGATTCTGGACAAATTCTAATGTTAGGCCTGATTTTACGATGTTAATGGCCCAGGAATTAGTTGTAATCTCTTCCCACTGATAGCAGAAGTGCAATAGTCTGCCACCCACCGGTAGGTTGGTGCTAGCGGAACTTATCTCCCGACTTGAAGGGACGTCTACCGAATAGGTTTCCCTTTTGTTTGAAATCTCTGTTATTCCAAGAGTTCTGAGTTTTATAGTCCTTCCTTCTGCTATACGATGACTTCCTGAATGCCCTCCTGTAGGATGGAACGTATGGATTAGGAAAGCCTTTCTTTCTTTCTCCTGTCTTGGTTAAGATGTCATCTAACACTGCGCCAAACAGGTACTCACCCTGACAGGGTATAGCACAGAGTTTTGATTTAGTTTGTGCATCCCCCTTCCAACCTTTCAACCATAACGCCCTTCGAGCTGCGTTGGTTAAACCTGCCGTTCTTGCCGCTAGGCGGAGAGAGTCTACGGAGGCGTCTGACAGGAAGGCTGTGCGCCTCTAATTAGAGGAATGGATGAACATAGTTTATCCCTGGAGAGGCCATTTTTTATACTCTCCTCCAGCTGGTCCAACCATACTAACATGGCTCTGCCAGTACACGTGGCTGATATTGCGGGTTTAAATGCCCCTATACATGACTCCCAGGACCTTTTAAGAAGTGCATCCGCCTTCCGATCTAGGGGGTCTGCCAAAATTCCAGTGTCCTCTACTGGTAAGGATGACTTGCGGAGGTTGATGCAACAGCTGCATCTACTTTGGGCGCTTTCGCCCAGGAGGCCAGATCTTCGTCATCAAAGGGATACCGCCGTTTGGATGCTGCTGGTATAAAGCCTCTCTGCCCTTGTTTCTCCCACTCCTTTTTCACCAACTGTTTTATGTTCGGGATTATTGGAAATACTCTCCCCTTCCGCTGGGAGAGACCCGCAAACATAATTTCCTGGGGAGTTTTGGGGTCTTTTGTGTCTGATAACCCCATAGTGTTCCGAACCGACTTAATTAGGTTATTAATGCTGTCGGTCGGAAAGCAAGTGTGCTCCTCTTCCTCTGATGAATAAGATTCATGCGAGGCCTCTGAATTGAGTTCTCCGCTGTCCACGGAGGATCCAACCCTGGGTGGGGTGACCTCTCTAAGGAACTTCCTTCCCATGATACTACTGGCTCCCCCCAGGGCCTGTAGCTCCTCTCTAATCATCAGACGGATATCCTCTGTTCTCACTGAGCTTTCCTCCTGAAGCGTATGGCCAATACAAATCTGACACAATCTTTTGGGATAAGTGTCCGGGAGGGGCTGGGAGCATAGGGCACATTCTTTGTATTTGTTTTTTTCCGTTTTTTTGGCCTGTCATGGAAATATATGAAGCTGAAAGCGACCAGAGTGTTCCAGGAAGATGGGACCATGACACTTTCTTCACCCCTGACCCAAGAAGAAACCGGAACCTCAAACAACCACACTGCAGACCTATCACAGGAGGTGCTGGACATAGTACCAGAAAGCCACTCCATCACCCAGAGTCAAGATGTCTCTGACCAACTGAAGGTCTAAGTGAACTCGCCTAAGAAGACGGCCTGAGAACTTTGACATTGGCCAGGATATTCAACTCAAGAAGGACCCTACTCGCTTCATGGAATGGCAACACCACATCCGGCTCCAACGCCAGAGGTTCATCTTTTGCAAGCACCAGGAGGTGCCCCCTGCAATCAACCAGTTCACCCAGTCCCTAGACCGGCAAAAAGGCCACTCAGCTCTTCAAATTTGTGCATAAATACTGACCTGAGACCGAGCTGGAGAAAAAGAAACAACTGATGGCCCGTGCTGAGAAAAAAAGCAGCCGGTGAAGGAGACGTCCCAACAAGAAGACCCCCTGTGATCAGAGCAGGTGCTAACACAGTGACTGCCTTGGTGGAGAACAAGAAAGCCAGCTGGTCGTCATCTCTCATGATGTGGATCCTAGTAGGCGGCTTGTTTTCCCGCCAGCTCTGTGCCGGGAGATGGGAGTCCCCTGCCGAATAGTGAAGGACAAGGCCAAACTGGGCTGCCTCGCCCATCGGAATCAATCCCAGCTTTCCACAGTGAAGAAAAAGACTGTAAACCCCACTGAGTTCAGAATGGTGCAAGGCCTGGAGGCCGTGAAAGAGGCTACGGTATTTGAAACACCAACAGTGCTGAACCCGCACACTCTGCTCTCAAAAGTCCCAGTCACCGCAACGGTATTCACGGTGATCAACCTGGCCAGTGCCTTCTTCAGTGTTCCCCTCCACCTGGATGACCTGTTTGCCTTCACGCACCAGTGCAGTGCATATGGACAGTGTTGCCCCAAGGTGCTCAGAACAGCCCTTCAAGTTTCACCAAGACAATGTCCTCCATCCTCGTCAACTGGATTGCAGAATATGCAGGAGTCACTCTTCTACAACACGTGGATGACCTTCTTCTTTGTGGGGTTGACATCGATACCTGCACAGCCCATTCCTTGTCTCTCCTACTTTACCTGGAGGAACAGCAACGCAAGGTCTGGAAGAACAAAGTCCAGTGGTGTCAGAAGCAAGTTACATCCCTGGGACACTGTATTGCCCACCAGACTAAAACACCTGTCAAATGACTGGAAGACCACTGTGGAGAAGATAGCTCCCCCAACAACTCCGAAAATGCTGCAGGCCTTCCCTGGTCTAGTGTCGTATTGCAGAACCTGCATCCCTGATGCCTCAGTCCTAATGCAGCCTCTGTGCGCTTGCATCAACGCAACCCTGCTCCTTCTATCAGACGCAGCCTTCAACCCATTCAGGAGATTGGAAGAACTCCACAGTCTCAGCGTCAATACCAGGCCTACCTGACTACGAGAAGCCTTTCCGTCTACCTGATGGAAGAAAGAAGGTCATGCTACTGGAGTCCTGACACGGATTCACGGGGGAAAACAGAGACTTTTAGGCTGCCTCTCAGCCCGCTTGGATCCAGTTGCAAGAGGAGCACCCTCCTGCCTGATGGCAGTATCTGCAGCACACATCTTCCTGGACAAGACTGCTGACATCACTCTTGGACAGCCACTGGAAACTCTCATTCCACACGACATCTTGGCAATCCTCAATCAAGCTCAACCAAATAAATCTCGACACCGCCAGGCATCTTTGTGAGACAAAGGCGATAGAGGCGCCACAATGTCACCGTCTCCAGACCTACAGTCCTCATCCCGGCCACTCTACTCCCACTCCCAAAGGGGGATACAATATGGACTTTTCAGAACAAAAATTTACAGAATTTATCTTCTACTTGGATGGCTCCAGATTTGCAGATGATGAAGTTTCCACACAGGAAGTGCAGTGACCAGCAATCAAGAAATCTTGTGGTCCAGAAGTCTGTCACCTAGCCTGTCAGCCCAGGAAGCAGAACTGATAGCGCTGACGAAGGCCTGCCAGATGGCAGAAGGCAAGACTGCAAACATCTACACCGACTACAGGTGCTCGCATGGCATAGCACATGACTTTGGGCCCATCTGGGCTGCAAGGGACTTCATCACAGAAAGCGGGACAACCGTGAAGCATCATGGAGCCTTCAGGGACCTGCTGGGTGTACTCCAATTTCCAAAATGGTGGCAATTTGAAAAATCAAAGTGCATGGAAAACTGAGAACAGAAGAGGCATGAGGCAATAACATGGCGGACATGGCAGCCGAAGAAGCGGCCAAAGGAAGACAACATGGAGAAGTGGGAGAGGTCGTAGAGCCGAACGGCTACTACATGACGACTGAAGACAAGAAACCTGACAAAAAGACGTCCTGGGATCTGCTCAAGAAGTAACACGTGAAGAAGGAAGACTATCTACAATGGACTCCAAACCCTGCCTCCCACAAAGTATGCACCCTACGGTGGTACAATGGGCACATGGACCCACACACACAGATCAAAGACACAGATGAATGATCTGAGTGGTGCTTACTGGTTCGCTTCAGGGATCTCCACCCTAACAGCCAAATTCACCAGCAGCTGTCTGACCTGCGGCAAATGCAAGCCTGGACGTGTGGAAGAAAGTCCCCCTGACCTCATCCGGCAAGACCACTATACCAGCCTCAGAGGATCCAGATAGACCACATCCAGATATCGCCAAGTGAAGGATTCAAATACGCCATTGTGGTCAAAGAAGTATTTTCAAGATGGACAGAAGCGTTCCCAGTCAGCAAAGACTACTGCAAAGAAGCTACATTCGGAAAATAGTGTGCAGATACGGGGTTCCAGAAATGATAGAAAGTGATCAGGGACCCGCATTCACAGCAAATCTGACACAAGAGATCTGGTTAGCAGTAGGGTCAGATTTAGGCCTACACACTCCTTACCACCCCCAGAGCAGCGGGAAGGTAGAAAGACTGAACGGAACACTTAAGAATAGGATGCTGAAAGTTGCCCAAGAGACATGCAAACCATGGCATGAGACACTCCCAATTGCACTGTTTAGCGTAAGGCACACTCCCAGAGACCCAGAAAAGCTGTCACCATACAAAATTTTGTTTGGGTCTAGTCCCAAGTTAGGTGCATTTTTCCCTCAGCAGCAGAATATGCAAAATGATATCTTGTTTGCTTATGTAATTGAATTGGTCAAAAATGAAATGTCCATTCTCGAGTTTTTCTCTTCACTGCCAGATCCAGACTCAGTGTCCGGTACGCACTCCTTGAAAGCCAGGAGACTGGGTGTTGGTGAAAAAAGTTGGAAATGAGAACACTCAATCCCAGATTTGATGGTCCTGTCCAAGAGCCCCAGATGACACCAACCTCTGTGAAACTAGAGGGAAAGCCTGCTTGGATCTATGTATCGCATTGCAAGGAAGCTCCCGTACCAGAAGAGACACCTAAGCCATGAAGGATGTCGTGGATGCTCTGACTGACCAGACAGATGACCTACCTGACGAAGAATACACACGTTTTTCTGAACATGCAGTTAAATAAAGAGACTATGATTGCAAACACATGAACCCCTGCTAGGGACAGATCTCCTGACCGCCCATTTGCGAAAAGCCTGCATCAATGAGGGGTGCACGTGTTAGACATGTGCCAGCCCACCGGCAGCACAAAAGAGTTGCAGCGCTTTGGAACAGGAGCAGGTTTTTAGGGCAAGTGGTATCTAAGGGGGGACTGTCATGGAAATATATATGTATTCCATATATTCAATGTATATGTATATGCATTTACAGTCAGATAGATCTCACTTGCTAAAAATCCTGTGCTCACACATAAGTTAGGCTGCTACAAAAGATAGCTCATAGGGACTTTTTACCAAGGACACAAAAGGGAAACAAAGACAGAAGGTCAGGGTAGATATCTAATATTTTCTTTTCTAGTCACGTAGGAAAACTGGGGCAAAGAACAATAAATCTGCTACTTCAGCCCTTTTATCATAATTATCATACTTACACTAAAACAGCCAATAATCTAGCAGCTTTTAATTGTATGTTAATTGACTAACCAGCCCCTTTTTGAAAACGTATAAAACCTTGAATGAATAATAAACTGTTGGTCTTGACGAACTGTTATACTGACACTTCCGTGTGGACAGTCCTCATTTCGTCTGAGCGCTCAAAAAAAGACATTTAGTCTGAGATTGGGAACAGCAGCAGCAAACAGAGGATAGATTTATCCTAAATTAAATTTCCATAACAGGCCTAGGGACACACAGAAAAAGAGGAGGGGAAGGGCCATCAGCTTGACAGGTGTAATGAATAACACTCACCCGGTGAAGCTTTTCATCAGCATGGTACCGGCTTTGGGAGCAACGGGTCCGGCTGCGGTGTGGAGCGAGGTGACTTTCCTCCAGTCCTGTTCGTGGAACCACTCTGCTTAGAGTGACCGCTTCCACTTCTCCTGCTGCGACGTGACACCACCAGCTCTTCAGGTGGGCGCGAAACAGGGTCACTTGGGGATGACATTGCTGCGCACCGTTATGCAGTCTGGGCGGTGCTTTTATGCAGCTTCCCCATTCCCATTTTTTTTTTTTTTTTTGGCGCGACCCGGAAGTGCTGACCTTCACTTCCGGGTTTCCACTGACACTGCGCCTGCGCAGCCGCTCTATCCTGCCGCGCTTGTCTATGGTTCCCCAGCCAGCACAACTTCCGGAACCGCTGTCCTGCCGCACCACGCGCGCCGGCCATGCCTATCCGGCCGTGCGTATATACCCCCGGCTCTGGTCCCGCGACGGGACCTCCAGGCCTGCAACATATCTAGGCTCCCAGCGCCGACCAGGTAGGGCAGCCCCGCTTACTCACTGCGCCTGCATGTGATACCAGCGTCAACTGCGAGCCAGAGCCAAGTTGCTCCTGGCCTCGCTCCCTGGGAATCCGTTCCCCTATTCATAGGATGCGACTCTCTCTCCTGTGGGGAAAATGGTGGGGTTGTAATTATCTTCTGCCACCACGTCCAGGGAATGTGCGGCGTCTTTTCAGCTGAGGGGGGAGCAAATTCTTCATTCCCCCGACGCTGCCTCTGGTGCTGGAGCCCCTGCCGCTCCAAAAGAAACCGCACAGGCGGCAATCCAGCCCAGGGATCCTCTTCTCACGTAGGTTCCTCTCCTAGGAACAGGAAAGAACTGAGGAGCGAGGGGGCCGCCCCTTTTAGCTCTCTGTAGGTTTCCTGTTCCTAAGGGGCAGATCCCCTCTCTCAGTGGGTGCTGTCGTGGCGAGAGAAAAAGAACTTTACTTGTGTGCAATCTAAGTGTCACAAGTTCTGTCAGTATATACACAACTTTTCTGAAAGGCCACAGAGGCTGCAATACCATTAAGCAAAAGGCATCACTAACCAAACACCATGAAGACCAAGGTGATCTCCAAACAAGTCAGGGACAAAGTTGTAGAGTACATTGCTCAAAAAAATAAAGGGAACAGTTAAACAACAGAATATAACTCCAAGTAAAACTTCTGTGAAATCAACACTAATTGACAATCAATTTCACATGCTGTTGTGCAAATGGAATAGACAACAGATGGAAGTTATTGGCAATTATCAAGACACAATAAAGGAGTGGTTCTGCAGGTGGAGACCACATCTCAGTAGCAATGCTTTCTGGCTGATGTTTTGGTCACTTTTGAATGTTGGTTGTGCTTCCACACTCGTGATAGCATGAGACGGACTCTACAACCCACACAAGTGGCTCAGGTAGTGCAGCTCATCCAGGATGGCACATCAATGCGAGCTGTGGCAAGGTGGTTTGCTGTGTCTGTCAGCGTAGTGGCCAGAGGCTGCAGGCGCTACCAGGAGACGGGCCAGTACACCAGGAGACATGGAAGGGGCCGTAGGAGGGCAACAACCCAGCAGCAGGACTGCTACCTCCGCCTTTGTGCAAGGAGGAACAGGAGGAGCACTGCCAGAGCCCTGTAAAATGACAGGCCACAAATGTGCATGTGTCTGCAGAAACGGTTAGAAACCGACTCCATAAAGATGGTCTGAGGGCCCGACGTCCACAGATGGGGGTTGTGCTCACAGCTCAACACTGTGCAGGACGCTTGGCATTTGCCACAGAACACCAGGATTGGTAAATTCGCCACTGGCGCCCTGTGCTCTTCACAGATGAAAGCAGGTTCACACTCAGCACATGTGACAGAGTTTGGAGACGCTGTGGAGAGCGATCTGCTGCCTGCAACATCCTTCAGCATGACCGGTTTGGCAGTGGGTCAGTAATGGTGTGGGGTGGCATTTCTTTGGAGGGCCGCACAGCCTTCCATGTCCTTACCAGAGGTAGCCTGACTGCCATTAGGTACCGAGATGAGATCCTCAGACCCCTTGTGAGACCATACGCTGGTGTGGTTGGCCCTGGGTTTCTCCTAATGCAGGACAATACCAGACCTCACGTGGCTGGAGAGTGTCAGCAGTTCCTGCAAGATGAAGGCATTGAAGCTATGGACTGGCCCGCCCGTTCCCCAGACCTGAATCCGATTGCGCACATCTGGGACATCATGTCTCGCTCCATCCACCATCACGTTGCACCACAGACTGGCGGATGCTTTAGTCCAGGTCTGGAAGGAGATCCCTCAGGAGACCATCCGCCGCCTCATTAGGTTAATAAATTTGATTTCCATTGATGATTTTTGTGTGATTTTGTTGTCAGCACATTCAACTTTGTACAGAACAAAGTATTCAATGAGAATATTTCATTCATTCAGATCTAGGATGTGTTATTTGAGTGTTACCTTTATTTTTTTGAGCAGTGTACAAGTCGGGGTTGGGTTCCAAAAAAATATCCCAATCTCTGATGATCCCCCGAAGCACCATCAAATCCATTATCATGAAGTGAAAAGAACACGGTACCACAACAAACCTGCCAAGAGAGGGTCGCCTACCAAAACTCTCAGACCGGGAAAGGAGGGCATTATTCAGAGAGGCAGCACAGAGACCAAAGGTAACCCCGAAGGAACTGCAGAGAACCCAAGCAAGAGAATAGAGTATCTGTCCATACAATCACAATAAGCCATAGAACTCCATAGAAGTGGCCAGAAAAAAAGCCTTTACTTACACAAAAATTATAAGGCTCATTTAAGTTTGCCAAAATCCATGTTGGAGACTCCCCAAAAAGTAAAAAAATTAAAGTTTTAGGCCAGCAAGGTAAACGCTATGTCTGGTGCCAAACCAACATAGCTCATCACCCCAAGAACACCATCCACACAGTGATAAATGATGGTGGCATCATGCTGTGGGGATGTTTTTCTGCAGCGGGGACAGAGAAAATGGTCCGAATCGAGGGGAAGATGGATGGTGCGAAGTACAGAGATATTCTTGACCAAACCCTGTTTCAGTCTGTCAGTGATTTGAGACTTGGACGGAGGATCATTTTCCAACAAGACATTGAGCCAAAGCATACTGCTAAAGCAATACTACAGTGATTGAAAGGGAAACATGCAAATGTTTTGGAGTGGCCTAGTCAAAGCCCAGATCTTAATCCAATTGAGAATCTGTGGTTAGGCTTGAAGATAGATGGTATTCTCCAGTGAACTGCAAACTTGAAGGAATTGGAGCAGTTTTATCTTGAGGAATGAGCACAAATCCCATTGCGTCACAAAAAAACCCAAAACAAAATGTACACAGTTGTAGACATGTTCTTTCCATGAACTGACGCAAACGCTCAAAAACCCCAGTGAAATTGCAGGTTGCAAAACATGATAAATTACAAGGGGGGTGAAAACTTTCACAAGCCACTGTGTGTGTGTGTGTGTGTGTATGTATATGTGTGTGTATGTATGTGTATGTATATGTGTGTGTCTGTGTGTATATTTGAATTTGAACTTTAAATGTAGTTTTGAAATTGGTTTCCGTTGGCATTATTTTAAAGACTTTTTTTATGCCACAGGCCTTGTTTTGTGCCGAGCTATAAATTTTAATTTTATGATTTTTGGGTACAGATGACAGATTACTGTTTTAGTTTTTTGGGGGGAGTGAAGGAGATGGGGGGTGAAAGCAATTTTAGACTTCATTTTTTTTTTCTTACAGTAAATGCTATAAAACGGTCAAATATCTTATTTAAAGGCCTGGATGCACCATCCTGTGACGGAGAAAAACCATCGATGACACCACGTCCTTCCTGATTACAGAAATAGCTGCGGTCTCCGGTCTGACACTGATCTTTGTGATCAGTACACAGTAGAAAAGGAAGCTACCGGGACCTAAACGAAGGCTGCACATGATAAGCAGCTAGAGGACCTTCCACCCGATTAACTCAAGGACCATTCCGGTCAGCTTTTTTTGCTATGTTAGAAGCAGGTACCAAAATCCCAAAATCTGACAAAAGCGGTATAGAAGGTCATATTTGGCCATACATTTGTAGAATTAATGCATGGAAGTGTTGGGACAAGCACCAGCTGCTTTTACATGGGGCTGACACCTGGCAGAGCGTATGAACATCAGGACACCCCTTTAAGGCAATGTGAAAAGTCAGCAATATAATACTTCATTGATGCACAATGTCATATGCATACAAAGTATAAAAACATAAATATTCTAGGAATATAAAGTCTATCTGTAAAAAAGGAACAATTTATTGGTAATCAGTCTGGCCCCAAAATTATTGGCCATGGAGTTAAACTAAAATGAGCAAAATCGGCAACTTCAAATGTCTCAGTAAACCCCAAAAGGTAAAGACCCAGCTCCACCCAATAGTGTCAGACATTTTGCGCGCTTTGAGATAAAGTTCATCCTTACAGTAACATCCTAGTATCCAGGAATGAATGCATCTGGTAAACCAAGAGCAATCATGAAATAGAACCCATACTGTCATGTATTTTCAGATATGGACGTACAACCATTTACATTACAGTTCATAAATACAGAAGGGCACGTATTCGCTGTATACCAGGGTCAGCACTGGCTTTCCCCAGCGACATACTGTACTTCATGGTCAGCCAGATAGAGGTGCTTAGATGCAGCTTTCAGGTCCCTGAAGAATCCAGTTTAACCTGCTTTGGTTGTCGACAGTTTTTCACAATGTGGTAGACCGCGCTCACAAAGAATATTATTGCAATGATTGCAAAATACCCAGCGTAAATTTTAAACTGTAAAGAAAAAAAAAGGATATTACTTGTTTAGAGCTGAAAAAAAAGCAATATATGTGAAAGCAATGCTCCCTATAACAGCAGTCTGGCTGTGTAATCTGGATGTGATCCAGACCGCTGCTACAGGGGCGATCCAGATACACAGGCAGACCGCTGCTACAGGGGCGATCCAGACTACACAGCCAGACCGCTGCTACAGGGGGCGATCCAGACTACACAGGCAGACCGCTGCTACAGGGGGCGATCCAGACTACACAGGCAGACCGCTGCTACAGGGGGCGATCCAGACTACACAGCCAGACCGCTGCAACAGGGGCCGATCCAGACTACACAGCCAGACAGCTGCTACAGGGGGCGATCCAGACTACACAGCCAGACTGCTGCTACAGGGGGCGATCCAGACTACACAGCCAGACTGCTGCTACAGGGGGCGATCCAGACTACACAGCCAGACTGCTGCTACAGGGGGCGATCCAGACTACACAGCCAGACTGCTGCTACAGGGGGCGATCCAGACTACACAGCCAGACCGCTGCTACAGGGGGCGATCCAGACTACACAGCCAGAATGCTGCTACAGGGGGCGATCCAGACTACACAGCCAGAATGCTGCTACAGGGGGCGATCCAGACTACACAGCCAGACCGCTGCTACAGGGGGCGATCCAGACTACACAGCCAGACTGCTGCTACAGGGGACGATGCAGACTACACAGCCAGACTGCTGCTACAGGGGACGATGCAGGTTACACAGCCAGACCGCTGCTACAGGGGACGATGCAGACTACACAGCCAGACTGCTGCTAAAGGGGCCGATGCAGACTACACAGCCAGACTACTGCTATAGGGGGCGATCCAGACTACACAGGCAGACTGCTGTTATAGGGGGCGATGCAGACTACACAGCCAGACTGCTGTTATAGTGGGCGATCCCGACTACACAGCCAGACTGCTGCTACAGGGAGCGATCCAGACTACACAGCTAGACTGCTGCTACAGAGGACGATGCAGACTACACAGCCAGACTGCTGCTACAGGGGGCGATCCAGACTACACAGCCAGACCGCTGCTACAGGGGACGATGCAGACTACACAGCCAGACCGCTGCTACAGGGGGCGATCCAGACTACACAGCCAGACTGCTGCTACAGGGGACGATCCAGACTACACAGCCAGACCGCTGCTACAGGGGACGATGCAGACTACACAGCCAGACCGCTTTACAGGGGCGATCCGACTACACAGCCAGACTGCTGCTATAGGAGGCGATGCAGACTACACAGCCAGACTGCTGCTATAGGGGGCGATGCAGACTATACAGCCAGACTGCTGCTATAGGGGGCGATGCAGACTACACAGCCAGACTGCTGTTATAGTGGGCGATCCCGACTACACAGCCAGACTGCTGCTATAGGAGGCGATGCAGACTACACAGCCAGACTGCTGCTATAGGGGGCGATGCAGACTATACAGCCAGACTGCTGCTATAGGGGCGATGCAGACTATACAGCCAGACTGCTGTTATAGTGGGCGATCCCGACTACACAGCCAGACTGCTGCTACAGGGAGCGATCCAGACTACACAGCCAGACTGCTGCTACAGGGGGCGATCCAGACTACACAGCCAGACTGCTGCTACATGGGTGATCCAGACTACACAGCCAGACTGCTGCTACAGGGGACGATCCAGACTACACAGCCAGACTGCTGCTACAGGGGACGATCCAGACTACACAGCCAGACTGCTGCTACATGGGTGATCCAGACTACACAGCCAGACTGCTGCTACAGGGGACGATCCAGACTACACAGCCAGACTGCTGCTACAGGGGACGATCCAGACTACACAGCCAGACTGCTGCTACATGGGTGATCCAGACTACACAGCCAGACTGCTGCTACAGGGGACGATCCAGACTACACAGCCAGACTGCTGCTACAGGGGACGATCCAGACTACACAGCCAGACTGCTGCTACAGGGGACGATGCAGACTACACAGCCAGCCTGCTGTTATAGGGAGAAATCCAGACTACACAGCCAGACTGCTGCTACAGGGTGCGATCCAGACTACAAAGCCAGACTGCTGCTATAGGGGGCGATTCAGACTACACAGCCAGACTGCTGCTATAGGGGGCGATGCAGACTACACAGTCAGACTGCTGTTATAGGGGGCGATGCAGACTACACAGCCAGACTGCTGCTATAGGGGGCGATGCAGACTACACAGCCAGACTGCTGCTATAGGGGGCGATGCAGACTACACAGCCAGACTGCTGTTATAGGGGGCGATCCCGACTACACAGCCAGACTGCTGCTACAGGGGGCGATCCAGACTACACAGCCAGCCTGCTGTTATAGGGGGGCAATCCAGACTACACAGCCAGACTGCTGTTATAGGGGGAAATCTAGACTACAGCCTAGACAGCTCCCTCTCAATACAAGTTCATTAGTTTTTATCCCCAGGAGCATTGCACTAGTAATCTGGTAAAGAATGCCCTAGATTAGAGAGAAAGCTCATGTGCAGTCAATTTCTAACACAATTAAGAATGTGAAGAGAAACTTCACTTGCATTAGAGGAGAGAAACGAGGACGTACCTGTGTAAATAGATCTAGGCCGAGGCCACTGGAATCCACAACTATCACAGTCATCACAGTTTGTAATACTAAGGCGGTAAAAGTGTTAACTCCAAAAACCAGGGCATAGCACTCCATGCTTAGATTAGCAGCAATCTGAAATCTTCAGAAAGACATAAGAGGTTAGTCCTTACAGTTAGGTCATAGATAGGACTGTGCAGACAAGGGAACAAGGAGAGGGATCTGATCATTTCTAAATGTGGTTAGGTCAGTAACATGGTGTGGATGCAAAGCATCAGGGGACTTTATGAAGGTCACTTCTCACATTAATGGTGAGAGATTGGAGTCGTACAGTAATGTCCACCCTATACTCAAACACTCACCACCACTCAGCTGTTCTCAGGGAGTCTCCGATAGTAAATCTACCATAATCTTCTCTCTAAGGGACCCATTTACATTAGACAACGTGCGGCTGTAAACTAACGGCCGTTTAACAGCAGGGTACAGGACAGACCACACTTCAGTGCACTGGACGATCGGAAAGCTCACTCATCGTTGAGGGCACACAGGCTGTCACTGTTCTCGGCAGCATAGGTTTTGCTCGTTTGTCAGGTGATCGGCAGCCTGTGCACACAGCAAGTTTATCACGAGTGAGCGTTACTAGGAACGATCTACATGATAATCTTTCAGCATAAATAAATCTTAAGCTAAAACTGGCCAATCATGTGACAGCGAGCAATTACTGTAGTGTGCTGCAACAGACAGGATTGATCCCATCAAACAATCCTGCACCAGAAGGTTTGTGTTTGGAAATGTTTTCTCTGGTGCATCATGTTATTCAATCTCTTTTTGGTGCCAAAACACTGTTCCCATGCAGCGCTTGTATTACACTCATCTGAATGCGATTTACCAAATTAGCAGCTCTTCGGGGTCAGAAAAGGTCATTGTTCAGGACCCTACAAGTCTATGTATATGGGCTGAAATTATTATTGATCCCAAGGCTCACTCGCTCGCTTTCCTAGACGGAGCCACCCTACAAGTGTAAGCACCCTACCAAACACCACCCTGGACCTCGGTTCCCTGGCATCCAATAAGTAGGATAAAGGAGAAAACTTGTCATATGACAGATCTATAGACTAGGATGTCAGAGACGGGATCACTTACGTGGCTATTGTGATGAGGATCATATAAATAATTCTGAAGAGGACATACATAGCGTAGCAAACCCAGATGTTTCCGATGATGTCCATGATATATACAGTAACGGCAATAATCATAGCAAAGACAGCCAGCAGCAGCTCGCCCCAAGTGGACCATGAAATCTTAATATAGCCAACAATGAAGACGGCAACCGCACCTATAAAAAAAAAACAGATTAAGAGAAGAAAAAAAGAATGATGAAAACCAAGTCCTGTAGATACAATAGACCTGTCGCTGAGTCACCACAACGCAGCTCCTTCCAGTTTTCCTCTGTAAATATGTGCAGTCATGAAGGTGGCCGGCCTTAAATCAATTACCTAGGAGTGTGGACACCGCTTCAACACTGCCGTTGTATATCTCTGAATGGGAAGATGGAGCGACCTTTTCCCATAATCCCTGAAAATAATTCACCACTTGGAAGTATCCGCATGTAGACAAAGCCCACCAGACCGACCAGCAGAGGAGGGTCCGGGACGAGTAGCAGAGTAAGAAGTCATTCCACAATGTTCTAAGAACGGTCTGCAAAGTCACTCTCTTCTCTGTGGACTATGAAAGGAGAACAATGTCAGAAATCAGGAAAAGACACAAACAAGGCAACGCATGCACTGACGCTCGCTCGGCTGTAACTGCTGAAAGAGTTAATGAACACATGCCGCTGCATATCCATTCATTCCCCATCTGGATGTGATAGCGGCCCCCCAGAGTTAGGATACCACTGACGAGGCTACAGGTGTGGGTCCAACATCTATTGGATCTAGAGTACATCCTGTGAATATGCCTTTGGAGAGGGTTGGTGGAGATTACCTCTTTAACCCCTTCACCCCCAAGAGTGGTTTGCACGTTAATGACCGGGCCAATTTTTACAATTCTGACCACTGTCTCTTTATGAGGTTATAACTCTGGAACGCTTCAACGGATCTTCGCGATTCTGAGATGTTTTCTCATGACATATTGTACTTCACGTTAGTAGTAAAATTTCTTTGATATACCTTGCGTTTATTTTTGAAAAAAAACGCAAATATGGCGAAAATTTTGAAAATTTTACAATTTTCAAACTTTTGATTTTTTTCCCCTTAAAATATAGAAATATGTCACACAAAATAGTTAAGAAATAACATTTTCCACATGTCTACTTTACATCAGCACAATTTTGGAACCAAAATTTTTTTTTGTTAGGAAATTATAAGGGTTAAAAGTTGACCAGCGATTTCTCATTTTTACAACAAAATTTACAAAGCCATTTTTTTAGGGACCACCTCATATTTGAAGTCACTTTGAGGGGTCTATATAGCAGAAAATACCCAAAAGTGACACCATTCTAAAAACTGCACCCTCAAGGTACTCAAAACCACATTCAAGAAGTTTATTAACCCTTCAGGTGCTTCACAGGAGCTGAAGCAACGTGGAAGGAAAAAATGAATATTTAACTTTTTAGCCACAAAAATGATCTTTTACAAACTTTTTTTGATTTTCACAAGGGTAAAAGGAGAAAATGGGCAGATAAAGTTGTTGTGCAATTTCTCCTGAGTACGCCAATACCCCTATGTGGGGGAAAACCACTGTTTGGGCACACGGCAGAGCTCGTAAGGGAAGGAGCGCCGTTTGACTTTTTCAAACTAAAATTGGCTGGAGTTGAGATTGGACGCCATGTCGCGTTTGGAGAGCCCCTGATGCGCCTAAACAGTGGAAACCCCCACAAGTGACACCATTTTGGAAACTAGACCCCCTAAGGAACTTCTCTAGATCTGTTGTGAGCACTTTGAACCCCAAAGTGTTTCACAAAAGTTTATAATGCCTGGGTGTGAAAAAAAAACAAAAAATTTTCCACAAAAATGATTTTTTAGTCCCAAATTTTAGATTTTTCCCAAGGAAATTTGACCCCAAAAGTTGTTGTCCAATTTGTCCTGAGTACGCTGATACCCCATATTGGGGGGGGGGGGGGACTGGGCGCACGGCAGGGCTTGGAAAGGAAGCAGTAACGTTTTGAAATGCAAACATTGATGGGGGTCATGTTCCGTTTGTAGTACCCCAGATGAGCCTAAACAGTGGAAACCCCCACAAGTGACCCCATTTTGTAAGCTAGACCCCCTAAGGAACTTATCTAGATCTTTGGTGAGCACTTTGAACCCCCAAGTGCTTCACACAAGTTTATAATGCCCGGGCATGAAAATAAAAAATCCTATTTTTTTCCCACAAAAATTATCTTTTAGTCACTAATTTTTTTATTTTCCCAAGGGTAACAGGAGAAATTGGACCACAAAAGTTGTTGTCCAATTTGTCCTGAGTACGCTGATACCCCATATGTGGGGGGGAACCACTGTTTGGGCGCATGGCAGAGCTCGGAATGGAAGGAGCACCATTTGACTTTTTCCAACCAAAATTGGATGGAATTGAGATTGGACGCCATGTTGCATTTGGAGAGCCCCTGATGTGCCTAAACAGTGAAAACCCCCCACAAGTGACCCCATTTGGGAAACTAGACCCCCTAAGGAACTTATCTAGATCTTTGGTGAGCAATTTGAACCCCAAGTGCTTCACACAAGTTTATAACGTAGAGCCGTAAAATTTAAAAATCATATTTTTTCCACAAAATTGATCTTTTCACCCCAATTTTTATTTTCCCAAGGGTAACAAGACTCCAAAAGTTATTGTGCAATTTGTCCTGAGTACGCTGATACCCCATATGTGGGGGTAAACCACTGTTTGGGTGCATGGCAGAGTTTGGAAGGGAAGGAGCACCGTTTGACTTTTTCAACGCAGAATTGGCTGGATGCCATGTCGTGTTTGGAGAGCTCCTGATCTGCCTAAACAGTGGAAACCCCCACAAATGACACCATTTTGGAAACTAGACCCCTCAAGGAACTTATCTAGATGTGTGGTGAGCACTTTGAACCCCGAAGTGCTTCACAGAAGTTTATAACGTACAGCTGTAAAATAAAAAACACGGATTTTGGTAAAAACTTACCTGTAAAATCCTTTTCAGCGAAGGAAGGAAGAGAGACACAGTATTCATTACTGATGGGTAGGCGGAGCCCAGATCAGGATGTTACCTCAGATCAAAAGAGTGCTGACTGGCTGGCCCCTCCAGCTCGGGCTCCTCCTACTCAGCTCCAGTCGTACCAAAGCTTTTAGGAAAAGAGCCAAGATCACCAGCGGAGCAACATAACCCCTTCTGAAGGAACTTCAGAGAAAAAACACAAGGATACAGGTTATGCATGCAAGAAAGCCAAAAACCACAGAGTTCCAGGTACTACTCACGGAACCTGACTACTGCGATGAGCTGGCGATGCCGGAACAGAGCCTTAGCGCGCTGACCTCAGCCCAGATAATCGCTATCAGATAAGGGTCGCGCTGCATCTGAAAACATCAACACACTTCTGCCGTGGGAGGGTGCTGTGTCTCTCTTCCTTCCTTCGCTGAAAAGGATTTTACAGGTAAGTTTTTACCAAAATCCGTGTTTCAGCTGCAGATGGAAGGAAGAGAGCCACAGTATTCATTACTGATGGGACGTCCCAAAGCAGTTCAAAAATAAGGGTGGGAAAAACCAACAAAAGACAGAAACCCAACAACCTTAACAACAAAGCGCAACCAGCGCTAAACACAAGTTCATCCAGAACTTTAAACTACAGCTGCCTGCAGGACCCTACGTCCAAGGGCTGCATCAGCGGAAGCACTGACGTCCACTTTATAAAACCTTGTAAACGTGTGGACAGAGCGCCAAGTTGCCGCTCGGCAGAGCTGCACTGCCGAGGCACCTTGATGAAAAGCCCACGATGAAGCCACAGCTCTCGTGGAATGGGCTCGAATCTTAATCGGGCAAGATTCACCCCGAAGGCGGTAAGCTTCCAAAATAGCTGACCGGATCCAACGAGCTATAGAATCCTTGGAAGCTCGTTGACCACGCCGACGACCTGCTGGAACCACAAACAGGGAGTCCGTCTTACGAAAACCTTGAGTAATAGATAGATAAAACTTCAAGGCCCGCACTAAATCCAATGTGTGTAAAGCTCGCTCTTTCGCATTCTTCGGATCCGGACAGAGTGAAGGCAACACAATATCCTGGTTAACATGAAATTGTGACACCACTTTAGGCAAAAAATCACCCCGAGTGCGAAGCACTACACGATCCGGAAAAAACTCCAGAAAAGGAGGCGAACAAGAAAGAGCTGCCAACTCAGAAACTCTCCTCAAGGAAGTGACTGCAACAAGGAAAGCCACCTTCCAAGAAAGTAAAGAAAGGCTAGCAGAAACCATAGGCTCAAAAGGTTTATGCTGAAGAGCCTCCAAAACAAGGTTGAGCCGCCAAGGAGACACGGGTGCCTTCCGCGGCGGAAACTTACGAGAGATACCTCGGAAAAAGGAAAGCACGTCTCTATTTGAAGCAATGGTTCTCCGGAACAATAAGGACAGAGCAGAAATCTGACCTTTCAGAGTGCTGACTGCCAAACCCTTGTCTAGCCCATGCTGCAGAAAAGCCAACAGGTTGGGAATGGAAAATTTTCTCGGGTTCCGAGAGGACCCCAAACACCACGAAAAGAAGGATTCCCAAATTTTGTGGTAAATCCTAGTAGTAGCCGGACATCTTGCAGCACGAAGGGTAGCAATGACCTCGGCTGAAAAACCTCTACGGGTCAAGATTTCGGTCTCAAGAGCCACGCCGTCAAACGCAGGGACATCAAGTCCGGATGACAAACGGGCCCCTGAGTCAACAAGTCCGGTTGAAGAGGGAGTGGAAAAGGAGGTGCCGCCAACAGCGACATTATTGTCGAGAACCACACCCTTCTTGGCCAGTCTGGAGCTATCAGAATAGCTGGAATTCTCTCTAGTCTGATCCGACGCAGTACTAGAGGAAGTAAGGATATCGGCGGGAATACATAGATCAGCTCGAACTGATCCCACTGAGCCACTAGAGCATCCACCGCCACCGCCTTCGGGTCCTTGTACCTGGACATGAATGTCGGTAACTTGGCATTGGACCTGGATGCCATCAAATCCACTTGGGGGGTTCCCCAGCGAGAGCACAGTAGTGCAAAAACTTCCGGGTGGAGGCTCCATTCCCCGGGATCCATCCTTCTGCGACTGAGAAAGTCCGCTGTAATATTCTGAACCCCTGGAATGTGAATCGCCGAAATGGCTGGTACACTGGCCTCTGCCCAAATCAGAATTCGGGACACCTCTACCATGAGTCTGGAACTCTTTGTCCCACCTTGGTGATTGATATACGCGACAGCCGTCGCATTGTCTGTCTGCACTCGGACTGGCAGACCGCTCAAAGGGACCGTCCAATGTTGGAGGCAAAGGAAAATCGCCCTCAATTCCAGGATGTTGATCGGAAGAAAAGACTCTTCCGATGACCATACCCCCTGAATCCAGAGATTGTTCCAAACACCCCCCCAGCCCGTCAGGCTGGCATCGGTGGTTATAACTGACCACTTCGGAGGGAGGAAAGACTTCCCCAGGGAGAATGCCCCTGGACGTAACCACCATTCTAGAGAATCCCGCACCGTGCGAGGAATGGTGACACTGCAATCCAGCGATTGCGACTGGTTCCATCGACTCAAGATGAACCTTTGGAGAGTCCTGGAATGGAACTGGGCAAAAGGAATTGCCTCCATGGACGCCACCATCAGTCCCAGAAGACGCATACACTTCCGTAGGGACATTGCCGTTGAGGATTTCATAATCTGTACATGTCGAAGAAGACATGACTGTTTGTCTGGTGGTAGGGAAACTACCGACCGAAACGTGTCGAGATGCATTCCCAAAAAGAGAATTGTCCTCGATGGTTCCAGGGACGACTTCTCCCAATTGACCAGCCAACCGAAGTCCTTCAGAAACTGAAGAGACAAATCCCGAGCCGTCAACGCCTCCTCCTCCGAGGAAGCCACGATCAAAAGATCGTCCAGATAAGGGAGAATCGTAATCCCCTGTCTTCGAAGGATTGCCATGAGGGGCGCCAGAATTTTTGTAAAGACCCTTGGCGCTGAGGCTAAGCCGAACGGCAGAGCCACGAACTGGTAATGATTCTGACCTATGGCAAATCGAAGAAAGCGCTGATGAGCCTTTCCGATGGGAATATGCAAATAGGCGTCGCGAATGTCGATTGACACCAGAAAATCGTTCTGTGACAGAGCTGCCACAACGGAACGAAGCGACTCCATGCGAAATTTCCGGGCATGGACATGCCGGTTTAATCGCTTGAGATCCAGAATCGGGCGAAATTTGTTCTCCTTTTTGGGAACTATAAAAAGGTTGGAATAAAAACCTTTCCCTCGGTCCTCTGACGGAACCGGTATCACTACACCCTTTTGTAGCAGAGATTCGACCTCTCGCTGTAGAGCGACAACAAGCTCGGGTTCCGACGGAACGCGAGACTGACAAAAAACATTTGGGGGTCGAGAAGCAAACTCTATGAAATAGCCTGCCGACACTATCCGCGTTACCCAGGAATCTGGAACGCGAGCCATCCAAGTCTCCTTGAAAAGAAGCAGGCGACCCCCCACTCGAGAATCCTCGAGTGGACCCCTGGCGTCAATCCGACTTTGCGGGCTTCTTGTCAAGTTCCCGCTTGTCCTGGCGGAAACTCTGCTTCCAGGGAGTACGAGTTTTCTGAGAGGATTTCTTTCCTGAGAAGGAAGGACGACCCGATCCCCACGAGGAGTGACTAGATCGTCCTCGGCCCCGAAAGGACCGCCGACCACTATAGACACCAGGCTTACTGGACACAGAGGCCATGGCCCTACGCTGTGGTAATGCTGATTCCTTCGCCTTAGCCTTGGAAATCAGCTCTGTGAGGTCGGATCCAAAAAGATGGCCACCCTTGTAAGGTAAGGCCAACAACCCTTGTTTGGAAACTGCGTCCCCGGCCCACTGTCTGAGCCATAAAGCTCTTCTGACTGTGACCGCTGAAGCTTGCGCTTTGGCCAGCAGAGATGCCGTATCCAGACCGGCATCAAAGATATAACAGGCTGCCGTTTCTAACCATTCACAAGTTTCCCGTATCTCAGATAACGGAGATTCATTTTGCAACTCCGTCTTCAGACGTGCCAACCAGCCTAGAGAAGCTCTAGCAGCACACATGGATCCTAGCACTGCTCGAAATCCATGACCCGCAGCCTCATAGCTTGCTTTTGCCGCCACTTCTGCCTTTCTATCCAAAGGCTCCTGTAAGCTCGCTTTTCCCTTAATAGGGAGTAGTGAGGATTTACTAAGCTGAGATAAAGACACATCCACTTCAGGAGCAGAAGTCCAATTAGCCTTTAACTCCGCAGAGCAAGGATAAAGTGTATCAAAGAAATGCGTTCCATGAAAACGCTTATCTGGACATAGACGTTCCTCCTCTATTACACTATTAAGCTCATCCAGAGCTGGTAATGTTGTACGCGAAGCACGGGACTCCTGAAACATGCGTGCTGATTTACCAGGACGACTAGTTACCTCCTCCGGTAACTGTAATATATCTCTCATGGCTTCAATCAATGCCTCCGTACGCTTCGCCATAGAGGAACGCCCCTGCGGCTCGTCCGCATCTGAATCGGATATTTCTCCATCCGAATTTAAAGGGGAACTCTGTCCAATATCAGATACATCTGACTCGCTCCGTGTAGAGGCCGGTAACGGCCTGCGTCGCTTCCTCTGAGAGGAATTAGCAGACACATATTGACCTAAAAGGTCAGACAAGTTGCTGATCGATCGAGCGATATCGTCCAATTTTCCACCGCTGTCGACCGCAGCGCTAGACGCTGTGGAGGTCTGCGTATCTGATTGCCGTAATGGCACTGGGACGTGGTCCGCGGCATCTGAACCCTGTTCAGACATGTCTCACCTGTATGAGCAGGTCAAAGCGGTAATACCAGCAAAAAACTATGCGGTTTTTTTTTTTTTTTTTTTCAAACGCTGAAGGGTTAACGCTCCACCAAGCAGGGTTACCCCAGCGGTATTCAGTCAAAAAAATTTAGCTGGTAGAAATAACCCTCAGAGGGGTTAATATTGCAAACTCACCACAATATATATATATGTGAGCCCCAGCCAATTTTTATGTCTCTAATGAGACTGCAGCTGCAGGATAGCGATCGCTGCGCTGCGGGGTGAGGAATCAGCACTCACCCAGCTGGCCGTGGTGTCTATGAGGAGAGGAGCGGTCTGAGGAGCCCAGGAGCCTGAGTAATGGCCGCCACAGTGAGGGAGTCGCAGGAGAAACGCCAGAGCGCGCGTCTTCCTGCTCAGAAGACCGGGAATAGTTAGGCCACGCCCCCCGCCAGCTCGAATATTGAGCGCGAACTCCCCCGCTCCTGCTCCCTCTCTGTCCTGCAGGTATCTGCCTGCGGACAAAAAAATCACCACATCTACTTGTAACAGCGCTGTCACAGCAGCGCTGAAGCATACTGACATACATGTAGTAGCGCTGTCACAGCAGCGCTGAAGCATACTGACATACAAGTAATAGCGCTGCTCATCCAGACGCTAAAGCACTCACACATAATTATAATAATAAAATTTGTGTGGAGTACTCACCAGCCAAGGCGCCACAGGGACCCTCAGGGGTTTCTGGCGCTGTGCCCATGCTTCCCCCCAGGGCGAAGAACGCAGTGACCGCACGTGTGGTTTGCGTCCCCGCCAGGGAAGCTCTCCTCATCCCCCAGGGCCGGCAAGGATTCTGCAGGGACTTTAAGTAAATACAGATCCGCCAAGGGAGAGGTTGGGGTACAGCAGCGCTGGTACCCCTGAGACCTCTTAGACCAACTAGTGATCCAAGTCTCCTGTCCGAATATAAAATAATAAAATCTTCTGAGGAGCTGCATTAGCAGCGACCATCCTCTGGACCTCAAATCTTAGACTGGAGCTGAGTAGGAGGAGCCCGAGCTGGAGGGGCCAGCCAGTCAGCACTCTTTTGATCTGAGGTAACATCCTGATCTGGGGCTCCGCCTACCCATCAGTAATGAATACTGTGGCTCTCTTCCTTCCATCTGCAGCTGAAATCTTTTTTTTTTTTTTTTTTTTTTTTTTACAAAAATGATTTTTTTGCTTCCAATATTTTATTTTCACAAGGGAAACAGGAGAAATTGGACCCCAAAAGTTGTTGTCCAATTTGTCCTGAGTACGCTGATACCCAATATGTGGGAGTAAACTACTGTATAGGCGCACGTCGGGGCTCGGAAGGGAAGTAGTGACGTTTTGGATTGCAGACTTTGATGGAATGGTCTGGGGCGTCATGTCGCATTTGGAGAGCCGCTGAAGCGCCTAAACAGTGGAAACCCCCCACAAGTGACCCCATTTTGGAAAATAGACCCCACAAGGAACTTATCTAGATGTGTGGTGAGCACTTTGAACCCCGAAGTGCTTCACAGAAGTTTTATAACATACAGCCGTAAAAACAAATGATTTTGTCGCCCCCAGTTTTTTATTTTCCCAAGGGTAACAGAAGAAATAGGACAAATTGCACAATAACTATTGTGGTCCAGAGTACGCTGATACCCCATATGTGGGAGTAAACTACTGTTTGGGTGCATGGCAGAGCTCAGAAGTGAAGGAGCACCGTTTGACTTTTTCAACGCAGAATTGGCTGGAATTGAGATCAGACGCCATGTCACATTTGGAAAGCCCCTGATGTGCCTAAACAGCAGAAACCCCCCAATTCTAACTCCAACCCTAACCCCAACACACCCCTAACCGTAGTCCCAACCCTAACCACAAACCTAACCCTAACACACCCCTAACCCTAGCGCCAACCCTAACCCTAATGGGAAAATGGAAATAAATACATTTTTAATTTTATTATTTTTCCCTAACTAAGGGGGTGATAAAGGGGGTTTGATTTACTATTTATAGCGGGTTTTTATGATAGGCAGCTGTCACGCTAAAAGACGCTTTTTATTGCAAAAAATAGTTTTTTGCATCACATTTTGAGAGCTATAATTTTTGCATATTTTGGCCCACAGAGTCATGTGAGGTCTTATTTTTTGCGGGACGAGGTGACGTTTTTATTGGTACCATTTATGACCACGTGACATATTTTGATCGCTTTTTATTTCGATTTTTGGGAGGTTAGAATGAACAAAAATCAGCAATTCATGAATTTCTTTTGGGGGAGGCGTTTATACCGTTCCGCGTGTGGTAAAATTGATAAAGCAGTTTTATTCTTCGGGTTAGTACGATTACGGCGATACCTTATTTATATCATTTTTTTATGTTTTGGCGCTTTTATAGAATAAAAACAATTTTATATAAAAAATTATTTTTGCATCGCTTTATTCTGCGAGCTATAACTTTTTTATTTTTTCGCTGATGATGCTGTATGACGGCTCGTTTTTTGAGGGACAAGATGACGTTTTCAGCGGTACCATGTTTATTTATATCGGTCTTTTTGATCGCGTGTTATTCCACTTTTTGTTCGACGGTATGATGATAAAGCATTGATTTTTTGCTTAGTTTTTTTTTTTTAAGGGGTTCACTAAAGGGGTTAACTAGTGGGACAGTTTTATAGGGGGGGTCGTTACGGACGCGGCAATACCAAATATGTGTACTTTTATTGTTGTTTTTTTTATTTACAGGAAGAAATGAATTTATTGGGAAATATTATTTTTTTTATGATTTTTTTTTACCACTTTTCATTTTTATTTTTTTTACTTTGTCCCAGGGTGGGACATCACAGTATTTTATCAGATCGCTGGTGTGACAGTGTGCACAGCACTCTGTCACACCAGCGATCGCTCTGGCATCGCTGCAGGCTTCCTCAGCGCCTGCTCTCAGCAGGCACTGAGGAAGCCGCCTCCCTGCAGGACCCCGGCGCCATCTTGGATCCGGGGACCTGGAGGAAGGATGGACCCTCGGAACAGCGCGACACATTGCGCTGTTCTGAGGGTCTCAGGGGAGCGCGCAGGGAGGGATCCTCCCCTGTGCCCCCGGTACACCTCGATCATGTTTGATCGCGGTGTGCCAGGGGTTAATGTGCCGGGAGCGGTCCGTGACCGCTCCTGACACATAGTGCTGGGTGTCAGCTGTGATAAACAGCTGACACCCGGCCGCGATCAGCTGCGCTCCCACCGGGATCGCTGCTGATCGCATATGACGTACTATTCCGTCCATGGGAATGAGGTCCAGGGTCACATGGACGGAATAGTACGTCGGATGGCAGAGAGGGGTTAAGCAATGTTGAAGCTCATGTTAATAAGTGAACTGCATAAAAGTGTAACTGTAAAATTAGAATAATGAAGGCTGTGCATAGTATTGCTGATCAGGTTGGTGTACAAGTCCTGGGACCTCCACCAATGGGTCATCACACGCATGAGCTGCGTGAACAGAGCAGTGTACGAGTTCAATAGCAAGTCTATGGGTTCATGCACAGCTCTGTGAGAGTGAATGAACGGACCCATAAAATTACTATTCAGACCGTACACCACAGGAGCTATGGACTTCAGAGCTGCGTTTTGACAGATCGATGGGATCCTAAGACCTGGACCACTTCCAAGCGGCAACACTAATCAGCACCTACAATATAAAATAAAAAAAACACCTTTTAAAAAGTCACAGTTACTTAAAGTTGGAAAATAACCTGGGAGCTAAAAATCATATCCAATCACAAGTCATCAACAGGATGTATTGATGAACGGATACTAAGTTTAGGGTTCCCTGGCGACAAATCCGATTACATACATTCCATTACTGATTAAATCCATCAAGTTCACAGCATTTACATTACTGTAGATTATCAAAGTATTGTGATTTGGCCGATAGAGCCTGGATAGTTGTGTTTTTATATCTTTTATTTTAACATTTTGGGGGCCACTTGAAAGGCAATTTTTTTTTCTCCTAAAACATAAAAAATAGTAGAACAAAAGCAGAGCAACACAATATCACTCGTCATAAAGGAATCAGCTTCTGTATCATTTTTCCACTTATAATTTCTCGATGGAAGTTGGCACAGTGGCATTAAAGTTATAAAAAAAAAATATGTAAATCTCTGGGGAATTTTTTTTTTTTTTTTTTAAATAAAATGCATTTCAATGATTACTTAGATAATTGGATTTAATTACAATATGTGGAAACCCCTTTAACTGCATCTGGAAGGCCCCTATCTGACAACCATTAGGGAGGTTCACATCCTATAGTGATGTATTGACAAGTAACTGCACAGTAGAGTAGCAGCTGGGAGAGCAAGGAGACGGCTGTCAGACACGGCCAGACTCCCCATAGAGAAGTCAGATATCACCATCTCATCTATCGCAGTATATAGGAAGCAGCTGGAAGAGTAGGGAGACGGCTGTCAGACACGGCCAGACTCCCCATAGAGAAATCAGATATTACCATCTCATCTATCGCAGTATATAGGAAGCAGCTGGAAGAGTAGGGAGACGGCTGTCAGACACGGCCAGACTCCCCATAGAGAAATCAGATATTACCATCTCATCTATCGCAGTATATAGGAAGCAGCTGGAAGAGTAGGGAGACGGCTGTCAGACACGGCCAGACTCCCCATAGAGAAATCAGATATTACCATCTCATCTATCGCAGTATATAGGAAGCGCTGTTAGTTATGATCCCTGGGTATAGAAAGAGAGAAGGAGCTGCTGAGTCCAAGGAGAATGTGGAGCTCCTTTATGACCATATGGGGAGCACAATGTGTGAAATAAATTAAATTAAGGAATCCATACGGTAGATAGACAAGCAGCAACAAAAAATAAAAAAGCTGTTCCAATCCAAATCGCTGATACTGGCACTACCTCTGTCAAAAATAAAAATGTATCTGATATATAAAAATAATTGTTACGGAAAGGGGAAGAGCTTTTCAAATATATTTAAAGAGGCTTTGAGGTTATATAAAGAAAAAAAGTGAAACAGACATACAAAAAGGATAAAGATTAGGCCTTACATTCCCCCCACCCCAAAAAATGGATCCAGAATAGTTTAATGTACAAACGAGAAAAATTTATAGTGTAATAAACATATATATATAAATATATATATATATATATATATATATATATTATATGATATATATATATAAACGAAATGTGCTTGGTTAGGAACGAGCAAGAAAAGGGCCCAGTCATGAACTGGTTAATCACGCCTTACTCTTCAAAGCTTTTTGCTAGACTAGGTACCTGGTGGCCATTTACTTCAGTGCATACTTCCTATTCATCAGGGGCATGGTGTCTGATAAGCCCAGCTGTAAAGGGGTCAGCACATTCTGCGTTTTGTTATGGGGTCCTAGGACTTTGGACTAGTGGAACGCTACGCTTGTCCATCATATTACAATTCCAACAATTTACAAATCATAATTGGCAATTACCTGGCAAATCTCATTGTGCGCGTCAGTGTTGAGGGGCACGCGAGCTTCAATCTCCTCGGCAGCACACTCCACGTCACCATTTTGGTCTCCTTTCTTTTCATAGTCGACTCTCTTGCTTTCTTTGCCATCAATTAGGTTTAGGTGGAAAAATAGACTTTTCCTTGGCATTGGTAAAAACCATGCAGTAGAAAATGCAATGGATACACTGACTAAGGAGATGACATTTAGACTGAATAGCGACCAGTCGGCCACCGACACCAGAACTTGCCCGGTGACAGAACCTACTGTGAAGCCAGTTAATGTGGCAGTACGGCAGTAGCTGGTCACCTTCTGGTACACCCTAGGCTCTACCATGCTGTAAATGTAAGAATAGTAGGCAATCTCTGTGGCTGTGGAAATACCATAGAAGAATTCAAGGAACTGGATAGCCAGAGTCCCCTGAGCGTAGAGGAGCATGAACCAGGTAACGATCAGACTGAGCCCCTGGAGGACAATCACAGGCTTGTATCGGAGATAGTCCGTGGCGATGAAGAGGGGAAGAGCAGGAGCAGGTAAGAATATGTCCAAACCGGATAAATTTCATTAAACACCTAGAAAATTAAAAAAAAAAAAAACTTTCACATAAAAATCGAAATTGTCAACTTATGAGATAATTTAGTGTAAATTGTACGATTAATAGTCCTCGGCCATAAGGCGGTACAAGATGGCAGAAGGGTGCACTATTCTGTATAATACTCGCCTCTGTGGGTGAAAAGTTTTTTTTTTAAAGTGACTTCATAACATCTAACTGAATACTATGAACCATGTCTTCAAAACAAGTGTCTGTCGCAACTAATGGGTATTATACAGAGCCAGCCATGAGACGGCCATTGCCTGGTGGAGCCAGGAGTCAATCCCTTAGTACTATGATTTGAAGCCCAAGCACTGAGGTCAGAAACCTCATATCAGGGCATGATGGTAGAGATCGCTATCTGCAAACAAGTTATACTGTATATAATATACAGGGTGGTCCAAAAGTAGGTGGACAGTATGTGTAATAGGGTTATGAAGGGGGAGATTTATCAAACATGGTGTAAAGTGAAACTGACTCAGTTGCCCTTAACAACCAATCAGATTCTACTTTTCATTCTTCACAGACTCTTTGGAAAATGAAAGGTGGAATCTGATTGGTTGCTAAGGGCAACTGAGTCAGTTTTCACAGATAAATCTCCCCCAAAATGGCAAATAATTTAAATACAGATCAAAGAAAATGGATTTTAAAAGAGTATTGGAAATCTCAAAATGCTGAAACAGAGCGAATTGGGTTGAAACATTTGGTCCTCAAGCCCCAAAGAGACAAACCATTTACCGCATTCGTGACAAATTCGATGCCACTGGCTCAATCCTTAATGCTCCAAAAAGTGGTCGACCCAAAACAGTCTGTACAGAAAATAATAAACAACTTGTTGCTGAAACATTTGTTCAGAGTCCAAAAAAGTCCACGAGAAGAGTCTGTTTAGAATTGGGAATTTCACGAGCTTCCATCATGCGAATCCTGAAATCTATTGGGTGGAAAGCTTATCGTCCACGTATAATTCATGGATTATTGGAGGATGATCCAGACCGGCGGCTGCAATTTAGTGAGATTATGCTTAACGAAACTGATTAAAATCCAGTAATTTTAATAACATTATGTGGAGTGATGAAGCTTCTTTCACATTATCTGGCCATATTAACAGACATAATTGTATTTACTGGTATAATGAGAACATGCATTTAACATTAGAGCAACAACTAAATGAGCCTGGTGTCAATGTTTGTTGTGGTATTTCAAGTTTTGGTGTTTTTGGACCATTTTTTTTGTTGGAACAGTCACAGGAATAAGTATCTCGAAATTCTAATGAATCAAGTTGTTCCCCAGTTACAGCAACAGCCTAATTCAAATGACCTTTATTTCCAACAAGATGGGGCCCCTCCACATTATTCAAAGAGTATCTGGATGAAACATTTCCTAATAAATGGATTGGACGAAGAGGCCCACTTGATTGGCCGGCACCTTCACCAGACTTGACCCCAATGGATTTTTTCTTTTGGGGAGTACTCAAGGACAAAGTTTATAGTCGAAAACCAAAAAGTATCAGTGATTTGAAACTTACATAAAAGATGCATTTCAACAAATTAACCCCTCTCTGCCATCAGACGTACTATTCCGTCCATGTGAGCCTGGACCTAATTCCCATGGACGGAATAGTACGTCATGGGCGATCAGCTGCGCTCCCGGGGGGAGAGTAGCTGATCGCGGCCGGGTGTCAGCTGTATATCACAGCTGACACCCAGCACTATGTGTCAGGAGCGGTCACGGATCGCTCCCGGCACATTAACCCCTGGCACACCGCGATCAAACATGATCGCAGTGTACCCGGGCACAGGGGAGGATCGCGCAGGGTGGGGGCTCCCTGCGCGCTCCCCTGTGACCCTCAGAGCAGCGCGATGTATCGCGCTGTTCCGAGGGTCCGTCCTCCCTCCAGGTCCCCGGATCCAGTATGGCGCCGGGGTCCTGCAGGGAGGCGGCTTCCTCAGTGCCTGCTGAGAGCAGGCGCTGAGGAAGCCTGCAGCGATGCCAGAGCGATCGCTGGTGTGACAGAGTGCTGTGCACACTGTCACACCAGCGATCTGATAAAATACTGTGATGTCCCACCCTGGGACAAAGTAAAAAAGTAAAAAAAATAAAAATAAAAAGTGGTATAAAAAAAAAAAAAAAAAAAAAAAAAATATTCCCCAATAAATTCATTTCTTCTCTGTAAATAAAAAAAACAAAACAATAAAAGTACACATTTGGTATCGCCGCGTCCGTAACGACCCCCCTATAAAACTGTCCCACTAGTTAACCCCTTTAGTGAACCCCTTAAAAAAAAAAAAAAAAAACTAAGCAAAAAATCAATGCTTTATCATCATACCGTCGAACAAAAAGTGGAATAACACGCGATCAAAAAGACCGATATAAATAAACATGGTACCGCTGAAAACGTCATCTTGTCCCGCAAAAAACGAGCCGTCATACAGCATCATCAGCGAAAAAATAAAAAAGTTATAGGTCGCAGAATAAAGCGATGCAAAAATAATGATTTTTTTTATATAAAATTGTTTTTATTCTATAAAAGCGCCAAAACATTAAAAAATGATATAAATGAGGTATCGCCGTAATCATACTGACCCGAAGAATAAAACTGCTTTATCAATTTTACCACACGCGGAACGGTATAAACGCCTCCCCCAAAAGAAATTCATGAATTGCTGATTTTTGTTCATTCTAACCTCCCAAAAATCGAAATAAAAAGCGATCAAAAAATGTCACGTGCTCAAAAATCAAACCCCCCTTTATCACCCCCTTAGTTAGGGAAAAATAATAAAATTAAAAAAATGTATTTATTTCCATTTTCCCATTAGGGTTGCGGCTAAAGTTAGGGTTAGGGTTGGCGCTAAAGTTAGTATTAGGGTTATGGTTGGGATTAGGGGTGTGTTAGGGTTAGGTTTGTGGTTAGGGTTGGGACTAGGGTTAGGGTGTGTTGGGGTTAGGGTTGGAGTTAGAATTGGGGGGTTTCTGCTGTTTAGGCACATCAGGGGCTCTCCAAATGTGACATGGCGTCTGATCTCAATTCCAACCAATTCTGCGTTGAAAAAGTCAAACGGTGCTCCTTAACTTCTGAGCTCTGCCATGCGCCCAAACAGTAGTTTACCCCCGCATATGGGGTATCAGCGTACTCTGGACCACAAGAGTTATTGTGCAATTTGTCCTATTTCTTCTGTTACCCTTGGGAAAATAAAAAACTGGGGGCGACAAAATAATTTTTGTAAAAAAAAAAAATGATTTTTTTGTTTTTACGGCTATATGTTATAAATTTTCTGTGAAGCACTTGGGGCTTCATACGCTCACCACACTTCTAGATAAGTTCCTTGTGGGGTCTATTTTCCAAAATGGGGTCACTTGTGGGGGGGTTTCCACTGTTTAGGCACATCAGGGGCTCTCCAAATGCGACATGACGCCCCCAGACCATTCCATCAAAGTCTGCAATCCAAAACGTCACTACTTCCCTTCCGAGCCCCGACGTGCGCCCATACAGTAGTTTACTCCCACATATTGGGTATCAGCGTACTCAGGACAAATTGGACAACAACTTTTGGGGTCCAATTTCTCCTGTTACCCTTGTGAAAATAAAATATTGGGGGCAAAAAAAATCATTTTTGTAAAAAAAAAAAAAAAAAAAAGATTTTTTATTTTACGGCTGTACGTTATAAACTTCTGTGAAGCACTTCGGGGTTCAAAGTGCTCACCACACATCTAGATAAGTTCCTTGAGGGGTCTAGTTTCCAAAATGGTGTCATTTGTGGGGGGTTTCCACTGTTTAGGCAGATCAGGAGCTCTCCAAACACGACATGGCATCCAGCCAATTCTGCGTTGAAAAAGTCAAACGGCGCTCCTTCCCTTCCAAACTCTGCCATGCACCCAAACAGTGGTTTACCCCCACATATGGGGTATCAGCGTACTCAGGACAAATTGCACAATAACTTTTGGAGTCTTGTTACCCTTGGGAAAATAAAAATTGGGGTGAAAAGATCAATTTTGTGGAAAAAATATGATTTTTTAATTTTACGGCTCTACGTTTAAAACTTGTGTAAAGCACTTGGGGGTTCAAATTGCTCACCAAAGATCTAGATAAGTTCCTTAGGGGGTCTAGTTTCCCAAATGGGGTCACTTGTGGGGGGTTTCCACTGTTTAGGCACATCTGGGACTCTCCAAATGCAACATGGCGTCCAATCTCAATTCCAGCCAATTTTGGTTGGAAAAAGTCAAATGGTGCTCCTTCCATTCCGAGCTCTGCCATGCGCCCAAACAGTGGTTCCCCCCACATATGGGGTATCAGCGTACTCAGGACAAATTGGACAACAACTTTTGAGGTCCAATTTCTCCTGTTACCTATGGAAAATAAAAAAATTAGTGACTAAGAGATAATTTTTGTGGGAAAAAAATAGGATTTTTTATTTTCATGCCCGGGCATTATAAACTTGTGTGAAGCACTTGGGGGTTCAAAGTGCTCACCAAAGATCTAGATAAGTTCCTTAGGGGGTCTAGCTTCCAAAATGGGGTCACTTGTGGGGGGGTTTCCACTGTTTAGGCTCATCTGGGGCACTACAAACGGAACATGACCCCCATGAATGTTTGCATTCCAAAACGTTACTGCTTCCTTTCCAAGCCCGGCTGTGCGCCCAAACAGTTTCCCCCCCCCACATATGGGGTATCAGCGTACTCAGGACAAATTGGACAACTTTTGGGGTCCAATTTCCTTGGGAAAAATCAAAAATTTGGGACTAAAAAATCATTTTTATGGAAAATTGTTTTTTTTTTTTTTTCACACCCAGGCATTATAAACTTTTGTGAAACACTTTGGGGTTCAAAGTGCTCACAACAGATCTAGATAAGTTCCTTAGGGGTCTAGTTTCCAAATGGTGTCACTTGTGGGGGGTTTCCACTGTTTAGGCGCATCAGGGCTCTCCAAACGCGACATGGCGTCCAATCTCAACTCCAGCCAATTTTAGTTTGAAAAAGTCAAACGGCGCTCCTTCCCTTACGAGCTCTGCCGTGTGCCCAAACAGTGGTTTTCCCCCACATATAGGGTATTGGCGTACTCAGGAGAAATTGCACAACAACTTTATCTGCCCATTTTCTCCTTTTACCCTTGTCAAAATAAAAAAAAAGTTTGTAAAAGATCATTTTTGTGGCTAAAAAGTTAAATATTAATTTTTTCCTTCCACGTTGCTTCAGCTCCTGTGAAGCACCTGAAGGGTTATTAAACTTCTTGAATGTGGTTTTAAGTACCTTGAGGGGTGCAGTTTTTAGAATGGTCACTTTTTGGTATTTTCTGCTATATAGACCCGTCAAAGTGACTTCAAATGTGAGGTGGTCCCTAAAAAAATGGCTTTGTAAATTTTGTTGTAAAAATGAGAAATCACTGGTCAACTTTTAACCCTTATAATTTCCTAACAAAAAAAAATTTTGTTTCCAAAATTGTGCTGATGTAAAGTAGACATGTGGGAAATGTTATTTCTTAACTATTTTGTGTGACATATTTCTCTGTTTTAAGGGAAAAAAAAATTCAAAGTTTGAAAATTGCAAAATTTTCGCCATATTTGTGTTTTTTTCAAAAATAAACGCAAGTTATATCGAAGAAATTATACTTCTAACGTGAAGTACAATATGTCACGAGAAAAGAATCTCAGAATCGCGAAGATCCGTTGAAGCGTTCCAGAGTTATAACCTCATAAAGAGACAGTGGTCAGAATTGTAAAAATTGGCCCGGTCATTAACGTGCAAACCACCCTTGGGGCTGAAGGGGTTAATGCCCAAAGAGACTTGTGCAAAAATGTTTGTCAAAGCGTAAGAGGCAGACTTCAGAGCTGTGCAAATTGTGATGGAAAACAGTTTGAGCACCTGCGTTGATAAAATTTAAGGGCTTTTGTATTATTGTTCAGAATAAAATTCAATTGTCAATGTTATGCTTGTGTTAGTAAATATAATTTTATATATAAACCAAAGTAAATGTTATTATTTTCTGTCCACCTACTTTTGGACAACCCTGTATATATTAGATGTACGTTGGGCTGTGTAGAGTTGTCCAAATTCTCCCGATACCAGAGGGTTCAGAAATCGCCCACATCTTCTACCAGGTATGTACAAGGAGGAGTGAAGATTACGATCTCAAAACCTAGAGTCCTAGACCAATGCTCAGGGATTAGAAGGGCTAGGCTGCCATATCTGACCTGACATCGGCTGTGGGGGGATGCATGTCCATCTTGAACTGTCCTACCACCTCTCCTCTTGCTCCCTCATTGACCGCTTACAATCAGGCTTCCGACTGCATCACTCAACTGAAACTGCCCTAACTAAAGTCACCAACGACCTACTAACCGCCAAGAGCAAGCGACACTACTCTGTCCTCCTTCTCCTGGACCTGTCTTCTGCCTTCGACACTGTGGACCATTTCCTCCTGCTCCAGATTCTCTCATCTATTGGCTTCACAGATTTGGCTCTATCCTGGATCTCATCATATCTAACAAACCGAACATTCAGTGTCTCCCTCTCCCACACCACCTCCTCACCTCGCCCCGTCTGTCGGTGTTCCTCAAGGCTCAGTTCTAGGACCCCTACTCTTCTCCATCTACACCCTCGGCCTGGGACAGCTCATAGAATCCCACGGTTTGCAGTATCATCTCTACACCGATGACACGCAGATCTACCCATCTGGACCTGACCTCACCTCCTTACTGACAAAAATCCCACAATGTCTGTCTGCTATTTCCGCTTTCTTCTCTGCTCGCTTTCTAAAACCAGGGTGGATAAAAATCATGATTTTTAAAAAAAAAATCGGATTTTTTTGATTTAAATCGGATTTTTTAATCAAGTTGTACACAAGCAAAACTTTGTCTTTTTGCAAATCAAATTATTTTACACAAATAAAAATATTAAAACAGTTGATGATTATGAAACCTAATAAATTTTATTTGCACTATTAAACAATCAGAATTGAACTACAGAGAGTAAGTACTTTTTAACAATAGCCTATCTCTAACGTTTGAAGTAAGCAAACATCTTCAGTGAATACAACAGTCCTTTAAGCCTACTGTTTATTTAGGACTTTTAATAGGAAAACTAGTTGTCCTGCTTTAGCAGTTCCTAAGCGGTTTCGGACTGTTGTGTGCACAAAACCAAATGAAGAAAACAATCTCTCTACTCCTGCCGATGAAGCCGATGCAGTCAGTAGCTGAGTAGCTACATTTATTATCTTCGCTGGAAGAACAAGTGATTGCGACTTCCACCAGTCCAGTGGTTTTAGTTCATTAACGACGTTATCTGCAAACATGTATTTTTGAAATGGTGCAGATTCACACTTCAATTTCAGCACAGTTGCCACAATGTCATGGTTAGTATTGGCGAGCCACTCCATTGCAGAGTTGATTTCCGCCTCAGATAGTTTTTTCCCTCTGTAGATGGGATGCAAGATATTGGCTAAATAGTGTTCTTCTTTTAATGCTTGGTCCTTGCGGTGGTGTATTGCAACCTTTACATTGTTTGAGAGGTTCAAGCGATCTAGCGAACCTTCTAAATCTTTCCAAACTTCTGTGGCATCAGCTATGGTTGCAGTATCTTTCTGCATTTTATCCAACGCAATAGATATTGGCTTTAACCTTTCCAAAAGGTCCTCGGCATTTCTCTTCACACCAAGATTTAATACTTTGCTTCGTATATTAGCATCAATTTTATCCCGATGTGTTTCGCAAATGGACACTAATTTTGACCAGTTGTTAATAAACAGTTCCAAGCATTCAGCCAAGGTATTCCATCTAACATCTTGTGGTAGAACCAACTTCAGTCCTCCCATTTCCTTGTAGGTTGCATGTGCAAAATGATTATTGCGGAAATATTTAACAATTTCTACAACATGTTCCTTGACACCCGAAATATGCAGGTCTTTTGCCAAAAGATGCAACAAATGGGCAGAACAACCGTATGTAATGACATTTGTGTCATCCTCATGTGCCATTCCGCTCGCATTTTTGCCACATTGCTTGCGTTATCAGTAACTAAGCTCCTTACTTTACATTCAAACTGTTCTTGGCATTGGTGAATTGAGTTCTTAGCAATTTCAAGTAAATATTCAGCAGTATGTGAATTTCCAGATGTGTCGATTGTGTCTGTAAGGTAAGTTTCACCATCTTCTGTTGTGACACAAGTGCAAATTATGGGGTCGTTGTGGATGTTGCTCCAACCATCCAAGCTCATGTTAACAACTTTGTCTTTCAAATATTTTGTACAAGCCGCTCTTTCTTTGTCGTATACAGCCTGAAGATGTTTTCCTGAGATATCAAATCTACTTGGTGGTTTGTAGCCTGGTCTTATTCCTTCGATCATTTGTACAAACAATGGGTGTTCAACTAGTCGGAAAGAAGAATTGGTTGCAAATATGAATTTAGCAATTAATTCATCAAAATGTTCTTTCTGGCTCGTCGTAGTCTTTAAGAGGAATTTTTCTACACTTTGCACGCAAAGTTTTTTGTTGGGCTGCTTTGAGAAGTTGTACCCAGATATTGATTGTCACGTGCAGCACAAGCCATATTTGACCCTGAAAGCACAGTAATTAAAAATATAATTCGACTGCGTATTTGAAGAAATATAACGAAAATATTTTGAAACAAACTTTTTGAACAATGTAATGGTCCTCGTCCTATAAGGGCTGTCTCAAAAGTTATGCTACTCAAGTTTCCGGTGAAGTTGCTGTAATACTAGTAATATCAGAGCAACTGAAAAAAATTATGTCACAAAAGTTTTAAAAATGTTTTTTTAAAAAAATGGTCAATTTGGCAGACTTCAAAAGTGAATTGTAGCCTGCAATAAAAAAAAAAAAATAGGCGTATACACACTTTTATTTTTACTTAACGTTAATCTTCTGTGAAATATTGCCTTAACATAAATTTAAATTCTATACGCCAGAACTAGTGCTAGAAATTTTTCTTTTCATAGACTTTAACCATCCCAGTAAAACGTCTGTTAAAATAGGTTGTAATTGCCAGACTTACCACTAGTGCTAGGGTCCTGGTGCATAAGAAGCTGTGGGGGTTCATTGACATTAGTTGTATCACTATCAACATCTTCATTTCCCTTCTGGTTGCAGTTTTCATAATGTGATTTCAAACGGCAAAAAAGTCCTTGGATATCCTTTTGACAGTATTTGCACTTTGCTCTCCCACCTTTCTTTCCAAGCTCTGCTGGCATCTCAACAAAATGAACCCAAATAGGGTCTCTCTTACGACCTGCCATGGCTCACGCAGATCACTTCTGAAGTTTGATTGTTACTACAGCCAAGTACTGCTGACTGACTATCCAACAAGTTTGGGCATGTCAACTGAATGGAAAAAGAAACTGAAACCAAGCTACAGAAAGTGAAACCAAGCTAGAAGTGTGGAGTTAATTGAACAATGATTGAAAGTTAGATTTAATCTGATTTTAAATCTTGATTTAATCATATTAAATCAATAAAATCACGATTTTCGATTGTTAAATATCATTGATTTAAATCGTTAATGTTGATTTAAATCGGCGTGATTTAACCCCTTCCCGACCCATGACGCCGACGTCGGCGTCATGAAAACCTGTGCCATCCCGACCCATGACGCCGACGTAGGCGTCATGCTATAAATCATGTTACTGCGGGTCGGGGGTCTGGGGTCACTGAAAGGTCACCCGACCCGCAGTAACAGGACCCTTACTGCATCACCACAGGGGGGTTGGCTTAACCCCCACGTGGCCACGATCGCTCTGATTGGCTGTTAAAAGTGACACTGCCAATCAGAGCGATTTGTAATATTTCACCAATGAAACTGGTGAAATATTACAATCCAGCCATGGCCGATGCTGCAATAGCATCTGCCATGGCTGGAGACCGCGATCCGACCCCCCCACACCGAGTCACGGCGGTGATCGGCCGCCGCCATCGAAAGATGGCAGCGATCGGTCACCGCCGTCGCTGTCTGCTCCCCTGCTCCTGCGATCACCCCCCCTCACCTTCCGATCCCCCCCCTCACCTTCCGACGTCCCCTACTCACCTCTCCCGGTCCACCGATGTCCCTGGATCCGTCCCGGCGGCTGCCCGGGATTCTTCATGGGCGCCGCCATCTTGGAAAATGGCGGGCGCATGCGCAGTGCGCCCGCCGGCCGGCGCATGCGCAGTGCGCCCTCCATTGTAAAAAAATTTATTTTCATCACTGTGATAAACTGTCACAGTGATCAAAATAAAAAAAAAGTAAATGAACCCCCCCCGTCATAGGTAGGGACAAATAATAAAAAAAATAATTTTTTTTTTTTTTTCCTAGCAGATTTTGCTGCTGATCCGCAGCTGATTTTGCTGCGGATCCGCGGTGGATATCGCGGCTTATCCGCGGCGGATTTCGCGGCGGATCCACGGAGATTTCGCTGGCGGATCCGCGGCTGATTTCGCTGCTGATCCGCGGCGGATTTCGCTGCGGATCCGCGGCGGATTTCGCTGGACGGATTTCGCTGCTGATCCGCGGCTGATTTCGCTGCTGATCCGCGGCTGATTTCGCTGCTGATCCGCAGCGGATATCGCTGCTGATCCGCGGCTGATTTCGCTGCTGATCCGCGGCGGATTTCGCTGCTGATCCGCGGCGGATTTCGCTGCTGATCCGCGGCGGATTTCGCTGCTGATCCGCGGCGGATTTCGCTGCTGATCCGCGGCGGATTTCGCTGCTGATCCGCGGCGGATTTCGCTGCTGATCCGCGGCGGATTTCGCTGCTGATCCGCGGCGGATTTCGCTGCTGATCCGCGACTGATTTTGCTGCGGATCCGCGGCTGATTATCTGCTGATTCATCTGCGCTAGCGGGTATAGCATAACGCGATCGCGTTATGCTATACCGTTACCAGCCGGTCAACGCTACGTGTTGATCGGGCTGGTAAAACGCAATATGAACCCAGCCTTAGGGTTAGAACTAGGGTTAGGCTTAGCATTAGGGTTAAGGTTAGAATTACGGTTAGGGTTGGAATTTGAGTTAGGGTTGGAATTAGGGTTAGGGTTGGAATTAGGGTTAGGCTTGTAGTTAGGTTTATGGTTAGAGTTGGGATTAGGGTTAGGGGTGTGTTGGGGTTAGGGGTGTGTTGGCGTTAGTGTTGGAGTTAGAATTGAGGGGTTTCCACTATTTAGGCACATCAGGGGGTCTCCATACGCGACATGGCGCCACCATTGATTCCTGCAAATTTTGCGTTCAAAAAGTCAAACAGTGCTCCCTTTATTCCAAGCCCCGACGTATGCCCAAACAGTGGTTTATCCCCACATATGAGGTATCAGCGTACTCGGGAAAAATTGCACAACAACTTTGGGGGTTCTAATTTCTCCTGTTAACATTGGGAAAAAAAATTGGGGACTAAAAATTATTTTTGTGGAAAAAAAATGATTTTATATTTTCACGGCTCTGCGTTATAAACTTCTGTGAAGGACTTGGAGATTCAAAGTGCTTATCACACATCTATAGGAGTTCCTTGGGGGATCTAGTTTCCAAAATGGGGTCACTTGTGGGGAGTTTCTACTGTTTAGGCACATCAGGGACTCTGCAAACGTAACATGACGCCCGAAGACCATTCCATCAAGTGGGCATTTCAAAACGTCACTACTTCCCATCCGAGCCCCGACGTGTGCCCATACAGTAGTTTTCTCCCACATATGGGATATCAGCATACTCAGGACAAATTGGACAACAACTTTTGGGGTCTAATTTCTCATGTTACCCTTGGGAAAATAAAAAAATTGGGGACTAAAAGATCCTGATTGTGGAAAAAATATGATTTTTTTATTTTCATTCCCGGGCGTTATAAACTTCTGTGTAGCCCTTGGGGGTTCAAAGTGCTCACCACACATCTAGATAAGTTCTTTGCGGGGTCTAGTTTCCTAAATGGGGTCACTTGTGGGGAGTTTCTACTGTTTAGGCACATCAGGGGCTCTGCAAACGTAACAAGATGCCCGCAGACCATTCCATCAAGTCGCCATTTCAAAGCGTCACCACATCCCTTCCGAGCCCTGACGTGTGCCAAACAGTGGTTCCCCCCCACATATGGGGTACTAGCGTACTCAGGACAAACTGGACAACAACTTTTGGGGTCCAATTTCTCCTGTAACCATTGTGAAAATAAAAAATAGTGGGCTAAAAAATCATTTTTTGAGAAAAAAAATGACTTTTTATTTTCACGGCTCTGCGTTATAAACTTCTGTGAAGCACCTGGGGGTTCAAAGTTCTCACTATGCATCTAGATAAGTTCCTTAGGGCGTCTAGTTTCCAAAATGGGGTCACTTGTGGGGGAGCTCCAATGTTTAGGCACACAGGGACTCTCCAAATGCGACATGGCAATCGCTAAATATTCCAGCATATTTTCCATTCAAAAAGTCAAATGGCGCTCCTTCCCTTCTGAGTCCTGCTGTGCGCCCATACAGTGGTTTATGACCACATATGAGGTATTTGTGTACTCAGGAGAAATTGCCCAACAAATTTTAGGATCCAATTTATACTGTTGCCCATGTGAAAATGAAAAAAACTGAGGCTAAAAGAACATTTTTGTGAAAAAAAAGTACTTTCTTTTTTTTACGGATCAATTTGTGAAGCACCTGGAGGTTCAAAGTGCTCACTATGCATCTAGATAAGTTCCTTAGGGGGTCTAGTTTCCAAAATGGGGTCACTTGTGGGGGAGCTCCAATGTTTAGGCACACAGGGACTCTCCAAATGCGACATGGCAACCGCTAAATATTCCAGCATATTTTCATTCAAAAAGTCAAATGGCGCTCCTTCCCTTCTGAGCCCTGCCGTGCACCCAAACAGTGGTTTATGACCACATATGAGGTATCTGTGTACTCAGGAGAAATTGCCCAACAAATTTTAGGATCCAATTTATACTGTTGCCCATGTGAAAATGAAAAAAACTGAGGCTAAAAGAAAATTTTTGTGAAAAAAAAGTACTTTCTTTTTTTTACAGATCAATTTGTGAAGCACCTTGGGGTTCAAAGTGATCACTATGCATCTAATAAGTTCCTTAGGAGGTCTAGTTTCCAAAATGGGGTCACTTGTGGGGGAGCTCCAATGTTAGGCACACAGGGACTCTCCAAATGCGACATGGCAACCGCTAAATATTCCAGCATATTTTCTATTCAAAAAGTCAAATGGCGCTCCTTCCCTTCTGAGTCCCTGCGTGCGCCATACAGTGGTTTATGACCACATATGAGGTATCTGTGTACTCAGGAGAAATTGCCCAACAAATTTTAGGATCATTTTATCCTGATGCCCATGTAAAAATGAAAAAATTGATGCTAAAAGAAAATTTTTGTTGGAAAAATTAAAATGTCCATTTTTTCCTTCCACGATGCTTTAGTTCCTGTGAAGCACCTGAAGGGTTAATAATCTTCTTGAATGTAGTTTTGAGTAGCTTGAGGGGTGCAGTTTTTATAAAGGTGTCACTTTTGGGTATTTTCTGCCATATAGACCCCTCAAAGTGACTTCAAATGTGAGGTGGTCCCTAAAAAAAATGGTTTTGTAAATTTTGATGTAAAAAGGAGAAATCGCTGGTCAACTTTTAACCCTTATAACTTCCTAACAAAAAAAAATGTTGTTCCCAAAATTGTGCTGATGTAAAGTAGACATGTGGGAAATGTTATTTATTAACTATTTTGTGCCACATAACTCTCTGGTTTAACAGAATAAAAATTAAAAATTTGAAAATTACAAAATTTTCAGAATTTTCGCCAAATTTCCATTTTTTTCACAAATAAACGCAAAAATTATCGACCTTAATTTACCACTAACATGAAGCCCAATATGTCACGAAAAAACAATCTCAGAATCGCTAGGATCCGTTGAAGCGTTCCTGAGTTATTACCTCATAAAGGGACACTGGTCAGAATTGCAAAAAATGGCAAGGTCTTTAAGGTCAAAATAGGCTGGGTCATGAAGGGGTTAAATCAATCCACCCTGTCTAAAACTGAACATGGACAAAACAGAATTCATCATCTTTCCTCCATCTCACTCTACCCCCCCACCAGACCTATCAATCAATGTCAATGGCTGCTCACTTTCCCCAGTCCCGCATGCTCGGTGCCTCAAGGTTATCCTCGACTCTGCCCTCTCTTTCAAGCCACATGTCCAAACCCTCACCAACTCCTGCCGTCTCAAACTCAAAAATATTTCCTGGATCCGTGCATTCCTTGACCATGAAACTACAAAAACACTAGTGCATGCCCTCATCATCTCCCGCCTCGACTACTGCAACCTCCTACTCTCTGGCCTCCCCTCTAGCACCACTCCAATCCATCCTGCACTCTGCTGCCCGACTAATCCACCTGTCTCCCCGTTATTCCCCAGCCTCTCCCCTATGCCAAGCCCTTCATTGGCTTCCTATCGTCCAGAGGCTCCAGTTCAAAACTCTAACTATGACATACAAAGCCATCCACAACCTGTCTCCTCCATACATCTGTGACATGGTCTCCCGTTACATACCCACATGCAACCTTCGATCCTCTCAAGATCTCCTCCTCTACTCCCCTCTATCTCTTCTTCCCACAACCGCATACAAGACCTCTCCCGTGCCTCCCTATACTCTGGAATTCTCTACCCCAACACATCAGACTTGCGCCTACCATGGAAACCTTCAAAAAGAACCTGAAGACCCACCTCTTCCGACAAGCCTACAACCTGCAATGATCATCAGTCTACTGAACCACCGCACGACCAGCTCTACCCTCTCCTAGTGTAGACTGTGAGCCCTTGCGGGCAGGGTCCTCTCTCCTTCTGTACTTGTGTGTGCCTTGCATTGCTCACGTTTATTGTACTTGTCTATATTTGCCCCTTTTCACATGTAAAGCGCCATGGAATAAATGGCACTATATAAGTGTATAATAACAATAATAATAATAAGGCAGCTGGGTGGGGAAAATGAGCAACGCTATTTAATTTATAGACCCCATTGTATGGCATTAGCTGCCAGCCTGATGGTTGCATCACTACATGCCCAATATAGCCAAGGGGAGGGGAGGAAGCCTGTGTAACCCCTTACAGCTGACCACAGGTGACATCCTCTACACACGGCCCCTGCTTGTGACATCCAGGAGAGTTTCCTGCACACAAGTCACATGGAGGTAATGACCCTGCGGAGACGTTCTGCACAGTGCGGCCTTTCTGTTATATGGAAGCACCACATCACACTGACTCAACAATCCCGGATGATGAAAGTCATAGTCCGTAAAGGAAAAAGAGTCATAGTCCGGTCACAAGCGGAATAGCAGAACCTTCTCATTTTCACCATGGTAACACAGACCTATTACCACACACACAGTACACAACACTGCCACACACACACAGTGTACACACAACACGCCACACACACACAGTACACAACACTGCCACACACACACAGTGTACACAACACTGCCACACACACACAGTGTACACAACACTGCCACACCACACACAGTGTACACAACACTGCCACACACACACAGTGTACACAACACTGCCACACACACAGTGTACACAACACTGCCAACACACAGTGTACAACAACACTGCAACCACCACACCAGTGTACACAACACTGCCACACACACACAGTGTACACAACACTGCCAACACACACACAGTGTACACGAACACTGCCATACACACACAGTGTACACGACACTGCCACACACACACAGTGTACACGACACTGCCACACACACACAGTGTACACGACACTGCCACACACACACAGTGTACACGACACTGCCACACACACACACAGTGTACACGACACTGCCACACACAGTGTACACGACACTGCCACACACATAGTGTACACACACACTGCCACACACAACACAGTGTACACGACACTGCCACACACACCACAGTGTACACGACACTGCCACACACACACAGTGTACACGACACTGCCACACACACAAGTGTACACAACACTGCCACACACACAGTGTACACAACACTGCCACACACACACACAGTGTACACGACACTGCCACACACATACACACACAGTGTACACGACACTGCCACACACATACACACAGTGTACACGACACTGCCACACACACACACACACACACACACACACAGAGTACAACACTGCCACACACTATAAAAGGCTCGCTCACACAAGTGTATAACAGGGCCGAGTTCCATGTGACGCTTTATCAGATCGCTCTGGGCCCAATGTTATACTATGAGGAATTGTAGATCTGCAGCTCTTTTCTCATGCATAATACGAGTTGCTGCACAAATCGGATGGCACGCACCTACTCATTCAAGTCTAAGTGCATGTATAAAATTGATCTGCACTCGGATGACATTTGAGTGCAGTCTGATTTCCGCAGACTGACAAAATGGAGAAATTTGGTTCTCCATCTTCTCTGAGGAGTGTGATCGGAGTATTATTACGATAATTAAGCCGATTCTCTCAGAAGTGACAATACACACTGGTGTGGCCCCGGCCTAAGACTACATCTTCAGGAGAGGAGATGTCATAGAGCGCAGCGCAGGGACATCTCCTGATCTGAGGAACGGGGCAGGAATCCGGAGTCACAGAGGTCCAGGCTGGATGATTCCACCATCACTGATCTACAGTGACACAGAGGAACACGATGGCCCCCAATGTTAATAAGACCACTGTGACGGCACTCTATGGGGGGAGTCACTATCGGGCACTGTGTATGGTGGCATTTTTTTCTAGTTCACATGATACATAGGGGCATTTGGTATAAGGGGAACTTCCCACTAGCACACACTAGATTTGGGGCTCTCTAGCATTATTTACAGAGGGCTCCGCTCTGACTCGCACCGCACATGCAGGGGGCGCCCCTCTCTGACCTAGTCTCAGCACCACACAGGGGGCGCCCCTCTCTGCCCTAGTCTCAGCACCACACAGGGGGCGCCCCTCTCTGCCCTGCTTCACACAGGGGCCCCCTCTCTGCCCTAGTCTCAGCACCACACAGGGGGCACCCTCTCTGCCCTCATCTCAGCACCACACAGGGGGCGCCCCTCTCTGCCCTAGTCTCAACACCACACAGGGGGCGCCCCTCTCTGCCCTGCTTCACACAGGGGCCCCCTCTCTGCCCTAGTCTCAGCACCACACAGGGGGCACCCTCTCTGCCCTCATCTCAGCACCACACAGGGGGGCGCCCCTCTCTGCCCTCATCTCAGCACCACACAGGGGGCCCCCTCTCTGCCCTCATCTCAGCACCACACAGGGGGCCCCCTCTCTGCCCTCATCTCAGCACCACACAGGGGGCTCCCCTCTCTGCCCTCATCTCAGCAACACACAGGGGGCCCCCTCTCTGCCCTCATCTCAGCACCACACAGGGGCCCCCTCTCTGCCCTCATCTCAGCACCACACAGGGGGGCGCCCCTCTCTGCCCTCATCTCAGCACCACACAGGGGGCCCCCTCTCTGCCCTCATCTCAGCACCACACAGGGGGCCCCCTCTCTGCCCTCATCTCAGCACCACACAGGGGGCTCCCCTCTCTGCCCTCATCTCAGCACCACACAGGGGGCCCCCTCTCTGCCCTCATCTCAGCACCACACAGGGGGCCCCCTCTCTGCCCTCATCTCAGCACCACACAGGGGGCCCCTCCTCTCAGCACCACACACAGGGGCTCCCTCTCTCCGCACCACACACAGGGGCCCCCTCTCTCAGCACCACACACAGGGGCCCCCTCTCTCAGCACCACACACAGGGGCCCCCTCTCTCAGCACCACACAGGGGCCCCCTCTCTCAGCACCACACACAGGGGCCCCTCTCTCAGCACCACACACAGGGGCCCCTCTCTCAGCACCACACCACAGGGGCCCCTCTCTCAGCACCACACAGGGGCTCCCCTCTCTGCCCTCGTCTCAGCACCACACAGGGGCCCCCTCTCTCAGCACCACACACAGGGGCTCCCTCTCTCAGCACCACACACAGGGCCCCCTCTCTCAGCACCACACACAGGGGCCCCCTCTCTCAGCACCACACACAGGGGCCCCTCTTCTCAGCACCACACACAGGGGCCCCTCTCTCAGCACCACACAGGGGCCCCCTCTCTGCCCTCGTCTCAGCACCACACAGGGGCCCCCTCTCTCAGCACCACACACAGGGGCTCCCTCTCTCAGCACCACACACAGGGGCCCCCTCTCTCAGCACCACACACAGGGGCCCCCTCTCTCAGCACCACACACAGGGGCCCCCTCTCTCAGCACCACACACAGGGGCCCCCTCTCTCAGCACCACACACAGGGGCCCCTCTCTCAGCACCACACACAGGGGCCCCTCTCTCAGCACCACACAGGGGCTCCCCTCTCTGCCCTCCGTCTCAGCACCACACAGGGGCCCCCTCTCTCAGCACCACACACAGGGGCTCCCTCTCTCAGCACCACACACAGGGGCCCCCTCTCTCAGCACCACACACAGGGGCCCCCTCTCATCAGCACCACACACAGGGGCCCCTCTCTCAGCACCACACACAGGGGCCCCTCTCTCAGCACCACACACAGGGGCCCCTCTCTCAGCACCACACAGGGGCCCCCTCTCCTGCCCTCGTCTCAGCACCACACAGGGGCCCCCTCTCTCAGCACCACACACAGGGGCTCCCTCTCTCTGCACACCACACACAGGGGCTCCCTCTCTCAGCACCACACACAGGGGCTCCCTCTCTCAGCACCACACACAGGGGCTCCCTCTCTCAGCACCACACACAGGGGCCCCCTCTCTCAGCACCACACACAGGGGCCCCTCTCTCAGCACCACACACAGGGGCCCCTCTCTCAGCACCACACACAGGGGCCCCTCTCTCTCAGCACCACACAGGGGCTCCCCTCTCTGCCCTCGTCTCAGCACCACACAGGGGCCCCCTCTCTCAGCACCACACACAGGGGCTCCCTCTCTCAGCACCACACACAGGGGCCCCCTCTCTCAGCACCACACACAGGGGCCCCCTCTCTCAGCACCACACACAGGGCCCCCTCTCTCAGCACCACACACAGGGGCCCCTCTCTCAGCACCACACACAGGGGCCCCTCTCTCAGCACCACACAGGGGCCCCCTCTCTGCCCTCGTCTCAGCACCACACAGGGGGCCCCCTCTCTGCCCTCGTCTCAGCACCACACACAGGGGCCCCTCTCTCAGCACCACACACAGGGGCCCCTCTCTCAGCACCACACAGGGGCTCCCCTCTCTGCCCTCGTCTCAGCACCACACAGGGGCCCCCTCTCTCAGCACCACACACAGGGGCTCCCTCTCTCAGCACCACACACAGGGGCTCCCTCTCTCAGCACCACACACAGGGGCCCCCTCTCTCAGCACCACACACAGGGGCCCCCTCTCTCAGCACCACACACAGGGGCCCCCTCTCTCAGCACCACACACAGGGGCTCCCTCTCTCAGCACCACACACAGGGGCCCCCTCTCTCAGCACCACACACAGGGGCCCCTCTCGCCTGCCACCTCCTCACCACACGGGGCCCTTCTATGCACACATCTCAGGGGTCTATATCGCGACACGTGGGGGGTTAGGAGCCGGCACCCACCTGCCTCTCTGTGAGGTTCTTGTCCGGCCCCAGCAAGTATGGGGTGAGAAAGGGCTCCGAGGGTCTGAGGCTGGAGAAGAAGCCGTTAGTGCACAGGACACATGTGGGCAGCACCCAACCTCCACCGGGCAGCAGCCGAGCCTTCGTGCTGGGCACTTCCTCCCTCAGCTCCATGCCGGGCAGACAGGAGGGCTCAGCCCTGAGCACAGCACACAGGAGCAGGGAGGGAAGACGCCGGCCGCGGTGCTGGTGACTCCGGAGCAGCGGGAACAAATGTGACTACAACCGGCACAAGGTCACTGCCCACCGGCCTCATGTCTGCCTGTCACTAGGGTGAAACCGAGGGAGTGCTGCTAGGGCGGCAGCTATTGGCTGCGGGAGAATCACGTGTCCCACTGTCGCTTTTATTACTACTGTTCTGGCAGCGAGTTTGCACTTTGAATGAAGGTTGTGTAGTGGGCGTGTCAGGGGAGTGGCAGTCTCTGGGAGCTGCAGCCGCTCATTGGCTGTGCAACTGCTTTGGCTTCCATGCTGCAATTGGCCTGACGCTGATTGGTGCATCAGGGCAGGGAAGGTGCGAATTCAGGAGCGCTCAGTCAGTATGGACTCGTGCGCCTGTGATAGGTGAGCATCCCCGACCTGTCCTATATATACTGTATAGCTGAGCATCCCCGACCTGTCCTATATATACTGTATAGCTAAGCATCCCCGACCTGTCCTATATACTGTATAGCTAAGCATCCCCGACCTGTCCTATATACTGTATAGCTAAGCATCCCCGACCTGTCCTATATACTGTATAGCTGAGCATCCCCGACCTGTCCTATATACTGTGACCAGAGCTATATACTGTATAGCTGAGCATCCCCGACCTGTCCTATATACTGTGACCAGAGCTATATACTGTATAGCTGAGCATCCCCGACCTGTCCTATATACTGTGACCAGAGCTATATACTGTATAGCTGAGCATCCCCGACCTGTCCTATATACTGTGACCAGAGCTATATACTGTATAGCTGAGCATCCCCGACCTGTCCTATATACTGTATAGCTAAGCATCCCCGACCTGTCCTATATACTGTATAGCTGAGCATCCCCGACCTGTCCTATATACTGTATAGCTGAGCATCCCCGACCTGTCCTATATTACTGTATAGCTGAGCATCCCCGACCTGTCCTATATACTGTATAGCTAAGCATCCCCGACCTGTCCTATATACTGTATAGCTGAGCATCCCCGACCTGTCCTATATACTGTGACCAGAGCTATATACTGTATAGCTGAGCATCCCCGACCTGTCCTATAACTGTATAGCTAAGCATCCCCGACTGTCCTATATACTGTATAGCTGAGCATCCCCGACCTGTCCTATATACTGTATAGCTGAGCATCCCCGACCTGTCCTATATACTGTATAGCTGAGCATCCCGACCTGTCTATATACTGTATAGCTAAGCATCCCCGACCTGTCCTATATACTGTATAGCTGAGCATCCCCGACCTGTCCTATATACTGTATAGCTGAGCATCCCCGACCTGTCCTATATACTGTATAGCTGAGCATCCCCGACCTGTCCTATATACTGTATAGCTGAGCATCCCCGACCTGTCCTATATACTGTATAGCTGAGCATCCCCGACCTGTCCTATATACTGTATAGCTGAGCATCCCCGACCTGTCCTATATACTGTGACCAGAGCTATATACTGTATAGCTGAGCATCCCCGACCTGTCCTATATACTGTAACTAGAGCTATATGCTGTATAGCTGAGAATCCCCGACCTGAGCTATATACTGTGACCAGAGCTATATACTGTATAGCTGAGCATCCCCGACCTGTCCTATATACTGTATAGCTGAGCATCCCCGACCTGTCCTATATACTGTATAGCTGAGCATCCCCGACCTGTCCTATATACTGTATAGCTGAGCATCCCCGACCTGTCCTATATACTGTGACCAGAGCTATATACTGTATAGCTGAGCATCCCCGACCTGTCCTATATACTGTGACCAGAGCTATATACTGTATAGCTGAGCATCCCCGACCTGTCCTATATATCTGTATAGCTGAGCATCCCCAACCTGTCCTATATACTGTGACCAGAGCTATATACTGTATAGCTGAGCATCCCCGACCTGTCCTATATACTGTATAGCTGAGCATCCCCGACCTGTCCTATATACTGTATAGCTGAGCATCCCCGACCTGTCCTATATACTGTAACCAGAGCTGTATACTGTATAGCTGAGCATCCCCGACCTGAGCTATACACTGTAACTAGAGCTATATACTTATAGCTGAACATCCCCGACCTGTCCTATATACTGTATAGGTGAGCATCCCCGACCTGTCCTATATACTGTGACCAGAGCTGTATACTGTATAGCTGAGCATCCCCGACCTGTCCTATATACTGTGACCAGAGCTATATACTGTATAGCTGAGCATCCCCGACCTGAGCTATATACTGTATAGGTGAGCATCCCCGACCTGTCCTATATACTGTGACTAGAGCTGTATACTGTATAGCTGAGCATCCCCGACCTGAGCTATATACTGTATAGGTGAGCATCCCCGACCTGTCCTATATACTGTGACCAGAGCTATATACTGTATAGCTGAGCATCCCCGACCTGAGCTATATACTGTGACCAGAGCTGTATGCTGTATAGCTGAGCATCCCCGACCTGTCCTATATGCTGTATAGCTGAGCATCCCCGACCTGTCCTATATACTGTATAGCTGAGCATCCCCGACCTGTCCTATATACTGTAACCAGAGCTGTATACTGTATAGCTGAGCATCCCCGACCTGAGCTATACACTGTAACTAGAGCTATATACTGTATAGCTGAACATCCCCGACCTGTCCTATATACTGTATAGGTGAGCATCCCCGACCTGTCCTATATACTGTGACCAGAGCTGTATACTGTATAGCTGAGCATCCCCGACCTGTCCTATATACTGTGACCAGAGCTATATACTGTATAGCTGAGCATCCCCGACCTGTCCTATATACTGTATAGCTGAGCATCCCCGACCTGACCTATATACTGTATAGCTGAGCATCCCCGACCTGTCCTATATACTGTAACCAGAGCTGTATACTGTATAGCTGAGCATCCCCGACCTGAGCTATACACTGTAACTAGAGCTATATACTGTATAGCTGAACATCCCCGACCTGTCCTATATACTGTAACTAGAGCTATATACTGTATAGCTGAGCATCCCCGACCTGTCCTATATACTGTAACTAGAGCTATATACTGTTTAGCTGAGCATTCCTGACCTGAGCTATATACTGTAACTAGAGCTATATACTGTATAGCTGAGCATCCCGACCTGTCATATATACTGTAACTAGAGCTATATACTGTATAGCTGAGCATCCCCGACCTGTCATATATACTGTAACTAGAGCTATATACTGTATAGCTGAGCATCCCCGACCTGTCCATATATACTGTAACCAGAGCTATATACTGTATAGCTGAGCATCCCGACCTGTCCTATATACTGTAACTAGAGCTATATACTGTATAGCTGAGCATCCCCGACCTGTCCTATATACTGTGACCAGAGCTATATACTGTATAGCGAGCATCCCCACCTGACCTATATACTGTAACAGAGCTATATACTGTATAGCTGAGCATTCCCGACCTGACTATATACTGTAACTAGAGCTATATACTGTATAGCTGAGCATCCCGACCTGTCCTATATACTGTACCAGAGCTATATACTGTATAGCTGAGCATCCCCGACCTGACCTATATACTGTAACTAGAGCTATATACTGTATAGCTGAGCATCCCCTGACCTGTACTATATACTGTAACTAGAGCTATATACTGTATAGCTGAGCATCCCGACCTGTCCTATATACTGTAACTAGAGCTATATACTGTATAGCTGAGCATCCCCGACCTGTCCTATATACTGTAACTAGAGCTATATACTGTATAGCTGAGCATCCCGACCTGTCCTATATACTGTAACTAGAGCTATATACTGTATAGCTGAGCATCCCGACCTGTCCTATATACTGTAACTAGAGCTATATACTGTATAGCTGAGCATCCCCGACCTGTCCTATATCTGTAACCAGAGCTTATACTGTATAGCTGAGCATCCCGACCTGTCCTATATACTGTAACCTAGAGCTATATACTGTATAGCTGAGCATCCCCGACCTGACCTATATACTGTAACTAGAGCTATATACTGTATAGCTGAGCATCCCCAACCTGTCCTATATCTGTGACCAGAGCTTATACTGTATAGCTGAGCATCCCCGACCTGTCCTATATACTGTAACCAGAGCTATATACTGTATAGCTGAGCATCCCAGACCTGACCTATATACTGTAACTAGAGCTATATACTGTATAGCTGAGCATCCCGACCTGTCCTATATACTGTAACTAGAGCTATATACTGTATAGCTGAGCATCCCCGACCTGTCCTATATACTGTAACTAGAGCTATATACTGTATAGCTGAGCATCCCCGACCTGTCCTATATTCTGTGACCAGAGCTGTATACTGTATAGCTGAGCATCCCCGACCTGTCCTATATACTGTAACCAGAGCTATATACTGTATAGCTGAGCATCCCAGACCTGACCTATATACTGTAACTAGAGCTATATACTGTATAGCTGAGCATCCCCACCTGTCCTATATACTGTAACTAGAGCTATATACTGTATAGCTGAGCATCCCCGACCTGTCCTATATACTGTAACTAGAGCTATATACTGTATAGCTGAGCATCCCCGACCTGTCCTATATACTGTAACTAGAGCTATATACTGTATAGCTGAGCATCCCCGACCTGTCCTATATACTGTAACTAGAGCTATATACTGTATAGCTGAGCATCCCGACCTGTCCTATATACTGTAACTAGAACTATATACTGTATAGCTGAGCATCCCCGACCTGTCCTATATACTGTAACTAGAGCTATATACTGTATAGCTGAGCATCCCGACCTGTCCTATATACTGTAACTAGAGCTATATACTTATAGCTGAGCATCCCCGACCTGTCCTATATACTGTAACTAGAGCTATATACTGTATAGCTGAGCATCCCCGACCTGTCCTATATTCTGTGACCAGAGCTGTATACTGTATAGCTGAGCATCCCCGACCTGTCCTATATACTGTAACCAGAGCTATATACTGTATAGCTGAGCATCCCAGACCTGACCTATATACTGTAACTAGAGCTATATACTGTATAGCTGAGCATCCCTGACCTGAACTATATACTGTATAGCTGAGCATCCCCGACCTGACCTATATACTTTAACTAGAGCTATATACTGTATAGCTGAGCATCCCTGACCTGACCTATATGCTGTATAGCTGCGCATCCCTGACCTGAGCTATATACTGTATAGCTGAACATCCCCGACCTGAGCTATATACTGTAACTAGAGCTATATACTGTATAGCTGAGCATCCCCGACCTGTCCTATATACTGTATAGGTGAGCATCCCCGACCTGAGTTATATACTGTAACTAGAGCTATATACTGTATAGCTGAGCATCCCTGACCTGACCTATATACTGTAACCTGAGCTATATACTGTATAGCTGAGCATCCCTGACCTGAGCTATATACTGTAACTAGAGCTATATACTGTATAGCTGAGCATCCCTGACCTATATACTGTAACCTGAGCTATATACTGTATAGCTGAGCATCCCTGACCTGAGCTATATACTGTATAGCTGAGCATCCCCGACCTGACCTATACTGAGAGAAAAAAAAAATTAAAAATGACTTCACTTACAATCAGCAGTTGGAATATTCAGGGTCTCAACACCTCGACCTTTGGATGTAAAACAAATGACCCTGACTGAAAAATATAGATATCCAGATCCTCCTGGAAACATGGACCAGAGCCGAAAACGAATCCCTGGTGCCCATCGGATACAGGGAAATCTCTGTCCCTGCCCTGAAAAATAAAAACATCAAACAGGGCCGGAGCTCAGGAGGAATACTCATCTGGTATAAAGATGAGCTCCACCAATACATCAAACCGGTGAAGAGAGGAGGCAGCCACATATGGATCAGGATCAGCAGCTCCATCCGCACCTTTCAGTCTGATGTCCACCTCTGCGCCACCTATATACCACCGCCAGAGTCCCCTTACTTCAATCCAGAGAGCTTCGAGATCTTACAAAGAGAAGCCGCCCACTATCAGGCCCTGGGCAAAGTTCTCGTCTTTGAGGACCTCAATGCAAGAACAGTGAGAGAAAACGACTTCCTGACCATGGATGGGAACATCTACATATTTGGAGCAGAGAATGACGGCCAAGACTCAGTACACACAGAGAGAAACAGCTATGACAGTACAGTCAACAAAAGTGGTAAAAAGGAGGAGTTGTAGTAGATTATGCCATTACAGATATGAACTTGGCAAATATCAGCGCCTTCATAGTCACCCCACAAACACACCTGTCAGACCACAGCCAACTTCTGTACTTGAAATCTACAGAGAAACCATCCACTCAAAAGTCACAGCATAGCGGCCTCTTCAACCGGCCTCCATCATATAAATGGTCCAAAACGTCGGCACTAAAGTATAAAGAGGCTCACAGCAGACCTGAAATACAGCAGATGCTCCACCACTTCTACAACCACGAGTACCAGCCTAACCCAAAGGGAGTGAGTCAAGCTACAAAAGACCTCAACAATATATTCTATGCAATGGCCAGACTGTCCGACCTTAAAAAAGTCGACTACAAGAGACCAAAAGGAAAACAGATCAATGGTTGGTTTGACAGAGAATGTAAAGCCGTACAGAAGACCCTGAGAACAGCCTCAAACAAGAAACACAGAGACCCCAACCACCCGGGTCTGAGGGAAGCCTATGAAACCAAACAAAAGCAGTACAAAACCATCCTAAGGAGGAAGAAGCAGAGTTACATCTCTACCAAACTTAACCAACTCCAAGATGCTCTTCAAGACAATTCCTTCTGGGAACTATGGAACCACATGGGCACAAAAGAGAAGAAAAACAACATCCATATCCAAAATGGCAACATCTGGCTCCAGTACTTCAGAGACCTCTATAAAGACATCCCAAAGGAAGAACTAAGCCAAGAACAGGAAAGCATAATGGCAAAACTAAAAGCAATGGAGGAAAAAGTAAAAAATTTCCAAAACCCCGTGGATACACCTATTACATTACAGGAAGTAGCAGAGAGAATCTCTTCCATAAGATTTAGAAAAGCCGGTGGCCTGGATGGAATCCTACCAGAAATGCTGAAGTACAGCCCACCAGAAATACAGGCTGCAATGGTTAAACTCTTCAATATTGTGCTAAGTGCCGGCTACTTCCCTCATACCTGGAACCAAGGCCTCATCACACCCATCCACAAGAATGGGGACAGGTATGACCCAGCCAACTACCGAGGCATATGTGTCAGCAGCAACCTGGGAAACTGTTCAACAGCATCCTGGACAAGAGGATCCTCAGTTTCCTCACCGAACATAACGTCCTCAGCAAGAGCCAAGCAGGGTTCATGCCAAACCACCGCACCACTGACCACATCTATACCCTGCACAGCCTCATTCAGAGACACGTCCACAATACAAAAACGGGAAGATATACGCCTGTTTCGTGGACTTTAAAAAGGCCTTTGATTCGGTGTGGCACCCGGGCTTATTCCTGAAACTGCTGGAGAGCGGAATAGGAGGAAAGACATACGATGTTATCAAAAGCTCCTACACCGAGAACCTCTGCAGTGTGAGTGTGAACGGTAAAAGAACGGCTTATTTCCAGCAGAGCCGTGGAGTCAGACAAGGCTACAGCCTAAGTCCAACCCTCTTCAACATTTACATCAACGAGCTGGCTACCGCTCTGGAATATTCCACAGCACCAGGTCCCACCCTCCACGACGCCCAGGTGAAATTTCTGCTGTATGCAGATGACCTGCTGCTTCTGTCACCAACCGAGAAAGGCCTCCAAGACAACCTGAAAATCTTAGAAAAATTCAGCTCCACATGGGCACTATCGGTCAACCTAAAGAAAACCAACATCATGGTGTTCCAGAGGAGAAAGAGAAAATCAGACCAGCACCCTTCATTTGTCCTCAACAACTGCGCACTTACAGGAACAGACAAATATACCTACCTGGGCCTAGAGATTCACCGGTCAGGGAGCTTCAAACAAGCCATAGAGATCCTGAAAGACAAGGCATGTAAAACCTTCTATGGCATCTATGGAAGGAAACTCTACCATCTGAAGCCACCAGTGAGGGTCTGGTTAAAAATCTTCGGCTCTGTCATCGCCCCAATCCTCCTGTATGGCAGTGAAGTCTGGGGTCCTCACCTACCCAGACTGGTCAAGGTGGGATTCCAGCCCAACAGAAATATTCCACCTGGAATTCTGCAAGCACCTTCTCCAAGTCCATCGGAGCACCTCCAACAGTGCCCGCCGGGCCGAGCTGGGCAGATTCCCTCTACACCTTAATGGTTCTAAAGAGGGCACTTGTCATGGTTTACCAGGTTCTTGGACCAGGTAGTCGCGCGGTTAACTTGGTTGGCCTCTTTCTGGGTCCTGGGAGGCTTTTTATAGCCTCACTGTGAGGCCAATCTTTGTGGTTTATACTCTGACCTTTGGCTGAGTGTGTCTGACCCTGTGCTTGTGCCAGTGCTTTGTGCCTGTGCTACGTTTTGTCTGTCTGGTTCTGATTTGGCTGTGTCCCTGTTACGAGTTTTGCCTGTCCCTTTTGTACTGCGTTGCTCCCTCTGTGTATGACCTCTTGGCTATGTTCTGATCATTCTCTGCCTGCTCCTCTTGTACTGCGTTACTCCTTCGGTGTATGACCCCTTGGCTGTGTTCTGATTATTCTCTGCCTGCTCCTCTTGTACTGCGTTGCTCCCTCTGTGTATTACCTGGCTATCCTGACTATCCATTCTGTCTATGCCCCTTGGTAACTTTATTTCGTAGTTACCCTACTAGGAGTTTTCCTTTACCTTCCTAGATCTCTGGAGCTTAGGCCACCCCCTAGGCAGTCACGTGCTTCAGGTCCTCCGGCCTGAAGCATTCTCTAGCTGTTTCTGCTTTCTCTGAGAGACCTGTGGTGGCTCCGCCCCTTGGCAGTCACATGCTGCAGGTCCTCTGGTCTGAAGCATACGTCTTCCCTGCTGCTGCCTCTCTACACAGGTATCTATTAGGGCACAGTTTGTTTATTCAGGACATGCGCACTGACTCAGTGAGCAAGTGCAGTGCGGTGTCCATGACAGCACTGTCATTCCAGGCTCACCTACATAGGAGCAATCCAAGCTCCCATCACCATAAAGCCCTGACACATGTAGGTGAAACAGAAAAACCAGGACCCTCGGAACAGCCCACCCAAACCCAACCTGACCAGAACACCAATCACAACAACCTGACAAAAGCCGAAATCAGGAAGATGGTAGACGAAGGCCAGGAGAGGTATGTCAGTGACTGGAAGAACGACATCATTAGCTCACAGAAACTGACCATGTACCGGAGTGTACAGAGAGACTAAAGACTGGCCCCATACCTGGAGAAACTCCCGTAGCCCAGAGACCGCAAGATCCTGAGCTGGTATAGACTCAGTGCCCACAGTCTGGCCATCGAATCCGGCCAACACAGGCAGAGCTACAAGCCCAGGGAGAAAAGACTATGCCAACACTGTGACCAGGAGGCCATAGAGGACGAAACCCACTTCCTGCTACACTGCTCCAAATACTCAGCAGTGAGGGACACTCACTTCAGGAGACTCTCACATCTCTTCCCGGATTTCATCACCATGAAGGAGGAAGAGAAAACATATATCCTGCTGGGGAAGAAGAGAGAGCAGCGGAGATAGCAGCGCGATAGTGCAGGAATGCATAGACCTCGGAGAAAAGACGATATGCCAATCACACTGATTGATCCAGTTGAGCCCTAGGCCCAAACCCACCTTCCTCTACACTGCCAAATCATCAGCATGGCCTCACCTATCAGAGACCTCACACTCTTCCCGATTTCATCACCATGAAGATGAGAAACCATTATGACCTGCTGGGGAAGAAAAGCAGCGAGATGCAGGCGATATGTGAGCATGTCTAGACTGCGAGATAAAGAATCTTATAAATTCCATGGACTTATAGCCCACCCGGATATGCCCCAGCCTCCTTCCTAATTGCAAATCTATAGCTCCACCTGTATCTGCCCCATCCCCCCTTACTATACTGTATCCCACCCTGATCTGCCTACCGACATCCCACAGTCCTACCTATCCTTTTGACACTTTGCAACTAATGTGTATAGTCTGCAATAAGCTCTTGAATCTCGTATACTGAGCATCCCGACCTGTCCTATATACTGTTAAGCTTAGTTAGCTACTTATACTGTATAGCTGAGCATCCCCGACCTGACCTATATACTGTATAGTGAGCATCCCCGACCTGACCTATATACTGTATAGCTGAGCATCCCCGACCTGACCTATATACTGTATAGCTGAGCACCCGACTACTATTGTATATAGCACCCGACCTGTCCTATATACTGTAACTAGAGCTATATACTGTATAGCTGAGCATCCCCGACCTGACCTATATACTGTAACTAGAGCTATATACTGTATAGCTGAGCATCCCTGACCTGAGCTATATACTGTATAGGTGAGCATCCCCGACCTGAGCTATATACTATGAACAGAGCTATATACTGTATAGCTGAGAATCCCCGACCTGACCTATATACTATGAACAGAGCTATATACTGTATAGCTGAGAATCCCCGACCTGACCTATATACTGTATAGGTGAGCATCCCCGACCTGACCTATATACTGTAACTAGAGCTATATACTGTATAGCTGAGCATCCCTGATCTGACCTATATACTGTATAGCTGAGAATCCCCGACCTGACCTATATACTGTATAGCTGAGAATCCCCGACCTGAGCTATATACTGTAACCTGAGCTATAACTGTATAGCTGAGCATCCCTGACCTGAGCTACATACTGTAACTAGAGCTATATACTGTATAGCTGAGCATCCCTGACCTGAGCTATATACTGTATAGGTGAGCATCCCCGACCTGAGCTATATACTATGAACAGAGCTATATACTGTATAGCTGAGCATCCCCGACCTGAGCTATATACTATGAACAGAGCTATATACTGTATAGCTGAGCATCCCCGACCTGAGCTATATACTGTGAACAGAGCTATATACTGTATAGCTGAGCATCCCCGACCTGAGCTATATACTATGAACAGAGCTATATACGGTATAGCTGAGCTTCCCTGACCTGAGCTATATACTGTATAGCTGAGCATCCCCGACCTGACCTATATACTGTGAACAGAGCTATATACGGTATAGCTGAGCTTCCCTGACCTGAGCTATATACTGTATAGGTGAGCATTCCCGACCTATCCTATATACTGTAACTAGAGCTATATACTGTATAGCTGAGCATCCCTGACCTGAGCTATATACTGTATAGGTGAGCATCCCTGACCTGAGCTATATACTGTATAGCTGAGCATCCCTGACCTGAGGTTATATACTGTATAGCTGAGCATCCCTGACCTGAGCTATATACTATGAACAGAGCTATATACGGTATAGCTGAGCTTCCTTGACCTGAGCTATATACTGTATAGCTAAGCATCCCTGACCTGAGGTATATACTGTATAGCTGAGCATCCCTGACCTGTCCTATATACTGTAACTAGAGCTATATACTGTATAGCTGAGCATCCCCGACCTGACCTATATACTGTAACTAGAGCTATATACTGTATAGCTGAGCATCCCCGACCTGACCTATATACTGTATAGCTGAGCATCCCCGACCTGTCCTATATACTGTAACTAGAGCTATATACTGTATAGCTGAGCATCCCCGACCTGACCTATATACTGTAACTAGAGCTATATACTGTATAGCTGAGCATCCCCGACCTGACCTATATACTGTATAGCTGAGCATCCCCGACCTGACCTATATACTGTAACTAGAGCTATATACTGTATAGCTGAGAATCCCCGACCTGAGCTATATACTGTAACCTGAGCTATATACTGTATAGCTGAGCATCCCTGACCTGAGCTATATACTGTAACTAGAGCTATATACTGTATAGCTGAGCATCCCTGACCTGAGGTATATACTGTATAGCTGAGCATCCCTGACCTGTCCTATATACTGTAACTAGAGCTATATACTGTATAGCTAAGCATCCCTGACCTGACCTATATACTGTATAGTGTTATGATTTGGTAGCTGAGGAGAGCAGGCAAAAAAGGAAATACACCAGAGCAGTTGGCAACTATGAGATTGCAGTACCCTGACTAACCACCACAACTAGAGGCAGCCGTGGAGCGTTCCTACGTTGGTCCTAGACGCCTCGTCACAGCCTGAGAAACTAACTACACCTAAAGATAGAAAGAGGAAAGCTATCTGCCCCGGAGCAGATCCCCAAAGAACATAGAAAGCCCCCAAACATGTAATGGCGGTTAGACAAGAAGAAATACTGACACAGACAGAAAATAGTATGAGCAAACGTTGGGGCCCAAACTTACTAAATAGAAAAGGATAGGAAGGGCACTTACTGCAATCCCAAAAAACCCTGAAAAGCACCAACTCTACTAATTTCAAAAACACCTGAGATCACACGACCTCTACCACCTAAATTAGTTCTCTGGTGTAACCAAAAACAAAACAGCAGCCACTGAAAAAACTGGAAAAAGCAAATGTACAAACATCAGTGGCTGAACTGAACTGAGAGGCAAAAGCCCCCAGAGGGGACCCAGAAGGCCCCCACAGAAGTGCAGGACAAAATGCAAAAATCAAGCACAAAAACAAAAAGAAGAAAATGTCTTATCTGTTAGCAGGAGATTCAGACACGACACAGCAGGCTACCAAGGAAACAGGAATCAAGGATTGAGACCAGAACAATTGCTCACCGGCAACCCTGATGGGAAGGCGACTCCCTTATATAAGACCAGTCAGTAACACCTGATTCCCAATCCTCACAATCATCACTGGACAGTCCAGTACCGTTTGTAACCACCAGAGGGAGCTTCTGCTCAGAACTCATTTCCAGCCTATTCACAACAGTATAGCTGAGCATCCCCGACCTGAGCTATATACTGTAACTAGTGCTATATACTGTATAGCTGAGCATCCCCGACCTGACCTATATACTGTATAGCTGAGCATCCCCGACCTGACCTATATACTGTAACTAGAGCTATATACTGTATAGCTGAGAATCTCCGACCTGAGCTATATACTGTAACCTGAGCTATATACTGTATAGCTGAGCATCCCTGACCTGAGCTATATACTGTAACTAGAGCTATATACTGTATAGCTGAGCATCCCTGACCTGAGCTATATACTGTATAGGTGAGCATCCCCGACCTGAGCTATATACTGTATAGCTGAGCATCCCTGACCTGAGCTATATACTGTAACTAGAGCTATATACTGTATAGCTGAGCATCCCTGACCTGAGCTATATACTGTATAGCTGAGCATCCCCGACCTGAGCTATATACTATGAACAGAGCTATATACTGTATAGCTGAGCATCCCCGACCTGACCTATATACTGTATAGCTGAGCATCCCCGACCTGACCTATATACTGTATAGCTGAGCATCCCTGACCTGAGCTATATACTGTATAGGTGAGCATCCCCGACCTGTCCTATATACTGTATAGCTGAGCATCCCTGACCTGAGCTATATACTGTAACTAGAGTTATATACTGTATAGCTGAGCACCTCTGACCTGAGCTATATACTGTATAGCTGAGCATCCCCGACCTGAGCTATATACTATGAACAGAGCTATATACTGTATAGCTGAGCATCCCCGACCTGACCTATATACTGTAACTAGAGCTATATACTGTATAGCTGAGCATCCCTGACCTGAGCTATATACTGTATAGGTGAGCATCCCCGACCTGACCTATATACTATGAACAGAGCTATATACTGTATAGCTGAGCATCCCCGACCTGACCTATATACTGTAACTAGAGCTATATACTGTATAGCTGAGTAACCTTCCTGACCTGAACTATATACTGTATAGCTGAGCATCCCCGACCTGAGCTATATACTGTAACTAGAGCTATATACTGTATAGCTGAGCATCCCCGACCTGTCCTATATACTGTATAGCTGAGCATCCCCGACCTGACCTATATACTGTAACTAGAGCTATATACTGTATAGCTGAGAATCCCGACCTGAGCTATATACTGTAACCTGAGCTATATACTGTATAGCTGAGCATCCCTGACCTGAGCTATATACTGTAACTAGAGCTATATGCTGTATAGCTGAGCATCCCTGACCTGAGCTATATACTGTATAGGTGAGCATCCCCGACCTGACCTATATACTGTAACTAGAGCTATATACTGTATAGCTGAGCATCCCCGACCTGTCCTATATACTGTATAGCTGAGCATCCCCGACCTGACCTATATACTGTAACTAGAGCTATATACTGTATAGCTGAGAATCCCCGACCTGAGCTATATACTGTAACCTGAGCTATATACTGTATAGCAGATCTGACTGACATATACTGAACTAGACATATCTGTAGTGCATCTGACCAGCTATAACTGTATAGGTGAGCATCCCCGACCTGAGCTACAGTCAGGGCCAGAAATATTTGGACAGTGACACAATTTTCGCGAGTTGGGCTCTGCATGCCACCACATTGGATTTGAAATGAAACCTCTACAACAGAATTCAAGTGCAGATTGTAACGTTTAATTTGAAGGGTTGAACAAAAATATGTGTTAGAAAATGTAGGAATTGTACACATTTCTTTACAAACACTCCACATTTTAGGAGGTCAAAAGTAATTGGACAAATAAACATAACCCAAACAAAATATTTTTATTTTCAAAATTTTGTGGCGAATCCTTTGGAGGCAATCACTGCCTTAAGTCTGGAACCCATGGACATCACCAAACGCTGGGTTTCCTCCTTCTTAATGCTTTGCCAGGCCTTTACAGCCGCAGCCTTCAGGTCTTGCTTGTTTGTGGGTCTTTCCCTCTTAAGTCTGGATTTGAGCAAGTGAAATGCATGCTCAATTGGGTTAAGATCTGGTGATTGACTTGGCCATTGAATAATGTTCCACTTTTTTGCACTCATGAACTCCTGTGTAGCTTTGGCTGTATGCTTGGGGTCATTATCCATCTGTACTATGAAGCGCCGTCCAATCAAGTTTGCAGCATTTGGCTGAATCTGGGCTGAAAGTATATCCCGGTACACTTCAGAATTCATCCGGCTACTCTTGTCTGCTGTTATGTCATCAATAAACACAAGTGACCCAGTGCCATTGAAAGCCATGCATGCCCATGCCATCACGTTGCCTCCACCATGTTTTCAGAGGATGTGGTGTGCCTTGGATCATGTGCCGTTCCCTTTCTTCTCCAAACTTTTGGCTTCCCATCATTCTGGTACAGGTTGATCTTTGATCATCTGTCCATAGAATACTTTTCCAGAACTGAGCTGGCTTCTGGAGGTGTTTTTCAGCAAATTTAACTCTGGCCTGTCTATTTTTGGAATTGATGAATGGTTTGCATCTAGATGTGAACCCTTTGTATTTACTTTCATGGAGTCTTCTCTTTACTGTTGACTTAGAGACAGATACACCTACTTCACTGAGAGTGTTCTGGACTTCAGTTGATGTTGTGAACGGGTTCTTCTTCACCAAAGAAAGTATGCGGCGATCATCCACCACTGTTGTCTTCCGTGGGCTCCCAGGTCTTTTTGGATTGATGAGTTCACCAGTGCTTTCTTTCTTTCTCAGGATGTACCAAATTGTAGATTTTGCCACTTCTAATGTTGTAGCAATTTCTTGGATGGGTTTTTTTCTGTTCTTGCAGCTTAAGGAAGGCTTGTTTCACCTGCATGGAGTGCTCCTGTGACCACATGTTTCCTTCACAGCAAAACCTTCCAAATGCAAACACCACACCTCAAATCAACTCCGGCCCTTTCATCTGCTTAATTGAGAATGACATAACAAAGGGATTGCCCACACCTGTCTATGAAATAGCCTTGGAGTCATTTGTCCAATTACTTTTGGTCCCTTTAAAAACAGGGTGGCACATGTTAAGGAGCTGAAACTCCTAAACCCTTCATCCAATTTTAATGTGGATACCCTCAAAAGAAAGCTGAAAGTCTGAACTTCAACTGCATCTGATTTGTTTTGTTTCAAATTCATTGTGGTAATGTCTAGAACCAAAATTAGATAAATGTTGTCTCTGTCCAAATATTTATGGACCTAACTGTATATACTGTAACCTGAGCTATGTACTGTATAGCTGAGCATCCCTGACCTGAGCTATATACTGTAACTAGAGCTATATACTGTATAGCTGAGCATCCCTGACCTGACCTATATACTGTATAGCTGGGCATCCCCGACCTGAGCTATATACTATGAACAGAGCTATATACTGTATAGCTGAGCATCCCTGACCTGACCTATATACTGTAACTAGAGCTATATACTGTAAAGGTGAGCATCCCTGACCTGTCCTATATACTGTAACTAGAGCTATATACTGTATAGCTGAGCTTCCCTGACCTGACCTATATACTGTAACTAGAGCTATATACTGTATAGGTGAGCATCCCTGACCTGTCCTATATACTGTAACTAGAGCTATATACTGTATAGCTGAGCATCCCCGACCTGTCCTATATACTGTAACTAGAGCTATATACTGTATAGCTGAGCATCCCCGACCTGACCTATATACTGTATAGCTGAGCATCCCTGACCTGAGCTATATACTGTATAGGTGAGCATCCCTGACCTGAGCTATATACTGTATAGCTGAGCATCCCTGACCTGAGCTATATACTGTATAGCTGAGCATCCCCGACCTGAGCTATATACTGTATAGCTGAGCATCCCCGACCTGAGCTATATACTGAATAGCTAAGCATCCCTGACCTGAGGTATATACTGTATAGGTGAGCATCCCTGACCTGTCCTATATACTGTAACTAGAGCTATATACTGTATAGCTGAGCATCCCGACCTGACCTATATACTGTAACCTGAGCTATATACTGTATAGCTGAGCATCCCCGACCTGTCCTATATACTGTAACCTGAGCTATATACTGTATAACTGAGCATCCCCAACCTGAGCTATATACTGTAACCTGAGCTATATACTGTATAGTTGAGCATCCCTGACCTGAGCTATATACTGTATAGGTGAGCATCCCCGACCTGTCCTATATACTGTAACCTGAGCTATATACTGTATAACTGAGCATCCCCAACCTGAGCTATATACTGTAACCTGAGCTATATACTGTATAGCTGAGCATCCCTGACCTGAGCTATATACTGTAACCTGAGCTATATACTGTATAGGTGAGCATCCCTGACCTGAGCTATATACTGTATAGGTGAGCATCCCCGACCTGACCTATATACTATGAACAGAGCTATATACTTTATAGCTGAGCATCCCCAACCTGAGCTGTGTACTGTAACCTGAGCTATATACTGTATAGGTGAGCATCCCCGACCTGTCCTATATACTATGAACAGAGCTATATACTGTATAGCTGAGCATCCCCGACCTGAGCTATATACTGTAGCTAGAGCTATATGCTGTATAAGTGAGCATCCCCAACCTGAGTTGTATACTGTAACCTGAGCTATATACTGTATAGGTGAGCATCCCTGACCTGAGCTATATACTGTATAGGTGAGCATCCCCAACCTGACCTATATACTGTATAGCTGAGCATCCCTGACCTGAGCTATATACTGTGAACAGAGCTATATACTGTATAGCTGAGCATCCCTGACCTGAGCTATATCCTGTGAACAGAGCTATATACTGTATAGCTGAGCATCCCCAACCTGAGCTATATAATGTATAGCTGAGCATCCCTGACCTGACCTATATACTGTGAACAGAGCTATATACTGTATAGCTGAGCATCCCTGACCTGACCTATATACTGTATAGCTGAGCATCCTTGACCTGACCTATATACTGTGACCAGAGCTGTATACTGTATAGCTGAGCATTCCTGACCTGACTTATATACTGTGAACAGAGCTATATACTGTATAGCTGAGCATCCCCGACCTGACCTATATACTGTGAACAGAGCTATATACTGTATAGCTGAGCATTCCTGACCTAAGCTATATACGGTATACTGGGGTCTGCAGTATACTGGAGGTCTACTGTACCTACACTATATACTGTATACTGGGGGTCTGCGGTTTACTGGGGTCTGCTGTGTTTGTGCTACATGTTGGGGGGAGGGGCTCCTGTACCCTTCACTATGTAGAGGGGGGTCAACCTGTGACAGGACCAGTGTCTCCGGGCAGCTTTTTCTTCTCATCTGTGTGAGTCGCTCGGCCAGGGCTTGTGGGGTACTCGGCACTGAGCCCGTTCACTTCAATGGGGGATGTCACGGGTAGCACAGCTCGGTCCGTGGCCCTGGGCGCTCACTGAAAAGGGGGATATTTACAGAGGATTATAGGTTTGTAGAAATGTTCGTGACGCCACCTGTGGTTCCTGGTCAGGATGACCAGCGCTGCAGGGTAGATCCTCTGAGGGGTTGTTACTGGGCAGCAAGGTGTTAAGTCTCCCACAGGCAAGACTGATCCCTCAGGGTATATGGCGGTGTAGGGTGCAGGATCAATAAGGCAAACACACACAAGAAAGTCTCTTTCTGTACCTTTACTGATGGTAGATGCAGGCACGTCCCGGGAAGCTGTCAGGGTGGAGGATGCACATCCAGTAATCCCACTGAGTAGGTGTAGGGCCTCCTTACTCCTTTATGTGTGTGAGTTTCTGACTTGCATAGAACAAAGTCTAACTCTGTCTTCTCAGCTACGCCCGGCTGACTTTGTGGTGGAGACCTTCTCTTGGACAGAACTAAGTCTCTAATGGTTGGCCTACCAGACTCCTGTTCTTTCCTGACCCCGGTTACGTATCAGCACTGCAGGGCCCCTGCGACCTGAAGTCCAGCAGGGTCTCCGGTTTCTCCCACTAGTTGTGAAGATGCTAGCAAGCTCGCACCCGGTGTCCGGTAGTGCAGAGCAGAGGTAAGCGATCAATGCTGTTTCAACCTCCAACGCTCTCTTCTTTCTTCCACTTGCCTTTCGTCCTACTATAACCTTTAACATAAGCACATGTAGCAGTAGACTGCAGCTTCTTCCACACTTCTCTACTAACCAAACTACAGCTAGCCAAATCCCAGCTAGGCTGTCTGACAAGCTCTCTCTGCTGTCTCCAACTGTCTGATCTGATCTCACTCTCAGACTCAGGTGACTGACTAAAGAACCCCTGCTATATCCTCCACTACCCTTATATACCTAAGTACTCTCCAAGGGCTCCCTCTGGTGGCACCAGGAAATGTGAAGTGTGAATGCATATCGCGTTATTTATGTGGGTTTACCTTTTGTGCATCCTCCAGGGTAACATGTGGCTCCAGAGCGCAGCTAGGCTGCACATAGAATCATAGAATGGTAAAGTTGGAAGGGACCTCCTGGGTCATCTGGTCCAACCCCCTGCTCAAAGCAGGATTCTCTAAATCATCCCAGACAGATGTCTATCCAGCCTCTGTTTGAAGACATCCCCCCCTAGTTATTATCAGCACTCCCGGGCTGAAAAAGAAATGAATTTTTATCAAATCAACAATAACATCAACTCATCCCTTGCGGGAGGTAAGGACACTTGGAACGTTTCAATAAATACAGAAATAGAAAACACTCTCAATACAAATGTGCACAGATTCTTTTGGAGGACCCGCACCAAACCTCCCACGATGGTCCTGGGTGGACTGCAGGACTTCTCTGCTGCAGACCTCACTCAAGGCCACACCATACGGGTTTTGTTTCAGAGGTAGATATGGTTTACGTAAAACCAAGATGGGGCACCAGGTGCCAACTATTTACAATACAGTTCTTGTGCTGTAAGAGTCCTCAGCACACAGTCCTTCATAAAACATACGAAACACAGCATCAAAAGACATTATCACAACCCCATTACCCAACTGGGTACACTACTTCAGCAGTATTATGTAAACATTTTTACATAAAGTGCAAATTCAAAACGTAACTTTATACATGACAGTAAACCCCGTCCGGGTCCTACTGGTCTTCTTTGAACATAGCAGCATCTTCCATACCGGCGGCTGGAAGCACACTGTGATTCTTAAATCTCAGTACCACCAAGTCATGTCCTGCTACCGGTGTCTGGGTAGCTACAGTCCTCCTTTCAATTTCACTCTGCGACTTGCTGGAGGCCCAACGGGTGCCTCTCCTAAATGCAGATCGCACAGGCTTGGCTCATCAGGGGACACTCTTGCAGTCGCTGCGCTCTGCAGCGTTTCCAAATGTGACGCATGTGCGCGGACTGGCTCAGTAGAGGGCGCACTAGCAGCCGCTGCGCTCTGCAGCGTTGCAGAATAGGATGCAGGTGCGCGGCCTGGCGCTGCTGTGGCTGGGGCCTGGGACACAGAGACACGGGGTGCGTTTCCGGCTTCAGGGACTGGGTCGCTGACTCGGAGATGTTCAAGGCATACCACCCTTTAAGTCCCCAATGCCGCGTGTAGGAGACTACACCCCAATCAACAGATCCCTTCCCGGGTGCCCTTCTGGCAGGTGAGACTCTACATCCCGGCGGTTAACAAAAACTTCCTGGTACAGGCCGGGCTCGTGGATGAACCCCCAGCCTCCCTGGAGTTTAAAGTCTCTGATGGCCCCCTGGCGCCGCGGTTCCCGAAGCGTACCTTTGTCTCCGCCGGACAATCTCCTTGTCCGCAAGATCCTGCTCCCGGTACCTTTGGCGAAGCCGCTGCGCCTCACGTTGCTCCCGCTGCTGCCGCCTCCTCCTGCTCTCGGCGTCGCCACTCGTTCTCCTTCTGGGCAGCGTACTCCACGTCGTCCAGGAGCTCCATCTCTTCCCAGTCGATCTCCATCGCTTGTGGCTGGGTGTCTTCCGGCGTCCCTACCGGGGAACTGCATTCC
>JARQOD010000002.1:533913046-533937336 GCA_033576555.1 Oophaga sylvatica | reverse complement strand
CCCCTTTCGAAAAATAATTTTTTGGCGGAACTGTCCCAGGTGGTATCAAGGGCCCATCTCCTGAAATCCAAGGCATATTCAGCTACCGAGTGCTTACCTTGGCGCAAAGCTAACATGGCTGCTTCAGCGTTGCACCTCGATGGGGTCATCAAACACCTGTCCCATGGCTGAAATGAAAGCATCAAGATGATCCAAACATTCATCCTCAGTCTCAAACAGAGGGTTGCCCACATAAAGCCTTGTTGGTAAGCAACATAATTATAGTAAGCACCTTAATCGTTCAGTGGGAAATTGTGAAGCATGTTGCAGAAAAAAAAGATTGCATTGATTAATAAATCCCCTGAATTTCTCACGTTAAACCCGCCAAAACGAAAAGGGGCAACTTGGGAATCCCAGCACTCGGGCTACGGCATGAGCCTGGACTCGCCCCTCTAGAACCTCAATCCTGGCTCGCAAACCTGGGAGTCTGTCCAACCACTTGCAAATTGTGATTATTGAGGTCCTGAAAGATTTGTAAAACGGGTCTTTATATTCTGCAATCTGCAAGGATATTATCATCACTCCGCAAAGTTCCTTTATGCGGGCCTCCATTTTCCAGATCTTTTAAGACAGGATTACTGGAAGAAGAGGAGAGAAAAAAAAACAATAGTGTTCCCTGTGGCAACACTGCAGAGAGAAAAAAAAAATTAAGGAACTGCTCACCTGGAATGGTTTGTGAGAAGTCACAACCACTATCATCACAGAAAAGTTTCAACCAGACATCTGATATCCAGAGTTACAGCAGACAAAAAAGAGAAAAGAAAGGAAAAAAAAAAAACAATAGTGTTTACCTGTGGTAACACTGCAAAAAGAAAAAACTTAAGGGAATTGCTCACCTGGAATGGTTGTGAGAAGTCACAACCACTGTCATCACAGAAAGTACAACCGGACGTCTGATATCCACAGTACAGCAGACACAGCCTTCCAGACCCAGCAGACACTAACGTTTTGGCTTCAGAATCTTGTAATGTATGTAGTCAGTTCATATAGCGTCTTGTGCTTGGGTGCGATGAACATACATGAGACACAGGTTGATATAGAAAAGTCCTGTATTACTTCATACAAGTTGGCAGAAATAGTCACACAGTTTGCAGACACAGAAACAGGAGACACAGCAGGCCAGAGTAATCCAAGCTCAGCAATCACTCTCCAATACAGATTCAGGATCTTCTTCTCTGTTACCGTAAGTCCATGCAAACGTGGGTCTTTCAAAGAGCAGGGTTCAGAGTCCACAAGTGCTTCAGAGTTCCTCAGTAGGAATAGCTGGAGTACAAGGTCCAAGGCTTACATGAGTTCAAGTCACAGGTTCACTGCAGGCTAGATTCTGAAGCACTGATTGCTCAGCTGTGGCTGCTTAAGAAGCAAAGGAGAGAATCAGGGCGGGAACATGCAAGCTGGAAACTCCATTTTGACTGAGGGCAAGATAGCTGCAGCAAGACAGAAAGTAAAATGGCTGACGAACAAACTGAGTTTCAGGAATATATACATAGAACCTTACAGGCAGCTTCTGCCCGCTACGGGAATCGGAAAATGGAGCATTTATTTTTTACCAAAGTTTGGAATTTTTTTTCACCACTTAGATAGAAAAAACCTAGACATGTTTGGTGTCTATAAACTCGTAAGGAGAATAATAATGGAAGGTCAGTTTAGCATTTATGAATGTAGCAAAAAAGCCAAACAAAAAACAAGTGAGGGATTGCACTTTTTTTGCAATTTCACCTCAGTTGGAATTTTTTTCCTGTTTTCTAGTACACGACATGTAAACAAAACACAGGAGATATAAGCAATTCAACCCACAATACTAATATAAAGATTATAATAATCCCATTAATAACATATGTTTTTATAGATGTGGTTTATATCACCTGGATAGTGGATGGCAGACCATCCGGAAAAGGATAGAAACAACCCAGGGAGTGGAGGGAATAACTCGGTGGCAGAGGAGTAGAAAGAGAGTCAGAAACATGCACAACTGATAAACATTGCCTTTATTAACCAAATGGCATAATAATGAAAAAAAACATGTACAAAATATATATTAAATTAAAAAGAGTACAAGGATATAATAAGGCTGATATCTTTACAAAAACCACTTAAATAGCAATATAATCATATGCAAACCACTAATGGTTACAATCAGCTGTACATAGTGGAAAAAGGCTCATATTAATGAGACCAGGAAAAAAGGGGCCATATAGATACTAACGGTGACAGGTGTACAAAAATTAGTATAGAAAAAATCAAGATAATTGGTATAAAAATTAGTGAATGAAAACAATAATGAATAATATCTCTAAACCACAAAAGTATACTAAATATAAATGAAATGAATATAATGCATGTGGTTAATAAACAATTATGAATAGTATAGCCAAAATATAATTCTAACAGTGCACATATAGAATATCAAAATATAAGATATAAATGCCAGGGTCACCAGCAATGTGGCGAACTCAGTGATATAATATAGCACACAAAAAGAATAATAATGACCACCAGCACCAATACAAATAAAACAATAGCCAAAAAATACCTGGGAGCCTAAACAGCCTGGGTGTACCTCACAGAACGAGCCCCGATGCGCGTTTCGGAAAATAAAATTCCTTCGTCAGTCTCAAATTTGGACTCATCAGACCAAAGCACAGATTTCCACTGGTCTAATGTCCATTCCTTGTGTTCTTTAGCCCAAACAATTCTCTTCTGCTTGTTGCCTGTCCTTAGCAGTGGTTTCCTAGCAGCTATTTTACCATGAAGGCCTGCTGCACAAAGTCTCCTCTTAACAGTTGTTGTAGATATGTGTCTGCTGCTAGAACTCTGTGTGGCATTGACCTGGTCTCTAATCTGAGCTGCGTAATACCTGCGATTTCTGAGGCTGGTGACTCGGATAAACTTATCCTCAGAAGCAGAGGTGACTGTTGTGAGTGGGCTTGGGATGAGTTTCTGAGCAGAGGCTCCCTCTGGGGGTTACAAGCGGTGCTGGCTGTCCAGTGAAGATTGTGAAGATTGTGAGGATTGGGAATCAGGTGTTACTGACTGTCTTATATAAGGGAGTCACCTTCCCATCAGGGTTGCCGGTGATCAATTGTTCTGGTCTGAATCCTTGAGTCCTGTTTCCTTTGTAGCCTGCTGTGTCGTGTCTGCATCTCCTGCTAACAGATAAGATATTTTCTTCTTTTGTTTTTGTGCTTGATTTTTGCATTTTGTCCTGCACTTCTGTGGGGCCTTCAGGGTCCCCTCCGGGGCTTTTGCCCTCTCAGTTTAGTTCAGCCACTGATGTTTGTACCTTTGCTTTTTCCAGTTTTTTCAGTGGCTGCTGTTTTGATTTTGTTACACCAGAGAACTAATTTAGGTGGTAGAGGTCGTGTGATCTCAGTGTTTTTGAAATTAGTAGAGTTGGTGCTTTTCAGGTTTTCTGAGATTGCAGTAAGTACCCTTCCTATCCTTTTCTATTTAGTTAGTTTGGGCCCCAACGTTTGCTCATACTATTTTCTGTCTGTGTCTGTATTTCTTCTTGTCTAACAGCCATTACATGTTTGGGGGCTTTCTATTATCTTTGGGGTTCTGCTCCGGGCAGATAGCTTTCCTATTTCTATCTTTAGTGTAGTTAGTTTCTCAGGCTGTGACGAGGCGTCTAGGACCAACGTAGGAACGCTCCACGGCTGCCTCTAGTTGTTGTGGTTAGTCAGGGTACTGCAATCTCATAGATTCCAACTGCTCTGGTGTATTGCCTTTTTTGCCTGCACTCCTCAGCTACCGAAACATAACAGTATCACCGGCCTAAAATTTAAAATTGTATGGTACTCACAGAAGGGAAAAAATTTGTGAAAGAAAAAACGGTTGTCAGAGTTGTCAGAGATATTTTTCTGTTTGTTGCATTTTTTTTTTTTTTCCCTCTGTATCTCTGGGTGCTGGGGAGGATTTTTTCTCTCAATGGAGTTTGCACAGTTGTCTGGCCGTGTGGGTCAGCTTGCCACTGAGGTTCAGAGTATTGCTGCATATCTTGCTAGATTGCCTGTTGTGGAACCTAGGATTCCCATGCCAGATTTGTTTTTAGGGGATCGAGCTAACTTTCAGAATTTCAAAATAATTGTAAATTGTTTTTTGCCTTAAAATCTAAGTCCTCAGGGAACGCAGCGCAGCAGGTTCAAATTGTCATCTCTCTCCTGCGCGGCGATCCTCAGGATTGGGCTTTTTCCCTGACACCTGGGGATCCTGTTTTGAGTGATGTTGATGCATTTCTTCAGGCTTTGGGTTATTGTACGATGAGCCTAATGTCACTGATCAAGCTGAAAAAGCCTTGTTGGCATTAAATCAGGGGCTTGATGACGCTGAGTTATACTGTCAGAGATTCCGTAGGTGGGCAGTCCTGACCAAGTGGAATGACGACGCTTTGGCGGCCCTTTTTCGGAAGGGTCTGTCAGATAATGTAAAGGATGTTATGGTGGATTCCCTGTCCCCTCTGGTCTCAATGATTTTATGTCATTAGCGATTCAAATTGACAGACGTTTGCGTGAGCGGAGAAGTATGCGTGGAATAGTGTTGCCTTGAGAACCTGCTTCTGAATCCATGCAGTGTGATAGAGTGGTGTCTGGGCACAGCGTCATGAGTTTCGAAAGCGCAATGGGTTATGTTTCTACTGTGGTGATGCCTCTCATGCTATTTCAGTCTGCCCTAAGCGGGAAGACGTTTTGCACGCTCAGTTGTCTTGGGTAGTGTTCAGACTAAGTTTTTATTAACTGTCACTCTGATATGCTCTCTGTCCTCATTTTCTGCTCAGGATTTCGTTGATTCTGGAGCAGCTATTAACCTGATGGATTATGATTTTGCTAAACGTTGTGGGTTTCCCTTGATACCTGTCATGTGTGCATTGCCACGAAGATCGTCGCGGTTGCACATTTTGACTTCTCACAGCTGAGCTGCTGTTTCTTTGTGTTTGGCAGCTAGGGAGTTAATTCTGTCTGTGCTCGGTGCTGGGACTGGGTGCAGTTTCTCCCGGCTGCAATTGATTATTTGTTGATTGGTTTCCTTTAAATTCCTGGTTGTCTGCTTGGGAGTTGCCAGTGAAACCTTCATGCAGACCACAGATAGGAATGAATCTGTATAGACTTTAGTTGTGAGCTCCTTAGTTGTTCTAAGCTCAACTTGGTTAGAGTTTATTTCCCAGACCATTTATGTTCCTTTGGTGTTTGAGTGTGTATGCAAGCGAGTGTTATCCTGTCTGTCTTATATGTCTAATCTGTGTATTTAGCTGAGATCAGCCCATATCCCTTTGGTGGTAGTCAGGATCCTTCTTAGGACTGATTACAGGGTTCAGGGTCTGATAGGAGACAGGGTTAGGTTGGAGACTTGGACCTCTGAACCATTATCAGTACCTCCAAGGTGAGGGATTAGTTAGGACCCCAGTTTAGGGTCAGGTTAGATCCCGGTCCACCTCTTTCCTGTGTCAGCTCATCAAGTCCTCAAGATTAACCCTGAGTTCAGCAGATATCGTGTCAGGTAAATCTATTCTATACTTACATGCTGATGTTGCTATACTAGTTGTTGTTCCTGTATTAATAGTTTACTGACATTGTATACATATCATTAGACAGCGTGACAATACCCCTACAGAAGTCTATTCCCCTACTGGGATCGATTCTACCCCTTTGGCTGAGAATAAACCTCAGTTCTCTACTCAGGTGATAATGAGGGTTGAACCTGATCATCAAGAGTGCTGCAAATTTTTGGTTCTGTATAATCTGCATGACATTATCGTACTGGGTTTCCCTTGGTTACAGTCTCATAATCCTGTTTTGGATTGGAAATCTGTGTCTGTAACCAGTTGGGGCTGCCAATGTATTAATACCAACACTCCTGTTTTTTCTGCCTCCCCCCAGGCTCAGGATGTTCCTGACTTTTTGATTGATTTTTCTGATGTATTTAGCGAAAGTAAATCTGCATCCTTGCCTCCCCATAGGAGCTATGACTGCTATTGAATTAGTGCCTGGTAGTAAATTCCCTAAAGGTCGCCTTTTTAACTTGTCTGTACCTGAACATGACGCTATGCGGTCTTATATCAAGGAGTCATTGGAGAAGGGTCATATCAGACCATCCTCTTCACCCTTAGGTGCCGGTTTTTTCTTTGTGGCCAAAAAGGATGGTTCATTAAGGCCGTGTATTGATTATCGTCTTTTGAACAATATTACTGTGAAATATCAATACCCGTTACCCTTGATTTCTGACCTGTTTTCCAGGGTGAAAAACGCTACTTGGTTTACCAAGCTTGACCTCAGGGGGCATATAACCTTATTCGCATTAAGCACGGGGATGAATGGAAGACGGCATTCAATACCCCGGAGGGGCATTTTGAGTACCTTGTGATGCCCTTTGGGCTCACTAATGCTCCTTCTGTCTTCCAGTCCTTCATGAATGACATTTTCAGGGATTTTGTGGATAAATTTCTGATTGTTTATTTGGATGATATCTTGATTTTTTTCTAATGACTGGGACTCTCATGTGAAACATGTTCGAACTGTATTCCAGATTTTGAGAGAGAATGCTCTGTATGTGAAGGGATCAAAGTGTCTTTTTGGCGTACAGAGGATCTCATTTCTGGGATTCATTTTGTCCCCATCTGTTATTGAAATGGACCCAGTCAAGGTTCAGGCCATCTGTGATTGGGTCCAACCTACTTCATTAAAGGCTCTTCAAAGATTTTTGGGTTTTGCCAATTTTTATCGTAAATTTATTGGTAATTTCTCGGTTATTGTTAAACCATTGACTGATTTGACCAAAAGGGTTCTGATGTGGTGAATTGGCCTCCTGAGGCAGTCACTTGCATTTCAGGAACTTAAGCAGAGATTCACTTCTGCTCCTGTTCTACGGCAGCCTGATGTTTCTCTGCCATTTCAGGTGGAGGTTGATGCCTCTGAAATTGGGGCAGGTGCCGTTTTGTCCCAAAAAGATCCAGAGACCTCTAAAAGTAACCCTTGTGCCTTTTTCTCTCGAAAATTTTCTCCTACTGAACGTAATTATGACGTGGGTAATCGGGAGTTATTGGCCATGAAGTGGGCTTTTGAAGAGTGGAGACATTGGTTGGAGGGAGCCAAACATCAGGTGGTGGTCCTTACTGACCATAAGAATCTGGTTTATCTGGAATCTGCAGTGCGACTCAATCCTAGACAGGCCAGGTGGGCCTTGTTTTTCACACGTTTTAATTTTGTGGTTTCCTTTCTTCCTGGCACTAAGAATGTTAAGGCGGATGCCCTCTCGAGGAGCTTCCTTGCGGACTCTCCTGAGTTATCTGATCCCTCTGTTATTTTGAAAGAGGGTGTAGTTCTTTCCGCCATCTCACCTAATTTGAGACTTGCTCTGGAGGGGTGTCAGGAGGATAGGCCCAAGCGCTGCCCTGTTGGAAAATTGTTTGTCCCGGACCAGTGGAAAAAGAGTGTGATGTCTGAGATTCATTGTTCCGCGTTGGCTGGGCATCCCGGAATTTTTGGTACCAGAGACTTGGTTAGTCGGTCCTTTTGGTGGCCTACCTTGTCTCGTGATGTCAGGGAATTTGTGCAGTCCTGCGGGACTTGCTCTCGTTCCAAGCCTTGCTCTCGCTCTAGTGGTTTGTTGATGCCATTGCCTGTGCCCAAGAGACCATGGACCCATATCTCTATGGATTTCATTTCCGACCTTCCTGTTTCTCAGAGAATGACCGCCATCTGGGTGATTTGTGATAGGTTTTCTAAGATGATACATCTTGTGCCATTACCTAAGTTGCCTTCCTCCTCTGAATTGGTGCCGTTGTTCCTTCAGCACGTGGTTCGTTTACACGGCATTCCTGAGAACATAGTGTCTGACAGAGGAGTCCAGTTTGTTTCCAGATTTTGGAGGACTTTTTGTTCTAAACTGGGTGTTCAATTGTCTTTCTCCTCGGCATTTCATCCTCAGACCAATGGTCAAACTGAGAGAACAAACCAGACATTGGAGACTTATCTAAGATGCTTTGTGTCTGCTGATCAGGATGACTGGGTCTCTTTTTTGCCTTTGGCTGAGTTTGCTCTTAATAATAGGGCTAGCTCTGCCACTTTGATGTCTCCGTTTTTCTGTAATTCTGGGTTTCACCCTCGATTTTCTTCAGGACAGACGGAGGCTTCTGTCTGTCCAGGTGTTGACTCTGTTGTGGAGCGTATGCAACAGATTTGGGACCAGGTAGTGGAGAGGTTGTCCCTCTCTCAGGAGAGGGCCCAGCGGTTTGCTAACCGGCATAGGACTGATGGTCCTCGGTTTAAAGTAGGTGACTTGGTCTGGTTGTCCTCAAAAAATATTCCTATGAGAGTAGCATCTCCTAAATTTAAGCCTAGGTTCATTGGACCTTATAAGATCATAGAGATTCTTAATCCTGTTTCTTTTCGTTTGCTTCTTCCAGGGACATTTAAGATCCATAACGTGTTCCACAAGTCCTTGTTGAAGAGGTTTGTTGAGCCAGTGGTTCCTGCTTCTGTGCCTCCTGACCCTGTTTTGGTTGAGGGCAATCTGGAGTATGTGGTTGAGAAAATATTAGATTCTCGTTTTTCTAGACGGAAACTCCAGTATTTGGTTAAGTGGAGAGGTTATGGTCAGGAAGACAATTCTTGGGTGTTTGCTTCGGACATCCATGCTAGGAGACTCATCCGTGCGTACCATAGAACTCATCCTGACCGACCTGGTTGCTCAAATGAGGGTTCGGTGACCCCTCCTCAAGGGGGGGGTACTGTTGTGAGTGGGCTTGGGATGAGTTCTGAGCAGAGGCTCCCTCTGGTGGTTACAAGCGGTGCTGGTCTGTCCAGTGAAGATTGTGAAGATTGTGAGGATTGGGAATCAGGTGTTACTGACTGGTCTTATATAAGGGAGTCACCTTCCCATCAGGGTTGCCGGTGATCAATTGTTCTGGTCTGAATCCTTGATTCCTGTTTCCTTTGTAGCCTGCTGTGTCGTGTCTGCATCTCCTGCTAACAGATAAGACATTTTCTTCTTTTTGTTTTTGTGCTTGATTTTTGCATTTTGTCCTGCACTTCTGTGGGGGCCTTCAGGGTCCCCTCCAGGGGCTTTTGCCCTCTCAGTTTAGTTCAGCCACTGATGTTTGTACCTTTGCTTTTTCCAGTTTTTTCAGTGGCTGCTGTTTTGATTTTGTTACACCAGAGAACTAATTTAGGTGGTAGAGGTCGTGTGATCTCAGGTGTTTTTGAAATTAGTAGAGTTGGTGCTTTTCAGGGTTTTCTGGGATTGCAGTAAGTACCCTTCCTATCCTTTTCTATTTAGTTAGTTTGGGCCCCAACGTTTGCTCATACTATTTTCTGTCTGTGTCTGTATTTCTTCTTGTCTAACCGCCATTACATGTTTGGGGCTTTCTATTATCTTTGGGGTTCTGCTCCGGGGCAGATAGCTTTCCTATTTCTATCTTTAGGTGTAGTTAGTTTCTCAGGCTGTGACGAGGCGTCTAGGACAAACGTAGGAACGCTCCACGGCTGCCTCTAGTTGTTGTGGTTAGTCAGGGTACTGCAATCTCATAGATTCCAACTGCTCTGGTGTATTGCCTTTTTTGCCTGCACTCCTCAGCTACCGAAACATAACAGGTGACTCTTGGTCTTCCTTTCCTAGGGTGGTCCTCATGTGAGCCAGTTTCTTTGTAGCGCTTGATGGTTCAATTGCACTTGAGGACACTTTCAAAGTTTTCCCAATTTTTCAGACTGACTGACCTTCATTTCTTAAAGTAATGATGGCCACTCATTTTTCTTTACTTAGCTGCTTTTTTCTTGCCATAATACAAGTTCTAACAGTCTATTCAGTAGGACTATCAGCTGTGTATCCACCAGACTTCTGCACAACACAACTGATGGTCCCAACCCCATTTATAAGGCCAGAAATCCCACTTATTAAACCTGACAGGGCACACCTGTGAAGTGAAAACCATTTTCGGTGACTACCTCTTGAAGCTCATCAATCAAGAGAAAGCCAAGAAAGAACCTAGAATATAAGACATAATTTCAGTTGTTACACACTTTTTTGTTAAGTATATAATTTCAAATGTGTTAATTCATAGTTTTGATGCCTTCAGTGTGAATGTACAATTTTCATAGTAATGAAAATACAGAAAAATCTTAAAATGAGAAGGTGTGCCCAAACTTTTGGTCTGTACTATATATATAATAGTTCATACAGTTCTACATAGCATAATAGCCGCTAATTCAATTGCCGACTTCTGTAAAGTCATTACAGAACCTTACATGAAATGACACATGGTTTACATACAGTAAACCATTTCATTTCATTTAGTTTGATATATGGTTTTCACTAATAATTAGATTTAATGTGTAATTTTGTTGTAAAAAAAAATGTGTGGGCTCGTGTAGTATTTACTCTGCCAGACAGGGAAAGCCAGTGACTAAAGACAGATATTAATAGCCTAGGGAGGGACTGCGGGAGCCCACGCATTTTTTTACAACGAAATTACACATTAAATTAACACCTACATGTATGAAATTTTGCACACATACACTCATCTAATTATTAGTGAAAATCATATATCAAACTAAATGAAATGAAATGGTTTACTGTATGTAAACCATGTGTCATTTCATGTCAGGTTCTGTATAATACGTTCCTCCCTCCCTCCTCTCCTTTATTCTCTCCTTTTTTTTTTTTTTCTTAGTGTGAACACTCCCATGTCTTTACACCCTTTAGTAGCTGAGAACTAATTAAGCTGTGCTTGTTACATTGTCTGCAGCTGCTTGTTTTGTAGGGGGATATCCGGTCCTGACTATATGAGACGCTCAGATTTTAAATGTATGTGTAATTTCTCTCAGATAGCTGCGACTATCTAGATGTTTTTTTTATTCTGCTCTACTCACCGTGATCCAATAAAGGTATTTCCTTGAAGTTTATGTGCTGGATTTTTTGGCTTTCTTCACTTGAATTCTTCAGTGCACCTGGAGTTTCCGTGCGCTGCTTCACCAAGGTGAGCTGAATTTATTTGCTTCAAAAGTTTACATACACTATATAAAAAGACACATATTCATGTTTTTAGCAATATCTGACATGAAATCAGAGTAAACCTTTCCTGTTTTAGGTCAATTAAGATTACCATAATTATTATTTGCCAAATGCCAGAATAATGAGAGAATGTTTTAAGGCATGTTTATTACTTACTGCAAAGTCAGTTTACATACATTTCATTAGTATTTGGTACCATTGCCCCACTGGCGGACAAAGTCAGAAAAGGGCTCCTGTGCAAGAACAATACATGGGCCCTTTGCAGCCGAAGATCTCCTAAAAATGCAAACTTGCACCTGTTTTGGAGGTATAAATGGGCCCCCTCACCTCTTGGGCCCCTGTGTGGCTGCACAGGTTGCACCAATGATGTGTCCGCCCCTGCATTGCCCTTAAACTGAATGACTTGTGTCAAACATTTGGGATATCCTTCCACAAACCTCTCACAATAGTTGGTCAGAATTTGGGCCCATTCCTCCTGATAAAACTGGTGTAACTGATCCAGGTTTGTAGGTCGTCTTGCTCACACCTGCCTTTTCAGCTTTGCCCATAAATTTTCAATAGGATTGAGATCAGGGCTTTGTGATGGCCACTCCAAAACATTGACATTGTTATCCTTAAGCCATTTTGTTACCATTTTGGCAGTATGCTTCGGGTCATTGTCCATTTGGAAGACCCATTTCCGCCTAAGCTTTAACTTCCTGGCTGATGTCTTGAGATGTTGCTTCAGTATTGCCACATAATCTTTTTTCTCATGATGCCATCTATTTTGTGAATTGCACCAGTCACTCCTGCAGCAAAACAACCCTACAACATGATGCTGCCACCCCGGTGTTTCACAGTTGGGACGGTGTTCTTAGGCTTCCAAGCTTCTAGCTTTTTCCTCCAAACATAACGATGGTCATTATGCCCAAAAAGTTAAGGTCTTTGTTCCTGTGTGCATTTGCAAACTTTAATCTGGCTTTTTTATGGTTCTTTTGGAGTAATGGCTTTTGCCTGGCACAGTGGCCTTTCAGCCCATGTTGATACAGTACTCATTTCTCAGTGGATATTGACACAATCTTACCAGCCTCTGCCATCATCTACACAAGGTCTTTTGCTTTTGTCCTTGATATGCACATGTCGGACCAAAGTACGTTTATCTCTGAGACACAGAACCCGTCTCCTTCCTGAGCGGTATGATGGCTGGACTTTCCTATCATGTTTGTACTTGCGTATAATTGTTTGTACAGATGAATGTGGCACCTTCATGTATCTTGAAATTGTACCTAAGGATGAGCCAGACTTGTGCAAGTCCACAATTCTCTTCCTGATATCTTGGCTGATTTTTCAGGTGTGCATTAAAATACATCTCCAGGTGTGTCTCTAATTAACTCAGATGTTGCCAAATTACTTAGAAGCTTCCAAACACCTGACATCATAATATGGGCAGTCCAGAATTGTTTAAAGGCATAGTAATTTTAGTGTTATAACTTTTGACTTTGCAGTAAGTCATAAAAATGCCTTCAAGCATTCTCTCTCTCTCATTATTCTAGCATTTGGTAAATATTAATAATTACGGTAATCCTAATTGATCTAAAACGGGAAAGATTTATTCTCATTGCATGTCAGATATTGAGAAAAACATGCATATGTGTCTTTTTATATAGTGTATGTAAACTTCTGGTTTCAACTGTATGTGACCTTGTTATTTTTAGGGCTACGGTGATCAGTGTGACAAAACGAATCGTGTCTGGAAATGTTGAGATGAAGGTCTGACCAGATGAAGAAGAAACAACAGAAAATGGATCTAATCAGACAAGAAGTCAGTGGTCACTGGATCACTCTGACTTGGAATAAAACTGCTATCTGTAAAACAACCTCCCTTAGGTCACATTCTCACATTCCTGTGATATACCCGTGTTCCGCCACATTTTTTATCAAACGGAAACTCAGAGTTTCATAGATCCATTCACATAGCCCTGAAAATCATGGATCGAGCGAGACTCAGAGCATGTTCTATTCTGATGGGCAGCACACCGACACTTCACACAGATAGAGGAATGCAGCCTTATTATGTATAGCACCGTCCCTTAGTATATAGTGTACGTTCTTGTTAAATATAGCACTGTCCTTAATTAACATACATAGTTTCCTCTTTTATTTTATATAACACCATCCCTTATTACGTATCTTCTTTCTCTCTAGATATAAATGTGGCAGTCCTCTGTTGTTATGTACAGTGCTGTCCTATTATTACATAGTATCAAGGTTTGTGATGTACAGCATCATCTCTTACATGGCGTATTCTCATTATTGTTAGTCGCAGCATCTTCTCCATTACATAGTCCTCTCTTGTTTAGATATAAAATGACTTCTGATGGAGCAGCATCTGACCAGAAGACCAGTCCCTCAGCCTCCTACATCAGAAAAGAAGCTTTCCCATGCTCCATCAGCGTTTATATCTAACAAGAATGGGCGGTATATAATAAAGAACAGGGCGCTACAAATAACAAAAATAAATATATTTTATTATGTAATGTACGGTACTGTACATAATAAGAGAGGGCACTGTGTAATAAGTGGCAGCAATATTCATGATTAGGAGAGTTTGTGTGATGTGTGTGTGTGTAGCCCAGCTACGCAGGCACACATAAAAGTCCAGGAGAGTGCACTAGAAGGTAACAGCAATGCTTGATATGCATTCACTGTCACTCACACTTTCAGACACGCCTATCTGAGATATAAGGGGGAGTGACACGTGGCAGGAGTGATTAGTCTGGAGGGAGAGTGAGAGAGAGGAGTAAAGGGTATGCCACACTAAACAATATCGCTAACGGGATCGCTAAAAAACGTCACTATTTAGCGATCCCGTTAGCGATATTGTTCAGTGCGGCAGCTTCCAGCGACGAGCTTCCTGCTGTGATCTCGCTCGTCGCTGGAATCGTTCCGGACCCTATTTTATCGTCGGCGCTCCCGCTGGGTAAGTATCTTATCGCTGTGTGGCACCTTTTCTTAGCGATTTAGCGGTACTTTTGTACCGCTAAAGTCGTTAAGAAGATCGCTAACGGCGATAGCGTCGGGAACTATATCGCTAAATGCGGCAGCATTTAGCGATATAGAAACAATCCCGCTAGCGATCTCATTAGTATGCAACGCTAACGAGATCGCTAGCGGGATAGCTTAGTGTGGCAGTACCTTTAGTTCAGTCAGTTAGCTCCGGGAGGCTCAGGAGTGAGTCATCCCTTGGATAGTTATCTGTCTGAGATAAGATCAGTCTGAGTGGAGCTTAGTGTTCAGTGGAGTTCAGCCTGTTAGCTTCTGTCTCAAGGACAGAGCAGCCATTCAGTCTCGGTCCTGTGTGGACTTTGGAGGAAACTGAGAGCTGTGCAGCGAGCTCTGGATGAAGCTGACATTATTCCACAACTGCCACAAGTGCTTATGTTAAAAGCGGGAAGCAGGGCGAAGGGCACAGTGGAGAAGATAGAGAAGTGCTACAGGTATTGGATTGCCTGCACTAAATTGCTGGACGCCGGGGTCCGAAGCGTTGCTACTGTTTCAGGCATAGTAACAAGAAAACCGGAGGCATCTGGACTACAGGTCGCAGAGAGCAGCCCTAAGTGTCAATACGTAACCGGAGACAGGGATAACGGGTCTAGCCTGATCAGCAATATAGACTTAGTTTTCACCACTTAGAAGTCTCCACCACCATGTTGGCCGGGCAGTACAGCTATTGAGAAAGCTGGAGTTACAGAGTTAACTTCGCTTCAGGCAAGTTGGACTCGCATGTACATTGAAGTTAAGGAGGCCTCTAACCTGCTCAGCTGTTACCGGAAAGTGCACTCTTCACCCCGACCAGCTCCCCGGGATCTGCTTGAACCACCATCAGTAAAAGGTATGAAAAGAAGCTGCATTGTGTTTGGCTGAATTCTTACTACACCCTGCATCATAACCACCATAGACTTCCAGGGACACGTCTCACCTGTGGGAGACTTACTACCAAGCTGCCCCATAACATCCCCTGCGAAGACCCTTACAGCAGCGCTGGTACAAATTACCAGAAACCACAGGTGGCGTCACGAACTATCCTAATAATCCCCTGTAAATATTCCCCCATTGCACGACCGCCAGGGCCACGGACCGAGCCACCGCTACCAGTGACAACTCCCATAGATTTCCATGGGCTCGGCTCCGAGTACCCCATAGCCCTGGTATCCACAATTGTGGTGCGTGGTCGCAACATGTGTATATATATATATATATATATATATATATAATATTTTGTAGCTTTGTCACCATAAAATGAGGGGGGCCCAAACACATTTCTTGCATACTGGCTCCAAGCTAACAGTGTCTGCCCCTAAAAAGTGCAGGTTCACTATCTGGACTACTACATAGAAGACATTTATGACATATTTTGATATACTGGAAATGTCTTAGTTTGTAAAACCTATCTAACTTTTATGGCGGCCCCTGGGAATGATTCAGCATGACAATGTGGCCCTAAGGCCAAAAAAGATTGTGCGTACTACTGGTCTAAGGAGAGGGTGTATGTGGGAGGGATCCATAATATAATTATAGAGATTTTAGCGTCCGTAGACATGACCACCTATACAGTAGATACTAAATATACTGCAGACAGACGATTGCCAGCAATTTCTCAATTACCAACATTGCTCTGACTAGTTGTAGTCCGCCTCATAGCTCCTCCGTTAATGAAGACTGGACATGATTAATTGTTTTTTTTCTTCATTCATTTCAGTGAAACATATTGGATCATACAGATACTTACCGGTACAGATAGTATAGACATACTATAGTAGCAAAGGTCCAAGCCCTGTACATACAGTGTAGTCACTGATGAGTCAGGGGTGGGATTGTTGTAAACTTTCTCCATCCCACCCCTGTGTCAGCAGGAACTGTATGAGTGATGCAGGATATATAAGAGGTGCCCTGCAGCTTCCTGTATGTGGGTTGCAGTCCTGGTGGGTCAGGAGCAGGCTGATCATCTCCTGGTCTTGATGTCAGTGGCTGGGGCAAGAGGTCACTGTTATTGATCCGTGTACTCAGAACTCTATTGACAGAAAGGACTGGGGACTGAGAGAAGGGCAGCAGCCTGGATGGACTAAGAAGCACCATGGAGCCACACATGCATCACCCAGGAGCCCTGGTCTGGTTACTGCTGCTGGGGTCACTGGCACAGATCACCCCCTGTGTGACCGCCCTGGACAGAAACTATTATGTGGCTGCTGTCATCACTGACTGGGACTACAGCAATGGGCAGAATGACAGGTATAATGACCTCCAGGCTGATCGGTGGGCAGAATGTGGGGTACTGGTGCAGTGCTGGCTGCAACCGTGTATGTGTAATAGATAGGTAGATAGATATGGGATATATAATAGATAGAGAAATTCAGTAGTGTTGAGTTTTTCATAGTTTTTTTTAAGTCAGGAGTTCTTTCAAAAGCAATGTGAAAACTAAAGGAGAGATTTATGTTTTTCCTTCTCGCTGGATCCACTTCTGGGTTTGACTTAAAAAACTGCTGTAAAAAACTGCTATGTTGTTTTTTTTTCCCAAAAAAGCCTACCAAACCCCCCTCATTCCACATTGTACCCCGTGATATCAGCAGCGTTGAGTTATATACACAAGAATTACTTAATTTTAACATCTTATTGGGGTTCAGGTTTGTCAGGTAAGTTATGTGAGAAGACTTATCTTAAAGTTCTAAACACATAGACTTTCATTACTTGAACCTGATAAACGTCAATCAGTATACATACAGTGCCTTGCGAAAGTATTCGGCTCCCTGGAACGTTTCAACCTTTTCCCACATTCATGCTTCAAACATAAAGATACCAAATGTAAATTTTTGGTGAAGAATCAACAACAAGTGGGACACAATTGTGAAGTTGAGCGAAATTTATTGGTTATTTTAAATATTTGTGGAAATACAAAAACTGAAAAGTGGGGCGTGCAATATTATTCGGCCCCTTTGACTTAATACTTTGTTGCACCACCTTTTGCTGTGATTACAGCTGCAAGTCACTTGGGTATGTCTCTATCAGTTTTGTACATCGAGAGACTGAAATTCTTGCTCATTCTTCCTTGGCAAACAGCTCGAGCTCAGTGAGGTTGGATGGAGATAGTTTGTGAACAGCAGTTTTCAGCTCTTCCACAGATTCTCAATTGGATTCAGATCTGGACTTTGCCATTCTAACACCTTGGATACGTTTATTTGTGAACCATTCCATTGTAGATTTTGCTTTATGTTTGGGATCATTGTCTTGGAAGACAAATCTTCGTCCCAGTCTCAGGTCTTTTGCAGACTCCAACAGGTTTTCTTCAAGAATGGTCCTGTATTTGGCTCCATCCATCTTCCCATCAATTGTAACCATCTTCCCTGTCCCTGCTGATGTAAAGCAGGCCCAAACCATGATGCTGCTACCACCATGTTTGACAGTGGGGATGGTGTGTTCAGGGTGATGAGCTGTGTTGCCTTTACGCCAAACAGGGCCAGCGTCAGCACCCGGCGTACCCGGGCAAGAGCCAGGGCCCTGAGCAGGCGGGGGGCCCACTCGCCGTCGGGCACCCCGGCGCCCATTAGCGGATGAGAACGGTGCCAGCGGCGCCACTGGGCCCCCCCCTGCCACTGAGCCACTGGGCGCCACGCTTCCTCTCACAGCAGCGCCGCTGGATGACGTCATCATTCAGCGGCTGGCTGTGGCAGAGAGTAAGTGCGGGCACCAGTGATGCTGCGGGACTGCCTGGGGTGCGGACGCCGGACAGGTGAGATGTGGTGTGTGTGTCAGTGTGTGTGTGTGTGTTGTGTCTGCCTGCGTGTGTGTATGTAGTGCGGTGCTTTGTGTGTGTGTATGTGAGAGAGTGCTGCGGTGCTGTATGTGTGATGGTGGTGGGGGAGGCAGTGATGGTAGTGAGGAGGCAATGATGATGATGGGGAGGCGATGATAATGGGGAAGCAATGATGATGATATGGGGAGGCGATGATGATGATAGGGAGGCAATGATGATGATGGGGAGGCAATGATAATAATGGGGAGGCAATAATGATGATTATGGAGAGACAATGATGACAATGATGATGATGGAGTTGGCAATGATGATAATGGGGTGGCAATGATGATGATGGGGTGACAATGATGATGATGATGGGAGGCAATGATGTTGATGGGGAGGCAATGATGATAGTGGGGAGGCAATGATGATGATGGGGAGGCAATGATGATAATGGGGAGGCAATGATGATGGGGAGTCTATGATGATAATAGGGAGGCAATGATGATGATAATGGGGAGGCAATGATGATGATAATGGGGAGTCTTTCCACAGCGCCCTTTCCTGAGTCGTAACAGTTCAAAATGCAACACAGTGCAGAGCAGAGCTCCATATTTTGTATGGAGCATTATATGGGGTCCAATATTCTTTATGGAGCATTATATTTGGCCCATAATACTGTATGGAGGACTTTATGGTGCCAATAATATTGTATTGAGGACTGTACTGTCCAGTCTGTACTGTGCGCTGTGAGGATTTGGCGGTTTTTGAGCTATTGTACAATTTACAATAGATATCACTCATGTAATGGAAGAAGTGAAGTGTTTGGCATTGTACTATACCCATATTTCTCTGCAGTATATGTGCATCATGAATCGTAGTCTGTGTTAAAGGGGCCCACTGAGACTCTTTCGCCCGGGGCCCATAAAAACCTGGAGCCGGCCCTGACACCAAACATATCGTTTGGCATTGTTGCCAAAAAGTTTGATTTAGGTTTCATCTGACCAGAGCACCTTCTTCCACATGTTTGGTGTGTCTCCCAGGTGGCTTGTTGCAAACTTTAAACAACACTTTTTATGGATATCTTTGAGAAATGGCTTTCTTCTTGCCATTCTTCCATAAAGGCCAGATTTGTGCAGTGAACGACTGATTGTTGTCCTATGGACAGGCTGTCCCACCTCAGCTGTAGATTTCTGCAGTTCATCCACAGTGATCATGGGCCTCTTGGCTGGATCTCTGATCAGTCTTCTCCTTGTTTGAGATGAAAGTTTAGAGGGACTGCCGGGTCTTGGTAGATTTGCAGTGGTATGATACTCCTTCCATTTCAATATGATCGCTTGCACACTGCTCCTTGGGATGTTTAAAGTTTTGGAAATCATTTTGTATCCAAATCCGGCTTTGAACTTCTCCACAACAGTATCACGGACTTGCCCGTTGTGTTCCTTGGTCTTCATGATGCTCTCTGTGCTTCAAACAGAACCCTGAGACTATCACAAAGACTATCACATTTATACGGAGACTTGATTACACACAGGTGGATTATATTTATCATCATTAGTCATTTAGGACAACATTGGATCATTCAGAGATCCACAATGAACTTCTGGAGTGAGTTTGCTGCATGAGAGTAAAGGGGCCGAATAATATTGCATGCCCCACTTTTCAGTTTTTATGTTTCCACAAAAATTTAAAATAACCAATAAATTTCATTCAGCTTCACAATTGTGTCCCACTTGTTGATTCTTCACCAAAAATTTACATTTGTTATCTTTATGTTTGAAGCATAATATGTGGGAAAAAGTTGAAAAGTTCCAGGGGGCCGAATACTTTCGCAAGGCACTGTATTAGACTTCCACAAAGATATAATGAGGTAAAGAATCTACCGCACCTCTCAGTAGCTTACACATTAAAAGCAGCTGTGTGTCTGAGTATGATAGAAAGAGATCCGCACACTTTTCAACCAATCAGAGACAGGATGAGAAAACCAGTTTGAGATCACCTTACAATTGCATTTTAAGATAAAAGTGCTTATCTTACTGGACAGCAGTGCAATCTCAGATGTAATGACTGTTGTGCGTTACCAGTCACAATGTATTGTAAAGCCCCCATCTCACACAGCGATCTTGCTAGCGAGATCGCTGCCGAGTCACTAGTTTTGAGACGCAACAGCGATCTTCCCAGCGATATCGCTGTGTTTGACATTCAGCGACGATCAGCCCCCCTTGGGTATCGCTGATCGTCGCTGAATGTCCTGGACTTTTTTTTTATGCTGATTTCCCGCTGGCCAGCACGCATCGCTGCGTGTGGCAGGCAGGAGACCAGCGATCAGCTGGTAACCAAGGTACACATCGGGTTTCCAGGCACGGGGCTGTGCCTGGAAACCCGATGTGTACGTTGGATACCAGTGCGCTGCTGCAGGGGAGCTGGTAACCAAGGTACACATCGGGTTTCCAGGCACCGCGCAGCACCTGGAAACCCGATGTGTACCTTGGTTACCAGCTCCCTGCATCAGCGGGCTGGTATCCAACGTACACTGCGGGTTACTAAGCGCCGTTACCCGCAGTGTCGCTGTCCTGATCCTGTTTGGCAGCTCAGCAGCGATCATATAGCGACACATCAGCGATCCTGACAAGTGCATATTGTTGTCGGGATCGCTGGTGCGTCGCTATGTGAGACGGGGCCCTAAGATCGATCTTCATCATGTAATTAACAACACAAATACCTTCCCACTGTGTGTAAAGCCCCTGTCTCACATAGCGAGATCGCTAGCGAGATCACTGCTGAGTCACAAGTTTTGTGACGCAACAGCGATCTCCCCAGCGATATCGCTGTTGTGACACGCAGCGACGATCAGCCCCTCTGCTGGGTATCGCTGATCGTCGCTGAATGTCCTGGACATTTTTTTGATCGTTGTGACTCTGTACACATTTGCAGTATCTAGCGCGCCTTTCGGCAATTAAAATATCAATTAATTTTGGGCTGCTCTTTTATCTCGAAACCCGATTTCCCACGTCCGTGAGTTCGGCTAGTACTTATATGCTATCTGGGTTTGGTTTCTGACCAGATATTAGCTTGTTAACGGCCTGGGCTTATATCTAACGAGGGTTATATTTAAAGCCCCCGTCACACTAAGTCAGATCGCTAGCGAGATCGCTGAAGCGTCACCGATTTTGTGATGCAACAGCGACCTAGCCAGCGATCTCGCTTAGTGTGACACGCAGCGACGATCAGCCCCTCTGCTGGGTATCGCTGATCGTCGCTGAATGTCCTGGACATTTTTTTGATCGTTGGTCTCCCGCTGGCCAGGCGCATCGCTGCGTGTGACAGGCTGGAGACCAGCGATCAGCGAGCTGGGGCTGGTAACCAAGGTAAACATCGGGTTTCTAGGCGCCCCCCGACACCTAGAAACCCGATGTGTACGTTAGATACCAGCGCGCTGGTGCAGGGGAGCTGGTAACCAAGGTAAACTGCGGGTTTCTAAGCCCCGTGCGGCGCCTAGAAACCCGATGTTTACCTTGGTTACCAGCTCCCTGCACCAGCGCGCTGGTATCTAAGGTACACTGCGGGTAACTAAGTGACGTGCATCGCTTGTTACCCGCATAGTCGCTGTCCTGATCGCTGCTGAGAGCTGCCTGTTTGGCAGCTCAGCAGCAATCATGTAGCGACACACCAGCGATCCTGACAAGTTCATATCGTTGTCGGAATGCTAGTGAGTCGCTATGTGTGACGGGGCCCTTAGTCACTCTTAAGTTATTAAAAATATGCCATCTAAAATCCCACTCATTTAAAAGGGCTCATAAAATAAAGGGGTATATATATTGTAGCTTGGAGAGGTATAGTTTGGCCTAGGCTATTTTACACCCCTGGTTATAGTTTGGCCTAAGGACAGTTTGTCGACTTGAGTATACTCTGGCATGGGCTAAACTGTACCTAGGTTTAATCTGGACAGGGGTTAATTTGGTCTGTTACACCGGGTCCAGCGCTGCCTCTCTACTGGTGCTCCTGTTTTTGTTCACAGGATGTAGCAATGACATCATAACTACATCGCTCCTGGCCACTGCAGCCATTCTCTGAGCCCAGTGATTGTCAGCAGCGGTCACGTGCACTGTAGTCATGATGTCACTACTGTAGCATGTAAACAAAGACTGGAGCAGGCGCGGATAGCCATATCTCGACTTAGCAAGTGATATCACTTGCCGGGGCAGGGGCTGGATTCTGCTTATTTGTTCTCTCCTTACAATACACACTGACTATGCGCTCTCTTACCGGCTCATCACTTCTCATCAGAGCTGACGAGAGAGCTCAACCCCAGTCAGTTCAGGCACAAAACATGGAAGGATCAGATGTGGTGCCTAAAATAAGTCAGGCAGGTTTTTTTTAATCCTGAACATCCCCTTGGATAGCGAGGCAGCAGCAGTTGTATGTGGCTTTGTCCTTTGAAGTCTATAGGAGTAATGACCTCCATTTTTCTTATAAAGTAAACCATCACCAAAAACGAATCAAGGGCCATCCCATAAACACCCAAATGACTTCCTGCAGCCTCCACAGATCAACTAATTGATGTGTCAGTGGCGCACTGGAACTGACACAACTGTGCAGTGGATCTCCCATATAAGTGAAAGAGCTTGGAGAATGATTTTCACCCCTAAAAAATGTATTGAACACCAGTGCACTACTGCCCCTTTAAGGCCGGGATCACACATGCGACGAAAACATCCGACGCTCGCATTTGAAATCCCAGCTCTGGCGCCGGCACTCGGGAGTGGAGTGAGCGGCTGCATAGAACTACATTCAGCCGAACACTCCACTCCCGAGTGCCAGCGCCAGAGCTGGGATTTCACATGCGAGCGTCGGACGTTTTTGTCGCATGTGCGATCCCGGCCTAATAGCAGATTCTTGGATACACGGGTACAGGGAGTCACATTCCCACCGATCTCGCATTGATGACCTTTCCTGGGGACAGGTCATTAGTATCAAAGTCCTGGAAAACCCTTCAGCAAAAATGCCAGTGCTCCACCCTTATATTACGCCATAGTGAGTCACAACCTTATATATATTTATACTGAGTCAGTATAAAAAATCAAAGATTTTCCCCAGAAGCATCATCTACAATGTGAAAAGGAAATTATCATTGTAACAATCTTACAATCTTCACCTTTTCATTAGAACTTGGAAGTTTGTCTCATAAACAAAATTATTGTAACAATTGTAATTAATTACCTAAAGGATAATTAAAGGGAACCTGTCAGCAGGATTGTGCTGAGTAACCTACAGTGTCAGGTTGGCGCCGTTATACTGATTAACCCCTTTAAGCCGCAGCACTTTTCCGTTTTTGCGTTTCTGTTTTTCACTCCCCTCCTTCCCATAGCTATAACTTTTTTATTTTTCCGTCAATATGGCCATGTGAGGGCTTATTGTTTGCAGTATGAGTTGTACTTTTGAACGACACCATTGGTTTTACCATATCATGTACTTGGAAATGGGGAAAAAATTCCAAGTGCGGTGAAATTGCAAAAAAAATGCAATTCCACAACTGTTTTTTGGATTTTTTTTTACTATGTTCACCAAATGCTAAAGCTGACCTGCCATTATGATTCTCCAGATCATTACAAGTTCGTAGATAACAAACATGTCTAGGTTGTTTTTTATTAAATGGTGAAAAAAAAATCTGTTTGTTAAAAAAAAAGCATCATTTTCCGATACCCGTAGCGTTTCCATTTTTCATGATCTGGGACTGGGTGAGGGCTTATTTTTTGCGTGCTGAGCTGACTTTTCTAATGATACCATTTTGGTGTGGATATGATCTTTTGATCACCCGTTATTGCATTTTAGTTCAATGTTGTGGTGACCAAAAGAAACATAATTCTTATGTTTTGACTTTTTTTTTGCCACGCCGCTTACCGATCGGATTCATTATTTTTATAGCTTGATAGATCTGGCGATTTTGAATGCAGCGATACCAAATATGTGTATTTTTACTTTTATCTTGTTTTATCTTGAATGGGAAAATGGAGGGTGATTTAAACTTCTATATATTTTTTAATATTTTTTTTACTTTTTGCATGCTTCAATAGTCTCCATGGGAAGCTAGAAGCTGCAGTTGTCTGATCGCCTCTGCTACACACAGGCGATGATCAGATCGCCTGTGTGTAGCAGAAATCCTCACTTACTATAAGAGCTGACTGCTGGGCGGCGCTCATAGCAATCCAGCAATGACAACCACAGGGGTCTCCTGCAGACCCCGGGTTGTTATGCCAACCCATCGGCGTTCAAAACAGCTGACATGTGCCGGAAAGATGTGGGCTCATCGCCGGAGCCCATATCAGAGCGAGGGACAATGACATGCGCAGTTCATTTACGCCGCATGTTGAGAAGGGGTTAAATTATAACTTTGGTAATGAAATCCCTATTGTTGTTTAATCTTTATTTTCAGTTTTAGTTAATGATATGCTCGTATTCCGGGGCGGCCTGTGGGGGG